>JAHTLZ010000016.1:78346782-78385183 GCA_023846285.1 Phrynocephalus versicolor
TTCTTCTTCTTCTTCTTCTTCTTCTTCTTCTTCTTCTTCTTCTTCTTCTTCTTGTTTTTAAAGAATCTGATCTCCCTCCATCCTCAGGTCTTCATATAATCATTGTGTGTCATCTCCTACTGACCCTACAATGTGACATCCCATCTCCTACCTCAGATTATCCATATTTCACTTTCCAGCATACTAGTAGTAAACTGGTCACTGAGCCCAGAATCCTGTTGGTTACATGATTATGTAAGGCCAACTGCACAATGGTGGGAAGCAACTTGGTGACTGTCCATGAGATGTCCCATCATCTTCTAGTTGCATAATGGATCACATGAGCAGACATGCATAATGCCGGCAAAACACAAACTCCACTACTGCCTTTATATGTGTGGTTTTCAGCAACTGTTTTTGGACTTAACTGTGGTTCTTTTCATCAGCCCCATTCCCTGCCCACCAATTTATTACAAATGTAATACAAACCATGCTTACAAATATATCATTATTCTTGTCATGGTGGTGCCCAGGTGTTTTGACAAAAATTTGGAAGACAGCTTACAAATATGATTGAGAACCACTGATGTAAATCAAACTTTGTATTGACAATCCCTCTCTTTTTTAAAAAAAAATCTGACTAAACAACCATAGTGATTCACAACTAAATAATGTATTGTTTGCATACAATGAAGCTTTGTATCTCTTTGTGTTAATGAATACATTTTGTACACTTTCCATTTTACCAGTCCAGTGAATGTTCTTGTAACGTCTTGCAATCTTTCCCTTCAGCACTCTTATCCATTGCCCTATCCGCTACCTGGCAATGCTGGTTAGGAGATTATGGAAAACTGTAATCTAGCAAAGATGGAAGGCAACAGATTAGGGAGATATGCCCTTAAAGGTCTTATTAAAGGCCTCATTAAATCTGACAGCAGTCAATGTGTTAGATTAGGCAGGTAAATACAGAAACCTGTGCACTAAACAGTGTTTTCCCTTATTTCCAATGTTGCTTCTTTCGGCTTCAGTCGCCCTACTTACTCAAAAGCAATGCAGCAAAAGAATAACTGGATGAAGCAAGATCAAATGGCTACTGGACAAAGGACTCTTATTATCATGGGGTGAAACAAATCATCTGTATTTGGTAGGCAGAGTATGTATATACTCAAGTATAAGATGAGTTTTTTCAGCCCTTATTTTTGGCTGAAAAAAACGCCCTCAGGTTATACTCAAGTGAATAAGTTTCCCAGTTTTTTTTTTGTTTTTTGTTTTTTTTTTGGAGGGGGTAAAATTAGGTGCTTGGACAGCTTGGAGAGGGTGGCGGAGGACAAGTTCTGTTTGGGCGAGTGATAGCAGTGACTCTGCTTCCCATGATTCCAATGAGAAGGTTTAGGGGCACCCCATTTCCAATTTTCAGGGGATTCCCTAAAATTGCTTTCTGAAGGTACCCCTGCTACCTTACCTTGGTGTCCCCAAAATAAGTAAGTTTTGAGTGCATGTTTTTTTAAAAAATGCACTCAAAATTATTTTTAAAAATATGCAATCAAAATTTACTTATCTTGGGACTCCAAAGTAACAGGGGTACCTTCAGAAAATGATTTTAGGGAACCCCCTGAAATTTTGAAACATTTGGGTGTAAGGGGGCTGAGTTATGAAGCTCCAAAGGGGGTGCCCCTAGGAAAAAATCTTCTACTCCAAAGCTGATGGGCTGGAGATAAGGCTGCTGCTGCTTCCCATATGATTCCAACTAGAATGTTTTTTCCTAGGGGCACCCCCTTTGGAGCTTCATAACTCAGTCCTCTTAACCCCAAATGTTTCCAAATTTCAGAGGGTTACCTAAAATCGCTTTCTTAAGGTACCCCTGATACTTTGGTGCCCCAAAAGTAAGTAATTTTTGAGTGCAGTTTTTAAAATAATATGCACTCAAAATTATTTTTAAAAATATGCAATCAAAATTTACTTATCTTGGGACTCCAAAGTAGCAGGGGTACCTTCCCAAAGTGATTTTAGGGAACCCCTTGAAATCTGGAAAGATTTATGGGCAAGGGGGCTTAGTTATGAAGCTCTAAAGAGGCTGTGGGTAGTACTAGCAACTGTGCACAGACTGTGGAGGCAATCAGGGAGTTTACTCTATGGTATTAACTTCCTAGTTTCCTCCACACCCCCAGCACACTTGCCAATTACTACCCCCAAGCCCTTTAAAGCTCAGCTGGTATACCGTATATATTAGAGTACAATGAAAAAATGCCTTCCACTTATACTCAAGTCAATACGTTTTCCCAGTTTTGGGGGATAAAATTAGGCCCTCTGCTTATACTCAAATCAGCTTATACTTGAGTATATACGGCATATTTGAGAAATGATTGTGTTAGTTCTTCATTTCACATATAGAAGTTCCAGACAGAAAGCACCAGTAATTCAGTTTAGATAGTAACTTGTTTATACTGAGATTGTTGAGGAAATTAGTAATTTGTAGGGATAAGAAGGCTACCACGTATTTCCATGGCCAACACATACATGCACATTAAAATTTTGTAATATCAATCCACCACCATTCCCAACCACAAATGCACACAAAATGTGTGTATTAGTGGCAATAATGTACAAAATAGCATTTTGGATTGTATTAAGAAATACCTGCTCAAAATATAGAGAGTAAGTGAAATGTATCCGAAACATTTGAACTGAATCACTTACAAACTAAAGGCTGAAAAAAAAATGAGAAATTGAGTTAATCCAAAACAGACAGATCTGCCCATACTGAGCATTTTAAATCTTGAAAAAGAATGTGTATTTTTTTTAAAAAAAAGATTCCTACCCACATTGCTACTCACAAAGTTTCATACCCTTGTATCGAGAGGAACACGGGCATCAGTCATCAAATCCAACACTCCACCCAACAACAAACACATCACAGTATTCTTAGTGTTTCCCACTACAGAAGTGAGTCAAAGTGTTAGGAAATGGAGGAGCTGGGTTTTTTTTTTAAGTGTAAGAGGCAGAAATGTTAATTTAAGCATCCACCTAACAAAAGGAATGGGCAGCTGGAAGAGTTGAGTCCTTTTGTACACGGGAGAATGTCAGGAATTCCACTGTTTGGACTGGTTTTCTCTGCCAGACTTAAATGTCTAAATTTGGCCAGTCTCCAAGCGAAGCTTCCAGCACTCACCTCCTACTTTCTTTGTATTCACTATTTGGAAACGCATCTGCCTATTGCAAATCCATTCAAATGCCTGTCTACTTCCACCTCCTGCTCCACTGTTAGTCCTGTATGAATAACAGTGATACATAATTCACTCTCTTTGCAAATCCATCTTCTCCCCCTGACCTTGTGATGCTATACAAGACACTGCCTTGCACTCACGTGCCTGTGATCAGGAGGTGTTAAAAGATTTTGACCATTTCTAAGTCTGCTTCTTTTGGATTAAAGTACGAATGAATGTTAACGGAGGAGTAATGTTTGGGCTTAGATTCTGGATACTGTTTGGGCTTAGATTCTGGCTTTGGGTGAATCACTGGCTCTGCTCACTCTATTCTGTATTCGTAACACAACTGAGGGCTGCCATGAACATATACAATAATGATTGTAAAACACTCCTTGCACTGTGTACAGTGTAAGTACTATAAGGCAGATATGACTCACAGTACATTCCTTTTTAAACACCATAAAATGGCTCTGCATCAAGCCAGAACTGATTTCATGACATGGAAATTCAGTAAATGCAAGGCAAAATATTTTGTGGTCACATGGCTGAAAGAAACAGTGAAAGCAACACAAACTTCCTGTCACTATTTTGTTTTCTGCATTGCTCTTCACAAACTTGACCTCAGGAGTGATGGTCAACTACATTCTGGTGCTTGCTTTATTATGCCAAAGCATGACCTGTTTTGGTTTTAGCCACTTTCTGTGAAAATAAAGCCATCCGAGTCCTTCAAATCATCTTATTAACATGGTTTAGAGTTTGAATCAGATTTTGTGCTAAATTACAGGCTAGTAGGTTTATGGTACTTCTATTTGTAGCAGTGACTTCATCTTGTATGCTCTCTGTGTTGCCTGCCTTCTAATCACCCATGATCCTTCCTGGGGCACAATGGAGGAATGCAGAGAAGATTTCTGGAAAGAGTAGAATCCCTGGACAACTTAATTAGAACCAGATGGAAGAATCTGTGGAAGATCATGAAAAGGTCAGCCATCTTAAGAGGCCAGAGGACGTCAGTGAACTTTGGGGTAGGTAAGTGTGGATAGGGAAGAAGACACCAGAGAAAGCAGAGCAACAGTAGAGAAGAACAAATTGAGAATTATGACTAGTGCCACACCAGGGCAGGGTCACTTGACAGAATGTTCAGTTCAGCCCCTATTATCCTAGAATCCTACATGCACTGCAGCTCTACATTTAAAAAT
Organism: Phrynocephalus versicolor; assembly: GCA_023846285.1. Taxonomy (NCBI): domain Eukaryota; kingdom Metazoa; phylum Chordata; class Lepidosauria; order Squamata; family Agamidae; genus Phrynocephalus; species Phrynocephalus versicolor. Next base: position 78,351,164 of record JAHTLZ010000016.1, read on the forward strand.
ACAGAGTTATTATTCCCTTTACCATTTACTACTGGCTAACATTCACAGAGAATGATGAGAATTCAAGTTCAGCCATATTCACAGATTCTCTAGGCCTGCTCTGGACTCCTACTTTCCATCCTTTCCCCACGCTCTGGTTGTATGTGATGTGATGTGATGTGATGTGATGTGATGTGACCCAAACCCAAACCAAATTTCAGCCACTGACTCTGCAGTCAACCCCTGCTTTGTCATGGCTACAGCACATTAATCTGAACAGACGGACTCTGGAACGAAAACTCTGTCATTAGTGAATGACACAATCCACCCCTGCCACTCCCATAACACTGAATGCCATTTAGTCTGCAATATGACAAGTAGAAAAACAGGCACAGGGATTACCAATATCATACAGAAAACCAATCCCAAAGCACAGTAATCTATGGACTCAGAAGAACTGAAAAAAACCCTTAAAAACTTGGGGAAAACATGTGTCATGGCTTGCTGTCAGGATCAGATTTTTTTACATAAAACACCCTTATTATTTTCATCATCACAACAGCAGCCATTGCGCACATAAGATATTCAGAAAAGCTGATGATTAACAAGCGTCTGAGACTGTGAACCATACTGTGCCCTATAGGGCAGCTGTTCAGTACAATATATTTTAGCCACTACTATGGGAATTTACCGGGCATCATTTTTATTCTCTTTTGCATTAACCGACCTAGAGCCAGCATGAATCAATGCCACCGCAAGTAAATTGCCCTTTGCAGGTGACCGTCTGTGACTTTCTGTGAATGTGCACAATGAGTTGTGAAATCATTGCCTTGGCTGCAACATCGGCACATTCCCTGGGACTCATGGCGCTCCTCTCCCCCCTTCTGCCGTCTTCCGTGTTTATACTTCCCTGCCTATTCATTGGCTCGCTCTCCAGCCATGAGTTTGAAGAATCTACAAAAAGAGATCCCCTAACTAAACACTGCTCTATAATTGGAGTGTGTATGAGTGCGTGCACACAGAGGGAAAAAGGAATGGGGTAAAACACGCAGCTATCACCTATATTTTCCCCCTTTACTGCATAAAATCAGCTTTGTGCCATTATATCACCATATACACTGCAAACACACCGTGGAGGCCTTCAGTTCATTCAGATGGAGAGCCCACCGTTGTAAAAACCTGTATCCCTAAGTGCTGCCTCAAATCAGAAGAAATACAATGTTCCTTGAGGCCGACCAAGAGAGCCCACCCCTGATCTAGACACAGCCTCCTCGTTATATCAGAAAAAAAAACGGGAAAAGGCCAGAGCATCCAGTCATGTTCACTTGTCCCCGTTCCCTCCCCCAAACCCACCCTCAACAACCCACACATGCAGTTCACATTCCTTCTTAATCATGCTCTTTATTACCTGCCTGTAAAATTACCCAGTCACTCTCTGGAGGCAATACAAGCCCCGTAATTCGAGAGGGTACCACAGGCACCAATGCACCCTTCCCTCCCCCCCACCCGCTTCAAAATCTAAGCAGACCACCCAGAGCAAAGCTCTTGCTGTCTACTACTTCTTATGAGCAGACATAAAAGTTTCAAATACATTTAGGAAAGGAGGAAGGACAGTTTCACTAAGCAATAATATAATCCATAGGCATAGGAATGCGCGCACACACACTCACACACAGGCATTTCCATTTTAAAAAGCCCAGAGTAAATAAGATTCATTAAAAGGTCTCTAAACCTAGAAACACTTTATTCCTGATGGTGCATCAAAAAAACAACCGTTTACAAAAGCCACAACGCCAGTACAAAGGTAGCTACACTGGTGTGACAGATTCAGGCTGCAATCAATGGCTTCTTCAACTTTTGCCCTATTTGACTTTCACGCACTTGAACTGCTCCATAATGCTTCCTTATCTTAGACTCACTCTCTTATTCCTTGAAATAATCATGTTGTCTCCTACTTTGGCCAACACTGGGCATGGTTTTCACAGCTGGCACCCCATTGCCCCTTCATCCCATTGATGAGCATCCAACATCTGCTGACCAGGGTGCCTCTGTCAGCAGATTGGGAAAGCACAAATCCTTTCCCCAAAACCCACTCCAGAGGTAATGTAACATCATTTCCCCTTCAATATGGTCTTAATCGGATCTACATAGTGGGACTTTTTTAAATTCTACCCCTCCAAAAAAAAAAAAAATTCCTACCCCACCCCAGTGGAGAATGTGGTCCTATGCATTAGCCTCTTAATTCATCCCCACCTCTGGCCAATCAGGGGCTCTATGCCTCAAAGAGTCAATAGAGAGATGATGGATTTAAGCAGAGGGAGGTGCCTAAACCATGTTCCCCTTTGTTTGAACTGGCCTATGACGTCCAGCCCCAATGGACCATGCTGCTTCGTGTCTTCCAACAAGAAGCCTGGCATCCATCTTGCCAAGTGAACTCTCTCCTGGCAAAATATATTCCTTGCCACTCCTGGACTTTTAATCCAGAGAGCTGAGAAACTCTCTGAAGCTAGTCTCCAAGTGGGCCCTTTAGCTGAAGGGGAAGTCAACTAGTACCCACTGCCGCATCGCAACCCTGCATTTCTGGAGACTTCACAGTCATTTTTTAGAATCGTAAAAATGAAATATGTTCACCTTTCAAACCATCACATGGGACATGTCCAAGTTTAATTCAAGCTATTTGCACAGCATTACCACACAAATATGTGAACTTTGACTGAAGCAGCATAAACATTTGGCAGGCATCAGAGGCCCAACTTAATGCAAGGTATTTCCCCAGGATGGTTCCTGTCAGACCTTCTGGGCTACAATTCCTGTAATCTCCAGCTAAAATAGGTACAGCTACAATTAACCTGTAGATATATTAGACCTATCCTAAAATATACAATCATCATGGGTAGCTCCCTGCTAAGTAGATATAAATATGTTTTAAACAAAATGGTAGTAGCCCTGTATGGTCACATTTCTGGCCACTTCCAAGAGCATTATATAAGCCTTCCTAAGTTTTATTAACTAAACCTAAAAATATTACTCAATAGATGCTTTTTTCTGGGATAATGAAGTGCAAAAGTGTTTCTTGGCTGTCGAACTTCAAAGCAGGGAATGGAGGGAGTGGGATCATTTCAAATACTGTGCTTCAAAGATTGAGCCTTCTTCATAAGGCTACTTTGATGCAGCTCCGGGGACTGCAAGAATGACAGCCAGAGTTGTTTTAACGTAGAGAATTCTGGCTATTCGCAAATAAGCATTAGTTTCTTGTACCTTTTGTTTCCCAAATGTGACTTTTGAAACAGAAGGAATTCTGTTCCTCCACATATCGTATTGCTCTCCCTTCCAAATCTTGGGATAACAGAAGACACGATTCGGATAGTTTGCAGGGCAAGCAAGTTTCAAGCCATCCATGTTAACAATGAAAAATTCCATCAAGTCCACATTTTCTTAAGCTATATCAGGGTCAATGATGATATCCTGTCAACATTAGCTTCCACCCCAGCAGCCTCCATTATCTAAAGGCGATCTCTCTACTATTTTCTCATGATCTTCCCCAGATAAGTTCTGATATCAGCAACTTCACTTGCCGAAATGTCAAAATGTTCTGGCCTTTCACATGGGCACTATCCTCTCTAGCCGCCCTTCCCCTGCCCTTTCCTCTGCCCATGCCAGCTGTGAACATGGGCTTGGATGGAGCCATTGTCTTCCGAACACTGGGGCAGAGGAGGAGGGGAAGGTGTGAGCCGCAACACAGAGGAGCATTTGTATGATCCTCAGTACGCCCTCTTTGTGCCACAACCGTCAATGGCCTGCTTGTCAATTCATGCCCTTAAGATGGAGGAAATCACAACACATACAAACATTAGCATTTGGTGATTGTGAAGGTGCCTGCCCGGAGACACACATTGGGCCATTTATAAAATCAATTTCATTTTCATAGTCTCCTTTGTTAATAGCCCAACATCCCATATACTGTCTCAGGACAAGAGATGGGGAAAGCTGCAGGCAAACATGCTCCTTCTTTCAATATGACGGCTACTGTCTTCCTAGACAGCATCAGTTCACATCACACATCAGGGGAAACTGATAAGAAATTACCAAGATTATTCCATCATTTGACTCCCAGTAATGCAAATCCCAAACTGAAACATACCGTGATGTATGTTTCACCTCCACCCTGGCCAGGCTCACAAAAATGCTTTGAATGCATTATTTTATTAAAATAATTGTGCTCTCTCAGCATCTTCATGCAAATGCATGAAGAAGAAGAAAAATCAAAAACACCCTGGGAACTGTTCCATTTCATGCTACAGAGACAACAGAATGGGGCATGAAAAGGAAGTTGCACACCTATGGAGAATCTTGACCCTACAGGGTAGTGGAAGAAGCCTAAACAACATCTTTGACTTTTGTCCATGGCTTCTTACTTGACTGAGACACTGGTATCTGTAGGTCTTTACCATTGGAGGGCTTTATTCTTTCATGGCAGACCCTGACCATAACTACTGAATGGAAAATGATAACAGGGATGGGGTAATATCTTTATTCATCCACACTCAATCTAAGATTTGAGGTTTCCATTGCAAACCTAAAGAAGCAGTTGAGCTGTGTTGGTAGCCAATTGCCTTTGCTTTCTTTATGTGCAAAAGGGACAAAGCAAAGCAAAGCCAAGTGTTCTGCTGATATACCGCCCCATACCACTTCACAAGTAGTCTCTGGGTGGTTTACAGTTTCATTGCAGTATACAGGCTACACATTGCCCCCCTCCCCGCCCCCAAGATGGGTACTCATTTTACCAACCTCGGAAGGATGGAAGGCTGCGTGAACCCTGAGCCTGTTGCTTGGGATTGAACCCCAGGTCATGAGCAGTTTTACCTGCAGTACAGGCATTTAACCACTGCTCCATGGGGCTCAACAATCATTCAGCAGAGTGTTTATAATGTCCTACTGGCCCATCAGAACTATCACCCACCATTAGTTTTTTAATTATTCACATGGGCCATGTGGTTGTGTTTCTTTTTTGGGGGATGGGACTGATGACCTTCATGGGGACAGCGTGTTTCAAATCAGAGTGAAATCTTATGTCAACAAAAGACTGCCTAGCTATCTCACCATCATGGTTTCCCCCCTTTCCCAACCCAAGATGCTTGTTGTCATATGCTGCTCTCTGCCACTCACCTGACTATGACATTGAGTCCATTTAACTATAACTCTGATTGATCTGATCACACAGTACTGTACACCGTCTAGATTTGCACAGATCATCAACCCTTCTAACTTGCAGACTTCATTTGCTCCCTATTCTCGGGTCCCATTTAAAAAACAATCCAGTGCTTACTTATGACCCAGCCACCAGGGCTGGTGGTGAAATCTGCAGTTAATGGAGTTATTTGTTCACATACAGTATAAGGTGGGATAGCTGTTAGAATTCCCGTGGGTTCCTATTACTCCTTCAAAACAGTTTCGCTCTGTATTATGCCAGCACCAGTTCTTACCACCAAAAGAAAGATTCCTAGATGTTTTCAGTTATAGTGCAGTTCAGCTGGGCAGTAAATCAACCTCCAATCTAGCAGCAGCCTCACTGTTTATGTGGCTTTCCAGTTTGACAGAGAAATAAAACAGGCAAGCAGATGGTTCTGTGCTGCTCTGTATCTCTCCCTGAGCTGTACCAGGGTGGGTTTGATTTTATATCAAAAAAGATCTCTCTCTCTCTCTCTCTCTCAAACACACACACACATATGGGAGTTGTGGTCCAAAACATCTGGAAGGATGAAGGTTCGCCACCACTGTTATAGACCTCTTCCAACTTTATGGCTCTACAGTTCTATGATTCTGTATTGTGACGGCAGATGGAATGCTCCTCAAATTATCTTGCACACTTCCACACCAATATTAAAGCTAATACATAAAGGGGAAAACCAAACCTAGACCTTTCTACTTCACGTCAATTCTGCATATAAAGATTCTTTTGTGTAGCGCTCAAATATTTTATTCCCTGCCAGCAGTGAAAAACGGTAAAGCAGTGGGCTTCTCTTCTCCCATTTCAGTTCTCCACCTTTGTCTGAATCTGATTTTAATGAAAGCCTGTAAAACTTTGCATGCAAGTCCACGATCACACTGCCACATGCTATGAGCAGTCTCTGGACCTGCTAAAATACTGTTATCTATTTGCAAATCAGTTACCATAATATTACCAAAAGAAAAACTTGCTAATTGCTGCTGAAATGGCTGGAAAAAAGAAGACAGTGTTACTGCAACAAAGAGATGGGTTGTAATAATATAATAGGGGAAGAAGGGAAATTACACAAGAAGAATGACTCATTAGATAACACACTTTAACTAATTAATTCAGTGGCACTCTGCATTGTAAATACATGACCCCCTCACTACAGCACATTGTCTTGATTCCTATCCAGTTTAGCTGCAGAAGTGACACTGCTGAGTGATAACACTAGGGATAGTTCTGGGTTAGATATGGGAGACCAGGAATCCAATCTAAATTCTTCCTCAGGATGCTACTCGTTAGCACACTGGCCTAGATAAAATCAATAGGATTTGGACACAATGAATTCTGTAATCCTGGACAAATTATTATACTGTACCTCTGTTTCTGCTCTCTAATTGTAAAATTAGAATTCTGATGATGGTCCTCTCATATTGACATGAGGAAATCCACAGGGGAACACTAAAGCAAGTACACGATACAAACGGAAAAGAGTCATTTGGACATTCCTTAAATATCAGTGCAAGTCATTGCTGTGCCTTCATTTAGTCATTTCTGAGTATTTATTTCAGAAATACTTGAGATTTATTCCCTTGTATATCTTAAACTGAAGACCTCTCCCATAATAAAGTTGTTCAGGTACATGTGATGAACAGGCTACAGGAGAGAGGCTCCTTGTACTAGGTAATTCAATTATTAGAAATACAGCGGGTGGATTTGTGATGCACATGATAATTGTATGGTGACTTGCCTGCCAAGTAAAAAGGTTGCAGACATCATGAGAAATCTAGATAGTTTGTTAGAGAGAACTGGGAAGGAGCCAGTTGTCATGGTACACATTGGTACCAATGATGTTGGGAAGGCAAAACGGTCAGTCCTGGAAGCCAAATTCAGGTTGTCAGGAAGAAGATTGAAGTCCTGAACTTCCAAGGTAGCATTTTCAGAACTGCTGCCTGATCCTCATGCAGGACCTGCCAGGCACGCAGATCTCAGAAGCCTCAATGCATGTATGAGGTGATGGTGTCGAGAGGAGGGTTTCAGATATGTCAGGAACTGGAGAACATTTTGGGACAAGCCAAACCTGTTCAGGAGGGATGGGTTGCACTTGAAACATGATGGGACCAGATTGCTGGCACTCAACATCAAAAGGCTGCAGAGCAGCTTTTAAACTGATAACTGGGGGAGAGCTGACAGGAGCTGGGCAACATCCAGTTCAGGAAAGTGTCTACTTGAGTAGTGAGGATACTACAAAAATTATTGAGCAGAGCGAGGAGCTAGTTACCAGCACATCAGCAGAGGGATGCAAGAGGCAGGCTAATTATGCAACTGGACTCAAAAGGCTGCATCAGAAAAGCATCTACAAATGCATGTATACAAATGCTAGAAGCCTCTGGAACAAAATAGGGGAGCTGGAATACTTAGCAGCAGTAGAAAAAATATTGATATTATTGACATCACTGAAACCTAGTGAACAAATGATAACCAATGGGATACAGTTATATCAGGCTACAAACTGTACAGGAAGGACAGGAAAGGACAAAGGGGAGGTGGCATAGCCTTGTATGTCAAAGAAGTGATAAAACTGTACAAATTAGAATATCTAGGTGATTTGTTTGGAGTCACCATTAGAAACTCTGTGAGTAAGAGTATCAGGCTACAAGGATGGCCTAACAGTAGGCATATGCTATTGGCCTCCGACCCAAGCCCCTGAGGGGGACTGGCAATTGAAGAATGTTGTAAAGGAGGCATCCAAGAAGGGAAGCCTGGTTATAGTGTGGGATTTCAAGCTGAAATGGAAAATTGAGAGAGTCACTCCAAACACTCCAAGAGGCATGGAGGCTGGTCACAAAAACAATAACAGAGGCCCAATTGTAATGCATACCCAAAAGGAAAAAGGGCACTGCCAGGTCCAAGAGGACTCCAATGTGGCTTACAGGAGCTTTCGGGAAGTGATCAAAGGCAAGAAAAGCTCATTTAGAAGATGGAAGACTTGTCCAAATGAGGACAACAGGCAGAAACATAAATTCTGGCAGAACAAATGCAAGGCAACAATGAAAACAAATCAAGACTTGGAAAAGCATATAGCTAGAAACATTCAAAGAAATAACAAGGACTTCTTAGGTACATTAGAAGTAAGAACCCAACTAGGAAGACCATTGGACTATTAGATGACAATGGAAGGGAAGGGATAGTTAAAGAGGGAACAGAGATTGCAGAGAGACTCAATGTATTCTTTGCTTCAGTATTTACTGAAAAAGACAGAGACCACATGCCCAAAACACAGCCTATCTTCATAGGGAGGGAAAGCGAAGAATTAAGCCAGATAGAAATAATTAGGGAGGAGATTCTTGCATGTTTTGTTAAACTAAATCCTAACAAATCACCAGGACCAGATGGCATCCAACCAGGAGTTCTCAAGGAACTTAAAGATGAAATTGCTGATGCCCTAGCCGAAATATATAATCTTTCCCTCAAATCAGGTGTTGTGCCCGATGACTAGTGAATGTAACACCAATCTTCAGAAAAGGATCCAGAGGTGATCCAGGAAATTACCAACCAGTCAGTTTGACTTGTGTCCCAGGTAAAGTGATGGAAACCATCCTAAAAGATAAAATTAGTAGGCACATAGAAGAGAAGGTGCTGCTGAAGGACAGCCAACATGGCTTCTGCAAGGGCAAATCATGCCTCACTAATCTGATGGAATTTTTTGAGAGTGTCAACAAGTATGTGGATAAGGGAGATCCAATTGACATTGTTTATATGGACTTTCAGAAGGCTTTTGACAAGGTCCTGCATCAGACTCTTGAATAAACTTGCCAGTCATAGAATCAAGGAACAGGTCTTGCCCTGGATCAGCAACTAGCTAAGGGACAGGAAACAGAGGGCAGCATTAAAAGGACAGTTCTCCAAGTGGAGGGAGGTAAAGAGTGGGGTCCCCCAAGGTTCAGTACTGGGATCCCTGCTTTTCAACCTCTTCATAAATGATCTAGAAGTAGGAATAAATAGTAAGGTAGCTAAATTTGCCAATGACACTAACTTATACAAGCTAGTAAAAACTGAGATAAATTGTGAGGAGCTCCAGAGGGATCTCTTGACACTGGGGGAGTGGGCAAACTAGTGGCAAATGAGCTTCAACATTAGTAAGTGCGGAGTGATACACACTGTGGCAAAAAGAACCAATGTACATTTATAAACTTATGGCGTCTGAACTCTCAGCAACATACCAGAAAAGCGCCCATGGCGACGTGCCAATGCTCTTTAACATCTATATGAAGCCGCTGGCTGAGATCATCCAGAGTTATGGAGTCTGCTGTCATCAGTACGCTGATGACACGGAGCTCTATCTCTCCTTCTCCACCTGTGCAGTGGAGGCTGTCCGGACCCTTGATCGTTGCCTGGCTGTGGTTTTGGACTGGACCAGGACTCACAGACTCAGGCTCAACCCTGGTAAGACCGAGGTTATGTTCTTCGGGGGCGCCTCGGAGGGGTACTGTGGCCCTCTTCCCAGTCTGGGCGGGTCCGCCCTCCAGCTGGCGCAAAGAGTGAGGAATCTGGGCATCGTCCTGGATCCGGATCTGACCCTGGAATCTCAGGTGTCAGCCGTGACCAGGTCGGCCTTTTATCACCTGAGACTTATCGCCCAGATTCGCCCGTACCTCGATGAGGGCTCCTTGAGGACAGTGGTATGGGCACTGGTCATGTCGAGGCTGGACTATTGCAACACTCTCTACATGGGGCTCCCCTTGAACCTTGTTCGGCGATTGCAGCGGGTCCAGAATGTGGCGGCCAGGCTGGTGGTTGGTGTGCATCGCTATGACCGCGCCACCCCCATCCTGGCCCGCCTACACTGGCTACCCGTTGCCTCCCGGATAAGGTTCAAGGTGTTGGTTTTGGTTTACAAAACCCTCCATGGCTTGGCCCCTGCTTATCTGGCGGAGCGTCTCCCCTGACAATTAGATCCGGCCCGACCCACCCGATCTTCTCTGGCCCTCTCGCTGCGGACCGTCACTCCAAGGGAGGCCCACAAAACGAGCACTCGCGGACGGGCCTTCTCGGTTGTGGCGCCAACCCTCTGGAACAAGCTTCCGAGTGAGTTACGGCAGGCTCCGTCGTTGGCGTCATTCAAGAAAAATTTAAAGACTCTTCTTTTTCGGGATGCCTTCAGCAATGTCTAGGGATTCAGTTCTTTTCTTTTTTTCCCCTGTGCCACGGCCTGCTAACCTAATCTTGGATATCACTGTTTTAGCTGTTTTAGCTGTTTTATCTTTCCTTGCTGTAAACCGCCCTGAGTCCCCTATGTGGGAAATAGGCGCGGTATATAAATGTGAAAATAAATAAATAAATAAATACAATAATGACTGTCGTTGGTATGCGTTGCCTTAAACATGAAATAGATTAATTCACCTATTCAAGCCTCCCTGTCTTTAATAACCAGTAAACAGTAAAGCCCTCACTGCCTGGCTGAACTTTAACAGAGCTGTGCTCTCTCTCAGCACTCACTCTTAACTCAACTCCCTTAACTCACTCTCAGAGACCAGGCTCCACCCTTTTTATACCATACCATTTCCCGCCCTCCTGCTGGGATTGGCTGATGATTTGCATATGCATTGCTCCTGCTTCCAGGGTGTTGTCACAATTGTTCAGCTCACCATTGGCACAGCCCTTTTTGCACACACTATTCCTACAGGCTCAATATAGTCCTTTGCTCTTGGGCCTCGCTCTTTCCTGTAGTTTGCCGAGTGATGGGACCAACTCTTCCAACATGGGTTCCCTTAGCTCAGCAGGCTGTTTAACTGGTGCAACAGATCTCTCAGTGTCATTAAATATGTTACAATAGTCTGTCAACTCTGTCCTGTCCCCTGCTCCCATCAGTCTTTTGCTTTGGTCCTCAGTTATGCTCACCAGTTCCTTAGAAGGGCCCAGACTGGACTGGGTTGAAGTCACTGGTCCCAGCAACTGGACTTTCTTCAAAGATGGATCGTATGCTGGGCAAAACCTGGTCCTCCTACTTCAGCTGCTTGTCATCTTCACAAGGCAACTGCATTGACTACTGATATTGGCAGTGTTGCCTCCAGTATCATTTCTGGGTCAGGGCTGGACACTCTAGCTGTCAATTGGAGGATGTCTACACTACCTTCATTCTGGCCCTGCCATACTGAGACCAACTCATATTGGGACCAACTCATTCTCCAACTCTTAGCTCCAAGTAAATGTTGTTCTTGCCACAGTCCAGGGTCCCAAAGGACAAAATGCTCATCCTACTCTCCTGGGGCTTCTAGCCGGCCTCCCCGCACCCTTGTCCTCTCCTATTCCCTCCTCATGACATTTCCCCTGGGACCCTCCTGCCGACCAGCTATCCCCCTGCAGCCTCCTCCTGGGTCCACAGGTCTGCATTCCCTCCCCCATGTTCCCATATGGCCATCCAGTGTCTTCACTTTCAAGCTGTTTTGGAAATGAGGTCTTTGGGAATGCTGCTGGAAGATCTGCAGAAAAAGTGGGCAGCCTACTCAGGATAGCAGAGCCATCACTCTTACACCACCACGTGTGCAGGACGGGCATGCTTTATTAGGGGAAACGGAATGTTTCACTATGAATTTCACATCCCCACAGCCAAATTTCCTTATCTCTGATAACTCTGAAGCACAAATAACTTTTCCCAAGCAAAGAGGAGTCCAAACAGAGATGATAAGTATACATAGAACTTCCATGAGGTGCTGTGCTTAAACTGCTGTCCTGCAACCAAAACTGTGCTCATGACCCGGGGTTCAATCCCAGGTAGCCAGCTCAAGGTTGACTCAACCTTCCATCATTCCTAGGTCAGCAAAATGAGTACCCAGTTTACAGGGGATGGGGTCAATGTATAGCCTGCATAATTAAATTGTAAACCACCCAGAGAATGCTTTAATCACCATGGGGTGTTATATAAGCAGCACGTTTTGCCCCCCCCTTTCTCCCAGCACCTTGTATTGGTACTTGTACAAACATAGGTAAGCATAAATCATGAAGGACTAGTCTTCATGTTTCACAGTGAACTCAGTTTTGGTCAGTACATATGTATAATCAGTATACAATACTCTGCACAGATATGCCCTCAGGGAAACTCATAATGTTGAGGCAGTACCTATAATCATAGCCTATAGAAAGAATAAATCAAATTATTCTGGGATTGTGGACAGTTGATCTCCCCTCCAGAATGTGTATTATATGAAGACAATAAAAATAATGGAAAAGGACATGCAATTCCAAGGTAGAAGAAAGGGTCTTTTGCACCACCTTCACCCTATGTTTTGGAGGCCTGACTGTGTATTAGCCAAAGGTAGACATATGTTAGAGCACCTTCCTGAAATGTCTTCCCTCCAGATATTTTCCAGAAAACAAAAGTGATGATTATAATCACAAGTCTCAATACCAGACAGCAGCTTGTTTTATGTATATTGGCTGAACTGAGCTCTTCAAACATTATCCCAAATGTGCTGCTTTGATAAGAATCGCCAAAGAATAACAAAACGATCATTCAGTAAACGGGTTTACGGCAGAAGATAGGAACATTTAAGCTGCCTAGGGCAAATGTGTCAATATTTACACACAAGGAGCAGCAAGGAAAGAAGTAAAAATGATATGATCGAGTGTCATTTCCTTTTGTCCCTCCTTTGCCAAAAAAGGAGGTGGGGGTTTGTTGGGAAGCTTGCTAATGACAGCACTGCTGTCCATGGTACTGGAATTGTCACTAGTACTCCCAGGACACATATCACAAGGAGCTTCCCTTTTTTTGAGCACACTTGTAATGATCACTGAAAGTTTAGATCCTAATGTGGGAGGGGGGCCCATTATCCAAACAAATGTTTTTACTTGTGGCTGAATAAGGAGTTACAGCACTGCTTCAATGCCCTTAAAAGCACTGAAGTGGGCAGGCACTGAAACAGAACAGAGGAAGAGGGAGCTGGTAAGCTAGAAGAGGACTGGGTTTTCAACCTCTGCAAAGGCTTTTAAACTCTCTGCATGTAAATCTTTAAAAAAGATTTTAAAGCCTCCGCATGTAAAAAGCCAAGCAAATTTCAAACAAAAAAGGCCTATAGCAGTGTATGGACAGCTGCATCAATAATACAGTTTGGAGCAAGTAGCAACTGCTTGTCCCCTTCTCAGTTTCCAGAGAAAATGGCTCTGATGGCACCTAACAAGACGACAAGAAATGAGACACTTGGGAGCAACCCGGGATGCTACCGAGAATTTTGGCTGCGGAAGCAACAAATTCTTTAAAATCTGCCAGCAATGCTAGGAAGCAAAATGTGGCTTCTTTCACAATACTGCTAGGCTACCACGTGGCAATCGTGGGTTGTGAGAGATGTTGACCAACGTATCCACCTACCTCTCCTTCACTGTGACCTGTTCTGCAGCATGTATTGGAAGAGGTTTCCCTATTTTGCTTGTGCTGAGCAAACACAAAACAAAACAAAACAAAACAAAGCCCAAACAAGTGGCACCTCACTTGCTCTTGCAACAGGAGTTCCATTTGAACAAACAGCTGCTCAGCAACCTCTCCTCTCGTGGAGATATGACGTCGTGTCCTTTCAGCACCCCATCCCCCCCCGAAAAGAAAAAAAGATGCTACCCTGTTTCCCCGAAAATAAGACCTCCCTAAAAAATAAGCCCTAGCAGGATTTCTATGCATTTGTTAAATACAAGCCCTACCCTGATAATAAGACCTAGTGATGGGTGTGGCTATGGTTGTGTGCAGGGCTGACATTCAAGCATATTATACTTAATAAAAGCAAGACATCCTCTGAAAATAAGCCCTAGTGTGTCTTCTTGAGAAAAAATAAATATAAGACAGTGTCTTATTTTTGGGGAAACACGGTAGTTAGAATCTGCAAACAGTGCGGAATGAATAATGCAAATCATACAACCGTGTGGTTCAAACTAGAATGCTGAACCATGGTTTGTAGTTGTGTAAATGAGACTGAAAGGGTCCACGGGGTTGCATGTGTCCTCCTCCCTGGATACTTCCTCAGCTCTTGTAGGGCTTGCAGTTTCATCCAAGCAAGCCAGCAGGCATTCGGCACCTCCTTTCTCAGTGGGATTTTTCAGTGGCTACTCCCTGCCTTTCAAGGAATTCTATGCCATCAACCCTACACTTCTGCTGGAGGGGCCAAATCCTTTTGTTTTAGGCAGGTTCAAGAATTGAACTAAGTGCTGCCTTCTTTTCTCTATTTTTTAAAATATAAGCAATAACTTTTGAAGTTTTTTTAATTGCCCTGTTCCCTATTTTTGAACTTGTACTTTAGTTTTCTTATTGTTAGCCACATTGAGTCCTGTTTGGGGGACAAGGGCAAGGCAGAAAGCAAACCAATAAAAAGTCTGTCTTGGAAATTGGGATTATAAAACAGGATCCGATGCCAGTTTGCAAACCAAGGGCAAACCAGTTTCACCCATACAGTTAAACTAGCACACTTTGACATGCTTAAAACAGGACCATTCAAACTCTGAAACATTTGAAGACATGAATGTTTAGGTCTTGTACACCTGACATGTTTTGGTACTCTGAACTGTGTTGCCAAATGAAATGCTACCTATCAGCAAAGCTTTGTTAAGTAAGGCAAAGGCCTTCTCATGGTGGAGACCAAATTTTCCTTTCTTAGTTAAATGACTCTGATGGTTACTGGCATATTAACTGGCAGAACAGAGTATTTCCAAAAAAAGTAATATAGCAAGTATATTATTGCACTGAATCAGAATGAAATAAATTTAATACTACATTAAATTTGATAACCAGATTCAGCAAGGTGGGGTGTGGAATGGTCTCTAGAATAAACACTTCAGAAATGAAATCTTTACTATTAGGGCTGTGCTATTGTTTTTTAATAAGGTAGCATTTCTTAGGTGTTACAACAAATTATGAAACACACCCACAGCACATGAGAGCACATGTTTAAAAAGGCCTTTTCAAAGGTATTTTTAAAAACCCTCTTGCCTCTACCACATTTGTCTTTTTAACTGTAAAATCCACAGTTGTACATTTTAAATCCACTGGCCAGAATCCTATTAGCCACTGTGGAGCATAACTGCTTTGCAGGTGGAACACTCCGCGACTGCCCCACAAATCTCTGGGCTTACAGTTATGCAACCTGGAGATTGCCCTGTTAAAAAACAAAGACACTTATGCACGCTCCATGGCGTTGTGAATATCCCCTTTTGCAGCTGGCAGAAAATGGAAACCAAATGTTTAACAAACGTTGCATGTGTATGTGTGCATATTTGGTTTACTTGGAAAGCACGTGGTCTGCTGAGACCCAGTAAACCCTGTGTTTTCCCTTCTAGGTTTATTTTATTTATTTGTTTATTTATTTGACTTTTATACTGCCCATCTAGACCTAGGGCTACTCTGGGCTACTCTAGGCTAATTGCTGTGTTGGAAAGAACGGTTTCAACCTCTATTAAGAGCAGGAAGATCTGTGTCTCTTGTATTATGACAAGGCTTTGTCAGGATTTCTAACATTATTTATGCTAAATAAATAAATGTGTGGTGGCTCAGCGGACTAAGGCTCCAAAAACTGTCGGCTGCAAAGTCGGCAGCTCGGCGGTTCAAATCCCGGGTGCAGTGCAGCAGAGCGAGCTCCCGCTGATAACCCCAGCTCCTAGCAGTTCGAAATCATGTAAATGTGAGTAGATAAATAGGTACCGCCATAAAAAGTGGGAAGGTAGAACAGTGTTTCTTGCAGCCATGCGGCCATGTGGCCATGGACTTGCTCAACACTGGTTCTTTGGCTTGAATACAGAGATGAGCACCACGCCTAGAGTTGGACACAACCAGCACACATGTGCAGGTGGAACCTTTACCTTTGTGTTGCGTTGTTACAGTCATGACCGACTCTTCGTGACCCCATGTCCATGGAGTTTTCTTGGCAGGAATTACTTGCCAGTTCCTACTCCAGGCGCCTACAGCACCTGGTGGTGTTCCCTGGTGGTCTCCCATCCAAGTACTAACCAGGGCTGATCCTGCTTAGCTTCCGAAATCAGGCGAGATTGGATGTGCTTAGGGCATCTAGGCTCCCCACCTTTACCTTTACCTTATGCTAAATGTAGAATTGACCAAATACAGACTTTTTTTTTCCTAATAGAGTACTGCCATTTTTAATAGTTGCAATGTCAACAAACTATAAAATATTTAAATGAGTATAATTAACATCATCTTGAATTTTATGGACAGAGGCAGAACAAACATTTGTGCAGACATATATGGGCAGACACAGGGGAGTCCAGGGGATGAAATCACCCTGTTTTCCATTCTCCTCGACCGCCAGACCCTATGGTTTGTACCTGTTAATTTTCTTCCAAAACCACAACTGACTACAGTTTTAAAAATTATGGATTTTGGTCTAAATGAGGTGCCTTATGAAGCAGCAATTAAAGAGACAAGCAAAGGCATCTCTCCAGAAACATGATTCTATGTCCTCCCCCCCCCCCCCGGTGATTTTTGGTTCCCACAGTGTAGGCGTTGAGGTTCCTGGTTCCACAACACGTGTCCAGTTCCCACCTACCCACCAAAAAGAATCACGTGCTCAGATAAGAGCTGCTCTTGGATACGCTACTGTATCTTGGCCTGAATCTAACCGATACTCTCAGCGACAATCAATCAATGAACTAAAAGGATTTCCATGGTGCTGAGCTACTGTTCTGCAACTGATTCAGTGGGTGCAGCCAACTGGTTCTAGGCCAATGGCTCCAAGTGCCTTTCGTCAACTGGAGCTGAGGTACCAATTACAAATCTACCTCTGGGTAGAGATAGTTCTTCTGTAACAAGAGTTATTCACGCTCTGGTAACATCCCATCTGAATTACAACACGGGCATGTTAGCTCCCATTTGCATTGTTCTCCAGATGCTTCCTAATGCCCATTTTAACTATTAAAGCCCTAAATGGCTTGGGATGAGGTTATCCTAAGACATGTCTCCTCTGATATGTACTGACCCTCCTCTTGAAGCCCTTCCACATGTGGAACAAAGGGTGACTGAAACACACACAGGACCTTTTCAATGGAGTCACCCCCCCCCATGGAATGCCCCTCTACAGGCACCTACAGCTTGGCCTATTCAGCACCAGGAGGGGACTGATTTTATTATCTTAGAAATGTTAAGCGTTTTAATGCTTTTTCAGTACATCTCAATAATTTGCTGGTAGTGTTTTTTTCTTATACGTTCCAGTGTTTTAGCCCCTGCCACCAGTATTTCTTTGTATTATTATATTTTATGCTGCTTTCTAATTGTTTTCACATGGATTTCTATGTAATTCCAGAGAACAGGATTCTAGAGAAAATTCATTATTGTGTGGTCTAAATATATTTTTAAATTAATATTTTCACCATGTTTCGAAAGCATCAATAAGGCAAGCGGATTAGAACTTTTAAAAACCACAGCAGATGCCTGGAAGATGAGTTTCCTGAAGACAGTAATGTATGTATTTATTTATTAAGTTTCTAGACCACTCATTTGGTAACAGGACCACTCTGGGTGATTTCAACAATAATACAAAATACAAAGATAATAAAATAAAGCAAACAACAAGTAAATAAAGTCACACATATGAAACAATAAAATCAGCAAAACTTCTACAAATGACTATATTAAAAACACATACTGTAATTAAAAGTCTTGGTTCTATGCCATTTACCTTAACTGGTCCCAGAAATACAGAACAGCTCTCCATATTCTAAACTAAGGGGGCAATTAGGAAAAATGTAACCATTTAGATTTCTTTTGACTACAATTCAAGAACATCCAGGTGAGAGGATTCAGATATTATGGGCAACCAAAACAATGTATATTTTTAAATACCTCATACACTCACACACTCATATACATGCCTCTGGAGAACAAGGAAAGAAACCACAAAATCACTTGCACTTATACTTCATAGCTACAGACTGGCGGACTCCAAGCTCCGCTCTGAAGTTGTCCCTCCTGCCATTTTAAGTCATGACAATATATCAGACAAAGTTCAGCGAGATAAGCGGGAAATGAGGCATCATATTACAACTCCACTAAGGAGAGGGGATCCCTGCTGCAGAAATGGACACACCTACACGCTTCAGAATTTGCAGCAGACCCTGTTCCAAGCAGGTCAAGGCTTCCAAGTATGAGACAGTATCAAGTGAAATTTAGCGAAATCCATTAGCACAGAAGGAGCCAAAGACACCCCTACGTATCTACAACTTGTTATTTCCTTGCCAGTCAATGCTGAGTAATAACTGGCTACTCACACAGCAGCACATAAGCATTTATACTAAAAACGTTAAGCCAGTGGTTCTCAACCTTCCTAATGCCGTGACCCTTTAATACAGTTCCTCATGTTGTGGTGACCCCTTGCTCTGCTTGGAAGAGGCCACAAGCCCCCTTTAGCAGGCCACTATGCCAGAGGTGCCTTTGAGAACTTCGTTCTACAGGCACCCTCAGCTAATCGCAGCCTCTGGTGCCATTGACTAACATCCCCTCCAACCTATCAAGCTGTAACTCACTCTTCCCCTCCTCCTCCAGACCCAACCCATTTGTGCCTTTTTCTTCAGTGGATCATGGCAACCCCTGTGAAATGGTCTTTCGACCCCAAAGGGGGTCATGACCCCCAGGTTGGGAACCACTGCGTTAAGCAGAAAGGGAATTAGGTTATATGTCACTGTGCAATTAAAGTTGTATTTGAGGCCCAATTTGCAAACTGATACAGAAATAGAACAGAACAGAACAAACTAATCAAGGCACCAAAAAGGACAAAGTCATACATCCTTACCATAGCGAAGCAAGATAAATATGCCCCCGTCCCTATCAGGAAGCAGTGTGAGGCAAGAACAGAAGGATGTTGATGAAAGCTTGAAGTCAATGGAAGAAATGGCATGAGCCTAGCTGGTAACAAACATAGTCACCTAGTAGTGTTGTAGCCAAAATGTGAAAGGATCAACAAATCAAGATCAGTTGGACTGGCTTTTTCCAAGCAAACAGATTTTGATGCACACAGGACAGGTGGCACCTTAAATTAGTAGAAGACATGAATGCTACAGCCAATGATAAGAGGATTTCCTCCTCAGCACCTGCCATTCTCTTATAGCTTCTACCTCTTTTATCTAGTCAATGATCTTTCCACATTACTTTAATCTCGGAACTTTTTTTTTCCGTGCAGCAGATACAAAATAAGGGGAAGGGGTTATTGGGTTTTGTTTGGGAACCACGTGAAAACCTGAAAATACTTTTGGCCGGGGGAGGGAAGGGAAATGACACTCTGTAAAATCATTAGCAATAATCTATTAATGTGCCATCAAGGTCTTGTTTGTGTCTCAGGAAAGCCGCTCCTTTTCTTTGGCACCACACACACTAAGTTAATAATTCCTCAGATTCATTTAGCTCATTGGGGTTCTTATCAGACAGAGCACAAAGTCCAAGGGCAAAAAAAAAAAAAAAAAGCAACCCCTAGCCAATCAACGGCACCTTTGTAATGGAGAGACAAATTACCCAGAATACTTTGCAACCACACAGACTCAAAAGTACCCATTCCGGAAGCAAAATGGGAGGGAGAAAATGCAGTTGTTTTCAATGGTGTTGATGTTTATTATAAAGTTCAGAGTGGGGCTAGTGGTAGGGTAAATCACAAGAATGCTGATGGGTTTGCTTTTATGTTCAATAATCTCCTCCAGAAAGCAGCCAGCTCGGCAGTTGAGGGGATGCATGTAATACCTGCTGTGTGAAATTTTAGTTGGGAGAGAAGAGTCTCTGTTCCGTGACATCTCATTTCCAACTTACATCTATCATTTTCAGTTATCGTTTCACAAAAACGTGGGGAAGAGAGGAGAGATGTCATGAGAAAATTCTCCATGGCTGAAAATGCAAATGCTGCTGGCCCATTACTATTAGCAATATCCTCCGACAACATGCAAGAGTTAAAGAGAAGGACTTTGCAATATTTCGGTCACGTAATGTGCAATAACAAATGCCATCTGCTGCAGGTTATCCTTCAAGGAAAAGTAGATGGGAAGCGTGGCCCAGGGCAAAAAAGAACATTCTGGATTAAGAATTTAAGCCCATGGTTTACAGTGGACACAGCTTCTCTATTTAGAATAGCTTTAGGTTAAAAGAAAAAAGGTCGTGCTTCCGATCGCCAACATTCTACAAGGACATGGCTCTCGAAGAAGTAGTACGTGACATATTGTGTGTGAAGAGACAATTTGAAAACATCAGCAAAAATATCATGGTCATTCTATTAATTCCTAAGCACCCTTTCTGAGGTAAGAAAAGATTTGCAAAGAACAAATAAGAACTGGACATCACCTGTAAAGTAGATGGAGTAGCGACAAGATTAAAACCACTGGCAAGTGAAGTGAATAGCCTTGATCAGATCAACACAGTGGTAGCTGTCAAGGGCTTGTTATATATATTGGCAGGAAGTGAACATTCCGTTCTTGAATTTTGTGCGTTGGAAGCTGTAAATATAGGTGAGCAAATACATTTGAGTGAAAAGGGTGAAATAATGATGGCTAGACAACTGGGGTCACAGCATCTCCAAAATGGCATGTTTTGCAGGGCGCTCCTGCTATGCAGTGGTTAGTACCTACTAAAAGTGGTACAAAGAAGGACACCTGATGAACTGGCATCAAGATTGCAGGCACCCAAGGCTCCCTGATGTACACGGGGAGCAAAGGCTAGCCTGATCACAGAGAAGAGCTACTGCAGCAAAACTGCTGGAAAATGTAATGGTGGCTGTGACAAAAAGGTATGAGAACAGCGTACTGCAGCTTCCTGCTTACGGACCTGTGCAGCTATAGATCAGTCAGAGTGCCCATGATGTCCCCTGTTCACAACCAAAAGCACCTGCCATGCGGATGAGCATCAGAACTGCCCATTACTGCCCATTAGAGCATTGGAAGATGGTTGCCTCGTCTGATGGATCACATTTTCTTTTAGATCAGGTGGATGACCAGGTGCATGCATGTTATCTACCTGCAGAAGTGACGGCAGCAGGACACAGTGAGGGAAGAAGGCCGGCTGGCATAGACAGCGTTATGCTCTGAGCAGTGTTCTGCTGGGAAACCTTGGG
Organism: Phrynocephalus versicolor; assembly: GCA_023846285.1. Taxonomy (NCBI): domain Eukaryota; kingdom Metazoa; phylum Chordata; class Lepidosauria; order Squamata; family Agamidae; genus Phrynocephalus; species Phrynocephalus versicolor. The sequence continues at coordinate 78,372,422 of JAHTLZ010000016.1, forward strand.
TCCAAATTCCCCCACCTTTCAATCTGATTGGATGTGCTGCAACACTAAATCTGATCCATGGGGATCCCCACCTCACAACATGGAGGACCTAAAGAATCTACTGCTGATGTCTTGGGGGACAGATGCCACACATTCAGAGTTCTTGTGGATTCGATGCCATGATGTATCAGAGCTGTTCAGGCAGCAGAAGGGGGACCTACGCTACATTAGACAGTTGACCTGAAGAGCGAGAGTTTAGGAGTTCAGTTCCCCACTGTGCATCCCAGAAGAGCCAGTTTATATGGTCTTGGCCCAGTTGCACAATCCCAAGATAGCTCCAGAGTAAGTGAATGGGAAACCACTTCCAAGTACTCTCTACTTAGAAAAGCCTGAAAAGGGTCACCATAAATCAGAATAGACTTGATGGCACAAAAGTATTATTATATACTTCTGCACTGGATTTGAACAAATGCAGTCGGGGAAACTCAACTTTTTCTGATGAGCAAATTGAAAACTTAAAGCCTCTTTAAGAATCAAAAAGAGATTTTTAAATTCAGTAGGAAATACATGCTAAAAGGGCACAGCATGCTAAAAGGGCACAGCATTCACTATATGGCTAGGAGAAATATAATAAATTATAGAAAACAAACATGCATGCACACATGCAGATTTGTAATATTCAAATAAGGAGGGAAGAATTGAGCTTTTCTGGGCACTGAATATGGACTACCATCATGGAAGGGCCATATGTCATACTGGATGTTCTTGAACTATAAATGATTCTAGGTTCAGTCCCTCATTGGGCTCAGGAAACAGACTTGCAGAATCTGGATGGTTCAAAAGTATCACACACATTTCACTGTCAGTTTGGAAAAGGAGTAACCACCTATTGGTAGACTTATATGGTTTGTCCTCAAAGGGTCCCAGGATCAGCCCCTGACATTTTTTCAGGTAGAATTGAAAAAGACTTCACTTTGAAACTTCCAACAGCTTCCAACCTTAGTGTATTGTAAGGAGCTAGATGAACCAGTGGTTTGGCTTCAATGTCCTTAAGATGAAGAAACAGTAAGTCAGAGGCAGTTTAGAATACAGTAATACCTTGGTTTACAAGCATAATTCGTTCCGGAAACATGCTTGTAAACCAAAGTGCTCGTACACCAAAGCAAATTTCCCCATAAGAATAATGTAAACTTACCTGATTCGTTCTGGTGCCTCTCGCCACCAGTGACAGCAGCAGCAGCAGCGAGGGGATGAATGAGTGGCGGTGGTCGGGTGCCACAGGGTTTCCTCTCCTTCTGCCTCCTCCCTCCCTCCCTCCCTCCCTCCCTCACAGCCCAGATCACCTCTTCCTCCTCTTCCTCCTCATTATCACCCCCATCACTGGGGAACAGGCCAGCTCGTCGTTGCTATGGCAGGCGAGTGCTGCGGCGATCAGGGCTGGGCTGGGCAGGCAAGGTGCCTGGCTTGGGTTCCCCCTTGGTGAGTGGGGTGACAGCGGAGGAAGGGGTGGTGGAGGAGGGACTGATGAGGACGGCTATGAAGGAGGAGGGAGATGGGGGTGACGGCGGAGGAAGGGGCAAAGGGAAAATGGGCACCTCCGATGCTCCTTTTACAAGACCAGGCTCGTCAACCAAATTAAAATTCATGAGAATTTTTTGCTCGGCTTGGAGACCCAGGTACTCGTAAACCGAGGCATTACTGTATGAGTAAAAATTCATTCTAACCAATATTTTGAAGAACTGGATTTTATTTGAATAGATGTCGGTGATCAGATGAATTTAGATTCTCAAAAGCAAGCACTTAAGGATCTGCGGGGGACAGACAACACTACATGTGCCCCATGATATCTTGGAAGCAGGGAGGGATATTCACGGAATACATAAAATAAAAATTGCTACTTGCAGGCCATCTTCCCTGCAAATCATCTTTCCCACCTGCAACCTCTTTGATGTATCATAATTCATGCATTGCAATACATCAGCTTGGAAATTTTACTTCCAGGGCTACAACTGCCAGAAACCCCTAGTGATCATGCTGGCTGGGAGGTTTCTGGGAGCACAAGTCCTTAAAAAATATCTTCCCCCAACCCCAACCCCATTCTGTGCCACTTGAACATGATACAGAAGGACCCCCGTATCCACTGATTCAGTTATCCACGGCTGGCAGAGGAAAAAGTTAAATAATTCAGCAGCCACAAAGCAAGCTGTAAAGCAAGCTGTTGTTACAATTAGCATCTGTAAAGCAAGCTACTGTCACAAACAGCGGCCATAAAACAAGTTACTGTCTCAAAACAGCAGTCATAAAGCAAGCTACTGTCAGGAAACAGCAGTTTGGGGTCGGGTGGGCAGGCATTCTCTCTTATCAACGGTTTTCATTATCCACAGGAAGGCCTGGAACCAATCCCCAGTGGATACCGGGGTCTTACTGTATTATGATAACCCAAAGGGCACAGCTCCTCTGAACCCTCTACAAAATGTAGGAAGCTCTTGGTTGTGCCCCAAGGTAAGGTATTTGGAATTTGCCACCTATGAGAAACAGACAAATGGTGACTCCCTTCTGGGACTTTTCCACTTTGAATTGCACTTAATGAGGAAGCTGGAAGGGCATAATAAAATAAATCACAATCAAGTGCAAGGCTAGGAAGGAAAAAAGATCCTATCAAACAGGATAATTTATTGACGCATTCTTTCATCTCTGTTCATCATTTCTTTGCAATTAAATGCCGAGCGCAAGAACTCCAAGAATGGCTCATAATTTTTCCTACCCCCTAAAAAAGCCATGCATTTCAAGATGCACAATAATTTGCTGTCGTTCTAGTCACGCTATCAGCCCCACGCATGGAAAAAACCAGACCTTCACAGCTAGGAGGGGCCCCTACGAATCATCAAGTCCAATTCCTTCTGCAAACGACTGCAAGGTTCAGCTCCATCAGCAAACCCTCTCCCATCTCAAGGGATTCCATTAGCTGGGATGAACTTGCCGAAGCCAGGGGTTCTTTTAGACATTTTATTCTGAGCCCTTCAGCTTCCCGCTCTGAATCTACATACAGAAACAAGGATTTGTGCTGCTTCCTTTCCCCAGCGCTGTTCTCCTCGCACACAACCTGGTGCCACAACGTTTGCCACCTCCCAGGGATGAATTAGCCTTTCGCTTCTGCTCCTATCAAGACTCCCCAGCCCAGCCCTCTTCCCTTTTCTTCTTCTGTTCCTGTGAATTAAAAATGGAGTGGCATTAAGGAGAGACACAAACAGCACTAACTACGCAAAGGGAGAGCAGATCATTTTGACTTACAACTCATACTGGACAGCTGATTAATCCACACCCCCTGAAGCCTTGGGGGGGGGAACCCCTTTCATTTCTTGTCACAGTATGGGGGATGCTGACATCCCCTTGCTCCTGGAAGAACTGAGAACTGATACTGCCCGCCAAATCAGAGCGAGAACTTAAAAACCAAAGAACCTCCCTGTGGGTCTATGTGTCTTCCTGGGAGAAGCACGTCAGTGGGAACCCACCGGAAAGATGCCAAGGGGGCTGGGGTGGGCCGGCAGGCGGGGGGGCAGTGCAGACCGTACTAGTGCTCGACCCAAGACATGTCATCTTGCTAAGTACGTTTACCTGTTCTGATCCAACGCATCCTTGAGCACAGCAGCACTCAAGGTGTCACGATCCAGTCGCAACCTCAATGCGCCACTCTACCCATCACATTCTGCTGCTTGGGCTGTCTCCTCTGGATCGCATCAAGGCGGCCTCTGGAGTTTTCTCTTCCTTTTCTGAGAGGCAGGGAGGGGGAGCGTGGAGCGTAGCTGTCGGGCAAGGAGTCTGCCACCTCTCTCTGCAGCATCTCACTCCGATTAGGCACACATCGGGATTTGGGCTTGCAAGGGGATTAACCAAGAAGGGCCGGTCATGTGTTTGTACTGTACCAGCTTCCCCGAGACCCTTCTGTCGCAGGCTTCCTCCGCTAAGCAAAGCATTCCTGCTGGAAAGCCTCTTATGTGCCTGACACAGCACCAGTCCTTTCTAAAACAAGACACCATCCTTCAGGACCCACTGGGCGCTCAACCGGTAAAACCAGGGACCTGAACTCCAGAAGGAGGTTCGGGAGCACAATGTGGCTTCCTGGAGCATGCCAGTCATGTCCTGCAGCATCATAACCCTATACACGATGCAACCCTTTGTGGCTTTATCTCCTCCTTTTCTGACACCTGGGGCACTTCTGCTATGATTGCCTGTACCCAGTGATTAATACTGGGTCGGTTCAGGATTTTACTCCTCAGTAGGAACAAGAGTTTAAATGAGCAAAAGGCCAGGGGGATTAGAGAGTGCCTCACCCGAGCTCATAAGAACATAAGAACATAAGAAGAGCCATGCTGGATCAGGCCAAAGGCCCATCTAGTCCAGCTTCCTGTATCTCACAGTGGCCATAACCTGAGGACAAAAGAGACTTGCCCTCCAGCAGCATGAAAAAAAATCCGTATCTGTGAATTTTGGTTATTTTTCCGATGGGGAAGAAGCCATAGCTAAGAGAGAAAACACCTAAGCTCCAGGGGACATGGAGAAAAGCGAGTAGCCACCAGTGTACCACAGAAGGGAACTGTGAACATATATGTTCATAGAAGAAACATGATTTCTTAGTAACAGAAGAATAACTGGCTTTCATTAAGACTGGGGAAGGCACCGAATTGCAAAGGAAGCAACACTACACTAAAAAAGGGAGTAGGCTGTTCTATGACATATCTCAGCAACATAGGCCCTATAGTGCTTGTAGATTATGGCAGGCCCTAGCGCACTTTTGACAGGTGCCAGTGGAAACAGAAAGGAAGATTCTCAATAGTGTAGCTTCACACACTATTGTTGGTGGTGACAGAGTAGAACTGATTTAAACCAAATTGATTAAATAAAAACAAAATTTGAATCAGTAGTCACTAAGCATTTTATTTTTTAAAATCTGATTTAAATTTTTAAAAATCAGTCTTTACTTTTTTTAAAATCTAAATTATTTTTTCCAGATAAAATGCTCACTGACTAGTGATTCAGATTGTGTTTTAACTCAAATCTACTCTGATAAGGGTGCCTTGCTAGTTTCATTATTGAGAGCTGATAGGAAGACAGACTTTATTCAGTTCTACATAGAAACAATAGTTTCCTTGGAAAGTGGGTCATAATTATGACCGTAAGCCAGTTGAGTCTGTAGAGCTGAAAGGTCTTGCTGGAAAACCCAGAGTGAAACAGATAAAGAAACAGTGAAAGGCTGCTGGAAAGCTTATTCCAAGACTGTGAAAGCAGCAAATAATAATCATTTTTCTCTACTACCATTGTTTCAGCACAGAATCGCATGGCGGAGCTTTTCCAAGTAGCCAAGAGTCTGCTACATGTTGACACACACATGGATAGCACAAATCACTCTGTAACTCACTGTGAAGAATTTGCACAACAGCCAAAATTGTGCAGTTCTGGGCTGACCTGGATGCTGCTATTGATAGGGAGCCTATAAATAAAACTGTTCCCCTCGCCTGCCGTGTATTAATGGATGAGTTTCAGCTCCTATAGCCTGACAATATAGCAAGGACCCTTGGAGAGATGAGGGCCACCACATGTCTGTTGGACCCCTGCCCTTCCTGAGCCTCGTGGCGCAGTGGTTAAATGCCTGTACTGCAGGTAAAACTGTGTTCACGACCTGGGGTTCAATCCCAGGTAGCAGGCTCAAGGTTCACTCAGCCTTCCATCCTTCCGAGGTCGGTAAAATGAGTACCCAGCTTGCTGGGGGGGGGCAATGTGTAGCCTGCACACTGTAATTAAAAAATTGTAAACCGCTCAGAGACTACTTAAAAAGTGGTATGGGGCGGTATATATAAGCAGAACACTTTATGGCAGACTGGTTAGGAAGAGTAGTGAATGCCTCCTTGCAAAAGGGCACGATTCTGGAATGCTTGAAGGAGGCAATAGAAAAATCACTGTTAAAAAAGCCCTCTTTAGATCCAACAATACTGAACAATTACCGACTATTATCTAACATCCCATTCCTGGATAAAGTACTAGAGTGGGTTGTGGCCTCGCAGCCCCAGAGGATTCTGGATGAAATAAACTAGCTGGATCCAGCTCTATCTGGCTTTTGGTCTGGTTATGTGACTAAGGAGACACTGGTTGCCTTGGTTGATGAACTACACAGGGAAATGGATAGAGGATCTGTGTCCCTTTTGGTTTTAATAGACCTTTCAGCTGCTTTTGACACTACCGACCACAGCATCCTCCTGACTTGTTTCTCTAAAAAGGGTCTTGGGGGCACTGTCTTACAGTGGCTTCAATCCTTCCTGCAGGAGAGAATGCAGAAAGTGGTGTTAGGGGACTCATGTTCAACACCATGGCCACTGACCTGCGGAGTACTGTTCTGTCTGTCTTCTATGTTATTTAACATTTATATGAAACCACTGGGGGAAATTACTGGGAGTTTTGGGATTAAGTGTCACCAGTATGCCAATGACACTCAACTCTACCTCTTGTCACCTCTGGATTCCAAGGAAGCTATTTCGACTTTAGATCAGTGCTTAGCTTCAGTAACTAGATGAGGAAGAACAAATTGAAACTAATCCCAAACAAGATAGAAATGCTTCTGGTCAGTCAAAAAGGGGATCAAGGGATAGGGATGCAACCTGTCCTAGATGGGATTGAAAAAAGAGGTGTGTAGCTTGGGGGTGCTCCTGGACTCATCCTTGAGCTTAGATGCCCAGGTCACAGCTGTGACCAGGAGTGCATTTGCACAATTAAAACTAGCACACCCAGTTACACCCATTTCTTGAGAAATCTGCTCTGACCACTGTGACACATTCCCTAGTGACCTCCCAGCTGGACTACTGTAACACACTCTATATGGGGCTACCAATCCAATGTCTCAGGTAACTTCAACAAGACCAAAACACAGCGGCCAGATAACAGATGGGGGTAGGTTACAGAAATCACAATTCACCCATACTAAAGCAGTTCCATTGGCTGCCAATCACTTACCAGGCACAATTCAAGGTGCTGATCTTAACCTACAAAGCACAAAACGACCTGGGTCCACACTACTTTAAAGATCGAATCTCATGGTATCAACCAGCTCAGGTGCTAAGGTGATCAGGACAGGCCTTCTCTCCATCCCAACATCTTCACAGGTGCGCCTCAAAAGAACACATGAAAAGGCCTTCTCTGTTGCTGTTCTCAGAATTTGGAACTCACTCCCTCTGGAGGCCAGGACTGCCCTATCCCTGTTGTCTTTCCGGAAGCAGACAAAGACCTTCCTCTTCAGGCAAGCTTTCCCGGAATGAGGGACTTCCTCCTACTATATAACTTTATATGGATTACCATACATGATTGCATTGATCGATTTCATAAGAACACCAGTATTTTCCAAGTTACTTTCCTTTTTCTTTTCTTTTTGTGTGCTCTTTGTAGCTCTACTGTTCTAAGATGCCTCTTCTAAATCCTTGTTTTTAACTTGAATGTCTCTTACATATTCTGGGCTGTATATTGTCCCTCATTACTGTAAGCCACCTTGGGTTCTTTTCCAAGGGGAAAGGTGGGGTAAAATATTCAAAATAAAATAAAGTAAATATATAGGGGGTGGGAAAAAATAAGATATCGTGTTTTAGGACTAAAAGCATGTTTCAACCACTCTGGTTTTAGGCATGCTGGACTCAACCACTCTCAGCTAACAGCTGAGATATGGAGTTTGTAGTCCATCTGGAGACAATTGCCAGACTGGAAATGCTGTTTTAAAGGGACAAAAAACAAATACTGAAGAAGTCAACAGGAAATGTTCTACTAGGGTTCAACAGTGAGAATCTACAAGCCATCCCACTGTAAATTTCACTTTTTCTTTCAAAACTAATTATTCATTTAGCTAGTTTTTTTTAAATGAATATTTAGTTCATGAATTGGTATTTTAAAACAACATATCAAGTTATTTCAACATTAATGTTATTAGCAATTAATTAATGTCCTAATTTTTAACTTTTAAGAGTAACTAATTAATTTTCAAAAACAGTGTTGCTTACCTCCAGGACTTTACCATGACTGGTGCAGACTATTTGGATTATATATTATTTATCTAGTTCATCAGCATCATCTTCCTAGGAAGTTATGGTATCCATATCTTATTTTATTTGTCATGAAACTCCTTGAAGCAGATACAACACTGGGCTGTTGTTGTTTGCTACTTCACTGTGGGCTTGCTTCCCTTTCCACTGAATTGCCCACAAAGCAGGTCTTCCACCCATCTTTTTAGTAGTCTCACCCTTGTAGACACACACAGGTATCTCAACGAATGTATGTGCCTCTTGGAAGTAAATATGAATGATAAGCTTAAGAATCCAAATCAATACATTGAGAAAGCTTGGACATGTCTAGAATGTCTGTTTGGATCAATATAATCCAAGGCCATTGCACAAAAATAAAAGAAAATATCATAACCAGCATGATGACATTTAAGTACATCAAAAGTTCTCAACTGGATGATTAACACATTTAAAAGGTGGAGTTAGTTTGACCAGGACAAAAGAACGACATTCAGGAAGTCTCTGCTTTTCCCCATAGGAAAATGAGTTACTAATTTGCAGTTTTCGTGACAAAACAAAAAAACCATTTATTCCAAATGCATGTTTTAGTACAAGCCTTCGAAGTAGTAGGTTTCAGTGAATTTTAAGGTATGAAAATAGGTTTGGAATACAATACCAGGGTGATAATTTGGGTGGAGCAACTGGGGCTTTATCCTTGGGTATCAACATTTACAGGACTCTCACCTTTACTGGTGAATGTTAGGAAAATAAGCAAGAAACTCTATCTTCCTTATTTTATTTTCATTTTTTCCAAAAGCACAAAGTGCATTATCCTTTTCCTTTTTTTGGTGGATGGGCCCATGGCTCATGGCAGAGTAAGCAAAAGCAACGCCGCTAGCCCTTGGTGCCTAAATGGCTAGTTATGGCTCTGTATAATCCAAATGTTAAATGTTAAATCTAATTGTTAGTTCAAGCTGGTATAGATGCCCAAGTGGATGTGATTAATGTCAACACTTATGGAAGTCCCATTGATTCCATAAATCCAACCCAGTTGAGCCTAACAATTAGATTTATCCTTTAGGGGTCTTTCATATAGAAGATTCCTAGCATTAGTGTCAAACAATATGGTACAACAATTCTACTTGCTCCTGCTCAACTTATATATTCTGTGGTAAGGAAAAACCTGGAACAACTAGTGGGAAAATATAGCAGGATTATAAATTGTCGGAATCCTCTGCGAAACTTTAAAACTGAGATTATGTGTTGCAGAATAAAACCCTCCTTTGAAAGACCCCATTTGTAAAAATGAACTCGTAATGTAGGATTTGCTAGACAAAAGCTTGACATATTATACCTATATTTAAAGTATCAATATGACTCTACTAATGTATTCAGTCTTCCTTAAACAAGCATCCTTATTCACATATTGATGTTGCATGTCCATCTATCCCAGATATGCCTGGCCTTGCTGGCCAAAACTAGCAAATGGAAAAACCACAGGACAGGACTGAAATAAGACAGCCTATGTGCGTACAGGTGCTTTATCTCCTTTCCACTCTGCCAAAAGATTGAAAGGGTAAGGTATTCAACTGCTATAAAGGAAGTAGTTCCGGTTTCATCTGTTGGGCTGAGAACGAGACCTAGTTCTTTTGTACAGAGTCTTTTTTAGATCAGTCCTAGCCGAAAGAGTTTCCGCAAGTGGAATTTATTTTTCTCCTCCTCTATGCCACTCCCCCTCCCCAATATCTCTTCCACCACTACTACCCTCCCTTCATCCTATTAAAGTTCTCCAGCACCTGCCAAGCTACTCATCCAACTCTACTCCCCCCCCCGCAAAAGACCATTTGTTCCTCCTTTTAAGCGATTCTGCACATCTTTCCTGATACACATTCTTTAGCAACCTCTTATCTCATAAATTAGCCAAGAGAGCAAGCAAGATCCCAAATAGCTAAGCTCTGTTGTAACTGTTTCCCTTACGTGAGTGTTAGGCAGAGAGGAAGGTAGAGTTTCCAAAGAATGCCAGCCAAGGGTCAGGCTCCTTTCTCTCTCCCCGCCCCCTCCCCATATGCCCCACTTTCTCTTTGATATAAAATACAAATGCTCTATGTAAACACTCCCTGAACACCACGGACAGACCAAAATGAACGGCTCCGCCTTCGCTGTGAAAGCCTCAAACACACCGCTCTTTTCTGCTCTCAACATTCCTGTTCTTCTAATTGCTTCTCATCAAAACCGTAGTGCCAGGAAATAATCACCAACATTTTAATTAACCTGGAACTAATTTAAGATGCCATGGGCAATGCAATATGCTCACTCTTTCTCTCAAAAGAAGGAACAAATTCCTCCAGAAATTGAAACGTTTGCTAAATCTTGGGAATATCTCAAACTTGCTTCCTAAAACAGAAAAGCACCATGCAACCCTTCTTATTTCAGAAGGAGGAGGGGAAATTTGAGTAATAAAAGCACCATAGTACTATCCATTTGTTGAAGGGTAGATGGCAACACACCAGGTTGTTGTGCATTCTTTAAGGATCCTACAAGTGTACAGGAAGGGGGAAAGGCAGAGACTGTAACAGGTGTAGTCTTCTTCACCTCTGCATCACAAGGTGCATCTACTAAAATTATGCCTTGAACCTGTTAAAAAGTTTGAAGGACACTGACCCACCTTTGAATGTACTCGCCTTGAAGGAAGATGGGAAAGGGCATGATTTTGTTTATCACTATAGTACAAGTGATTTGTAGATCTGAAAAGTCGTAGGATTACTGAAATTAATATTCATAGAACTGGGAACCACATAGGCTATTACTCTCCAAAGACAGATATATCCATCCTAACAGGCACCCCTGCCAAGAAGCAGCTGGATACCAGATCTGTGTATTTCCCTGTATTTCCACTTTTCCCTTACATTTATGAAATTCTGCAAAGGTACAGCACTAGCCTTCAAGGACACATGAGTATTGCTGCATAATGTAAATACATTTAGTACATCTTGAACAGTACATAAAGAATAGATATGGTGAAAATCAAATGTACCATGAGGTAATTAAATGGCTGCAATACTTTGCGTAGAGTAGCAAAAGGGCATGGTGGTAAATTAAGACTTCTTAGGAAGAAAAAGAGGAAAAACAAAGACTAGCATGAAGAAAATTAATATGTATCCAGTTTTTAAACAAAAAATGCCTCCCATTACACAAAGCACAGATGACTTATGAAATCTTCTCTGCCAGAGACAAAAGGCTAGTAATTCAAAGAATCAGTAAGATCAACCAGGTTTAAAGGAGAAACTGAGGATAACTGCGGTGATTTCAAGAAACCACTTGCTCTGAAATTTCTTTACACCATGAACCTCTCAGTATGCCATTGCCCCCTCTCTCCACGGAGAGTAAACAAGACATTATGAAGTCCAGTCCTTGGGAACATCACCCTTGGCCAAGTTAGCTGGGGGTTTCTGGGAGCCGCAGTCTGAAAGAGTAACTTTGCCAAGATGTGGACAAATTCATTCATTCTCCAGGCAGTGCTGGCATTGACTGAACCAGTGACAGAAATCGTTCTTCATACAAACTAAAGGAATTTTACTTCTTTCTTTATTAGGATTACAGTTCAGTTTGCTACACAGAGATGGACACCTTCTGTTTGATTGTTAAAAGATTCTACACAGGCAAAAATGAAGTCCTGTTTCATACTAAGTACTATACTGTCTCTCGTATGGAACTACCAGTAAGTATCAGGGAAGATAAGGAGAAGAGGTCACCATCTCAGGTGGCCTTTTAGATATGCGGGTAGACTAAAGGAGGACAGTTCTTTCACCCATGCACATGAAATCAATTGTGTACTAGGGGAAAAAAGTGATTGAATATTGAAATGAAGCTCACTTCTGAGAAACAGAAATGCTATTAACTAAATAGTCTGCCTGGTTTGTTACATGATGATTGGCCTGGAATGGGGCTTACTTCATCTTAAGGAGTAGTCCCTTAAAAACTAGGATCACAGTCTGCAAGTGCTGATTTGAATCTAAATGACCAAGCGATCTTGATGACAAAAAGCTAGGGATGATATGCCTCCTATGAATATTTATTTTCTTTTGCAACAATTTTATAACTGCTTTTAGATTCATTTTTACACTGTAAGCCACACAGGGATTTTATTATATTAAACTGTAAACAAATAAAACAGCTAATTACTTCATTACCTGCCTTGGAGAGTGGCACAGGGACCCCTGTCAACAGGCCAGCTCATCTACAGTATAGTCTGATCCCTAGAGGATCCGGGGGAGAAAGAACTGGCTGAGCAAGGCAGGCCTTGGGAACACTGATGAGAAAAACAGAGATGGTAGAAAGAAGGAAGAGAAATGGAGGCCAACAACGTGAAGGAATGCACGGGTGACTTCCGCCCTGTGAAGCCAGGCCTGGTGAGGAAAGGAGGGCCCTAGGGCTGGGACTGAATGAGGGAAGTCCTGGAAGGAAAGAGGCAGTTGAAGGAAGAGAGGGAGATGGTGGAGAGAAGGGTGCAGACAGAACACTTGCTCGCTGACATGGTGGATGACAAGGAGGGCTATGAAAGGTCCTGGAGGGACATCCTGGAGAATCCTAGTGAGGGTTACCAGGTAAGGGAGTGCTCTAAGAGGATCGTGTGTGTGAGAGTGTGTGTGTGTGTGTGTGTGTGAGTGTGAGTGTGCGTGCATGCCTTTATAGCAGTTGAATGCACATACATACATACATACATACATACATACATACATACATACATACA
>JAHTLZ010000016.1:78392176-78403956 GCA_023846285.1 Phrynocephalus versicolor
AGAAAGAAAGAAAGAAAGAAAGAAAGAAAGAAAGAAAGAAAGAAAGACTCCTCTGCGTTTCCAGGGGGTAGCGGTGGAGCCAAAGAGTAAAAATTCAGGTTTTTTTTTTAATTTGTGTTGAGGCGGAATGGGAGTCTATCTCTCTGTCCGCCTGTCCCAAGATCTCCATCCCGAGAAGCCAAGTGGGAAATCCTCAGCAACTCTTTGGTGGGAAGTCCGCTTCCGCCCGGTTGTGTCCGGGGTCCCCTTCTGGAGGCTTGACGAAAACGACGCGACGCTTTCCAAAATCTTGTTACACACTCCCTACTTTTTACTACAATTTTTTTATACTCCGCTCTTTCTTTCCTGCATCTCTCCTGGCGCTTGGCCCACCAGCCACTCACCGCACCCCGAAGAAGCCACGGCCAAGGTCGAGGGCAGGAGGATCCAGGCTGGATGGCATTGCCTACCCACCCAGCCGCCCACTGCCCAACTCCCGGGAAGCGCCGGCCGGGCTTGGCGCTCCTCTCGCGGGCCGCGTGGTGACGACGAAGGAGCGGCTCGGCGCTCGCCTACCTTCGAAGAAGCGCTGCAGAGCCTCCGTCTCGTCAACCACCTCCATAGCTGGGCCATGCACCAAGCGGACGGCGCTAGTGGCCGAGCCCGCGAAGGGGCATCCCCGCGGCCAGGGTACCTCCAGCCGCGCCACGCCGGCGCCACGAGCGCGCCCGGGACCCGCTCCTCCTTCTCGCCGACGGCGCTCACCCTTCGCTCCGGCGGCCGGCGGCGGCGGCGGCGGAGGGAACCTGGGGGGGCAGGGGGGGGACGCCTGGCTGGCCTGCCTGCCTGCCTGCCCGCCCCGCTCTCCCCGTCTCCTTCCTCCTCGACCGCCGGGCCAGGAGGGAGAGAAAAGCGCGCTCCTTCCCGACCGGTCCCGGCGGGCGCTTCGTCTCGGCCCTCCACCCGGCCGCCTGGCGCTCCGCTTGGGCTGCTGGGGCTGCGCTCCTCCGGCTACGCGGGCGCCACCGCCGCCTCTTCCCCTCGCGCCCTCCCCTTCCCCCACCTCCCTCCCGGCCTCCTCCTCCTCCTCCTCCTGCGCCTCCGCGGCAACTGCACTCTGCTGGCCGCCGCCGGCACCGCACCAAGGTCGCCCCGGTCAGCCCGAGTGCGCCCGCCCGCCCGGGAGCTGCCCTCGCTGGGAGTTGCTGCCTTCCCTGGAGGGGGGATTGGGGGGGGGTAGACGCCAGAAGGGTCCGGGGATTGATTCCCCGCCTTTAAAAAAAAAAATCACCCCCAAAGCAAGGAGCCCCCGAAAGGCGGCTCGCGCTGACGGTTCAAGGCGGCCGGTTTAAGTTTTAATCCAACAGGTGCAGCTGGAGATGGAGTCCGCCGGGCCCCTATTAGAAGGCGACCGAGCCCGAGGCGGTAGTGGGTGCAGGCGATTTCTGGGCTGGTCCCGGGAAGGACTCAGAGGTCCCGACAAGCAGATCCACCCCTCAGGGCCCCAAATGCCAGGCGCTCCTTTTCTTCCTCCCCAGAAATGGGCGCAAAAGTATTTGGGGCGCGGGGAATCAGGGCATTGGCGGGTGTGTGTGCGTTTGCAAATGCTCATTCAATACAGTGGACCCTTGTATAACAAACGGTTAGGGATTGTTCCATTTTCAATGCATTCCTATGGGAAGTTTGTATAAAGGAAAAATTGTTTAACAGAATTTCATTTGGAACGAATTAATTCCTTTATACAAGGTACCACTGTACAGGCTTTCACATTTCCCTCCCAGTAATGCCTGCCCATGACTGACGTGGTTGCTTCTCTGTTTTAGTACCACTTGTATTTCCTTACTTCTAACGTGGATTTTCCTTTGGCGCCACAAAATAGAACGTTCCTCCCCAATAAAAGCAAAGTGTTCTGCTTATATACCGCTCCATAGCAATTCAAGTAGTCTCAGGGCAGTTTGCAGTTTTTAATTACAGTATGCAGGCTAAAAGTGTCACATGGCAGGGCAGGGGAATCTTCGCAGGACGGTGATATGAGTGAACCTTAAACTGCCCAGGTTCGATCTCTCTCTCGCTCAAGGTCAGCGAAATTTCCTTTATGCCCCAGATATTTCAGCAAACAACCGAAATAATGCCCTTGACCCTCTGAAGGAGGATTCCCCCACCCCACCTGTTGCAGCTAGGTCCACAGTCTAATATTAGGTCATCAAAGCTCTGAATACCTCCAGCTGCCCTATCATTGAATCTACCTTAAATGTGTGTGTGTGGGGGGGGGTTGTCCTTAATAACTGGGTAGAATGAGGAAGCTGCTTGGATGAGCAGTGAAACCTTTCCACCACACAAGAAAAGAAGCCCAGTTGCCATGACTCAACTTCCAGATGGGTCCTGTTTCTGTTCTTATGAAAGGTGTGCCCCCAGAGATGATACCTATTTCAGTTTTCACCCTTCTTTGATGCCAGATACTGCCTGGCTTTATGGCTATTCTGGATTTGAACAACGGGGCAGCTCTAAATGACACAGGCCACCATTCAAAACATTCTCCATCTTTTTTCTGCAAAGACTCTCTTTAAAGTGCACTTTTTTAAATCCATTTGATCTTGAACTATCAAATGTAATAATAAGTACTGATTATTTTTCCTCTCTCTCTGTATTTTAGTTAATTATGTTAGGGGGGCATTAATAACTTTTTTTTAAAAAAAAATCACTTCTCTGTCATTGATGAAAAGCATGTGTTCCCCCTTTTCTTGCCACCAAATAATATGTTGTACGGATTCTCCCCATAGGCGATTATGTTAAGCAAATTTCCCCCTAACTCCTGAATTTTTTATGTTGTACAGATTTTATGTTATACAAACTGTTTGTTATACAAGGGTCCACTGTACTTATTTTACGTGATTTCTATAAAGGAAATTCAAATGAACTTAACCATTGCCATAGAACTTGCTTTTTTATTTACCAAAGAGGCAGCAATGATTTTTAAAAAATGAAGAGATTTAAATGGTTGATATTGCTTTCATTATTAAATCTTCTCCCTTCTCCAAATGGGAAAGGACTATCAAAATCAGAGAAGCTTTACTGTTCTACAGATATTCAAGAATTTGGTCAGTGCCCCTACAAGCGTATTGAAAAAGCAGAAGTCACAAAAGCTGCCTCTTTGCAAATTATTTCATTGCTCTTATCGGAATTCAAATCTTCTTCCACCCATATTTCTGGAGATTTTTTTTGCAATACAGAGGAGGGAAAGAATCAGAAATCTAAAATGAATTGCAGGAAGGAGACCTGCATTCTTGACTCCTGTCAACCTTCTCCCCTTCTCTTCTGAGAAGGGCAGGAGAAGGATTGATGCTTGTGTTTCTCTCCAGATGTGCCCACAATTGATAAGAACGGTGCGCATGCGCGCGTGCACAGAGTACAGTATCTAAATGAAGTTACAGTTATCTGACCACAGTTCACCAAAGGCAGAGCCCCTGCCAGGCAAAGACTGTGAGCCCATTCTGTTTTGGGCAGATAAAGCACACAATGAGGTTTTGTTCGGCTCCACAAACCAATTCAGAAGGGCAGATTCTCTTATATAGAGATATATAAATATATTTTTTCTCCCTTTCACAGCTGTACAGTGACCAATTCTTCCCCAGGGAGGGGGTGAGAGAAAGGGAGGGGTTGAGGTTTGAAGGAAGTAATAGGGCTATTCTTTCAGTGTTGGAAAGCAAAGCTCTTGGGCATTCCCCCCCCCACACACCCTTTCTCTCCCCCCCTCCCGCATTAGCTTAAGACAATTGTTATTCTTTACTCATTCCCTCCCTTTGTCCTTCTTCACAGAGACTCAGTTCAGGCAGCCAGGGAGGAAGCACAATGTTTTTGTTGGTTTATTCCATCCCAGCTAAAGACCTGAATCCAATTCTGCATCTCCAGATGTTTCTCCACATCAAGAAATCGGGAGGGTAGCAGCTGCTTTCTCTTCTCTTTAATGAAGGACTCAGATGAGGCAAAGCCCTTAGCTTTCTTGAATTTAGGAAGAGTTATCTTCACAACAGAGGCCAGTGATATAAGAACACTGGATTATCATCAAAGCATATGAAATGACCCCATGTTCTTTTCACCATTGGTACAATTTTGTTGGAACTATCCAGTAAGTAAATGTTGCAACTAGTTCTGATGGACTGTAGTGACCACTGGGCCACTCATCTCTGTTCTGTGTTTGGTGGTGCAGGACTTTTCCCTTTGTGGAAATGATGCTTATTCCTCTTCAGTTTATTCTTCTTGTAGAAAGGAATTAATTCATTCCAAATGAAACTCTGCTAAGCAAATTTTCCTTTGTACAAGTTTCCCATAGGAATGCACAGAAAACGGATTAATCCTTAATCCCAACCGGTTTTCCTGTTGTACGGATTTGCCCCATAGGCCAGTGATGGCGAACCTATGGCACGGGTGCCAAAGGTGGCACTTGGAGCCCTTTCTGTGGGCACCCGACATCACCCCTTCATAGCCATTTGTATACAGGTAAAATTACTGTATTGGCACTTTGCAAAAAAAAAATTAGTGGGTTTTGAATTGCAGTTTGGGCACTCGGTCTAAAAGGTTCGCCATCACTGCCATAGGTGATTCTGTTAAGCAATTTCCCCCCTATCTCTGGAAATTTTTTCCTTTAAGCAGATTTTCTGTTAAACAAACCGAGGGTCCACTGTATTATGTTTAGCAATTCCTGTATTCAAGACACCTGGCACAGAAGACCCATAACATTCATAAGAATCTGTAAGAATCCCTTTCCCTCTCTGGTGGTGCTTCTTCAGCTGTCTGCCAGTGTTCGCATAAAGGAGTTTCCAAGGTACATGTTTTAGGCTGGAATTGTATCCATGCTTATTTAGGAATGAAAGCCCTTAGTTGTTGTTTTTCAACCATGCATCTAACATGTATGCGTGCATCCTCATCTGAAGCTAAGTACCATTAATCTCAACACAAATTGCTGCTCAGGGGATTGTCCTGTCATCTGACACAATAGATTATAAAGTTATGTCTGTGCTTTACAGCGCTGGTGACTTCATTTGGTTTTGCATTCAGAACTTCATTCTTGACCATGTCTATCTGCCATTACTAAAAAAAGAGAAGCAACCACGTCAGTCATGGGCAGGCATTACTGGGAGGGAAATGTGACAGCCTGTACAGTGGTACCTTGTATAAAGGAATTAATTTGTTCCAAATGAAATTCTGTTAAGCAAAAAATTTTTATACAAATTTCCCATAGGAATGCATTGAAAACAGAGTAATCCCTAATCGCAACCATTTTTATGTTGTATGGATTTGCCCTATATGCGATTCTGTGAAGCAAATTTCCCCTATCTTCGGAATTTTTATATTGTACAGATTTTATGTTATATAAAATGTCTGTGAAGATTCTCAGTCATCCAGGTTAGTGAGTTTATCTGGAAGTTGAGTCATGGCTACTGGACTTCTTTTTTGAGAGATAGAAACATTTCGCTGCTCATCCAAGCAGCTTCATGATGAAGCTGTTTGGATGAGCAGCCAAACGTTTCTATCTCTCAAAAAAGAAGCCCAGTAGCCATGACTCAACTTCCAGATATGATATACAAACTGTTATACTGTATGAGGGTCCACTGTATGGTGGGCGTACCTCTCATTGCCCAGCCCAAAAAGAAAAGAAAAAGGCAGGGAAAAGTTTGTAATGTTTTACATAGCCCTTCCGACAGTCTCACAATAGAGATCTGTCTAGCAGGGACACTGCTGGTGCATATTAGCTCCACAGAGCAGTGATTCTATCAGTCAAATGTATGGACTTGTGTGTCAATGTCACAGAACAGGAACACGGACTGTATCTTCCCGTTTGCTGTGCCCTTGTGGTCAAAGGCGCTGCTAAACTGTGCAGGAAAGTGTTCTGCTTATATACCGCCCCATACCACTACAAGTGGTCTCTGGGCGGTTTACAATTTTAATTACAGTGTGCAGGCTACACATTGCCCCCCCCCCAGCATGCTGGGTACTCATTTCACCGACCTCGGAAGGATGGAAGGCTGAGTGAACCTTGAGCCTGCTACCGGGGATTGAACCCAGGTCGTGAGCACAGTTTTACCTGCAGTACAGGCATTTAACCACTGCGCCACGAGGCTCCTTCTGATTTTCAACCAACATATGGCACTGCCTTAAGCAAAAGGTCAAACTACATGATAAAGGGAGCCACATTATCTCTTCCCCCACTACATGTGTTTGAGTTCATGGGAGAGGACATCTGAATGTTGTCGGGCAAAAGCAGAATTTGGAAAGTTCTATTTTAAATTTTAAAAATTGCTGTCGTTCATTCCAGGGTTTAGAAACTAATCTATAATTAAAACAGTACTGTCAAAAAAAGCTGCTAGCTAACTTTTGCTGCTCTGCTCACAACTTTTTAATTACTTTCTTTTACCATTTTAAAAGAAAATGTTTGTGAAAATGCTTTAAAATGTCCTCCAAATATAACTTCTGAAAGTAAAGTTATTTATTATTTATTTATTTATTCGATTTATATACTGCCCATCTAGCAAAAGGTTACTGAAGCTAAGTAGAAGGGTTTTTGTTGTAGCCTAAAGTAACTTTGTTCCCACTAGTCCCATTAATTTTCCAGTGTAATTTCATTACAAAACGTTACTAGGTATGGAAAACTACATTAATTGTAATTCCAAATCATGTTCAGGCTCTAAGAGAGACACTTAAACTTTCCTGCTGATTCTCTTATGGTTCCAAATAATCACAACATGAGCTGCATTTTTTCATCATGTGGGGACAGAAAGGAGATGAAAATATGGAGAACCATTTTTATTTTATTTTATGCTGAAATAATAAGTAAAAGGAAATACTCTTAAGGATCATGTGTTATGTAATTTGTCCCATGCCGATCCATTTTTCTGCGTCACCTTTTGTGGTTTGTACAACCTGGCACAGGCAGGTTCTAGGATCTTAGATGATCTTAATCTCTGCCATGTCTGTTACCTGATACACTTCATACTTGTGACTAAACATGGACTCTTGTACATGCATGTTGTAGACTGCAGGACTCACCCAAGATATTTTGCTATCTTCAGGTGAAGAACCAAATGCATTTTCCCTGCCGTTCTAGGTACAAATCCACCTGGACTGATAACTGAGTTTTTACTTGGTACACACCATTCTTCATCACACATGAAGGCAGCAGCCTAGCCCATGATACGCAGGGCAAGACATTTAAGAAACAGCTGTTTGATGCCTTCCAGCATTTGCTTTGTTAGGTAACCACCTCACTCTGCCTGACCCTTTCAAGTGATACCGCTAAGCAGTGGCTCTTCCTTAACAGCCAATAATAACAACAGAATCGTGGAGCTTGAAGGAACCCAAAGGGTGATCAGATCCAATTCCTGTCTGGTGCAGGTAAGTCTTGGCTAAAGCATCCTCAACAAATGGCCATGTTTGAAAACTTCCAGCGAAGGAAAGTCCACCATCACCACCTAAAAGCAGTTCATTCCGCTACCAAACAGTTCTCATGGACAGATACATCTTCCTAAAGTTTAGTGGATGTCTTTCTTTTTATTTGAATCTGTTAGTTCAGGTTGTGACCTCTGTCCTAACCAAAGCAGACCAAACAGCAGGTTAAATACCCCTCTGGTCATACACTAAATAAGTACCCCGGACTCACCCACAGTCGTTAACACAAATTTATTTTTCTTGACATAACTTGGTCATCACCACACTCCCTGACATCCATTTAATTACTGATAGCAAGACGTCTGTGCAGTGAGGACTTTGACTGTTCAGCACTGGTGATGATAACAATCCCATATATTGCAACTGACGCCCTATTTCTCACCCCCCTTTGGTTGTCATTTCTCCACTGTGTCCTCTGTGTGCATGAAACCTATGAAGAGAGACAGCATGCACTTCGCCCACATCATCTCCCCAAAGGAAATGGTGCTCACCCTGGCAAAAGCAGAGTGTGATCATCACCTGGGCATATAAGCTCACATTGTGGACCACTTGTGGCAACATCTGGCGAAAGCCATTTCCTGGCAATTATTGTATACGCCACACAGCCAAGAGCGCTCCAGCCTTGTCTTAGTTTGTATCCAAGCTGGGCTTTTTTTTGATCCAGCAATTAAGACTATTCCTTTTTTAGGTTTGTGCAGGAGTAATTCCCCAACAGACCAGAAGGTCTCTTGTGTTTTAATGTTGAAAATTAAAAGGCTGTCAAACATTTGTGCAAGGGAAGCAATATGCAACACTGGCTGTAAAATATGAAAGCGATGCCCAAGTGGTCTCATTTGGGACCTATAAATGATTACTAGTAATACACAGGCTGGCTTTGCTTGAAGGAAGCACAGTGGAGAGTCAACCTCCCACTCTCGGTGACCTAAACCACTGGGTTATCCAGCACTAAGGTAAGCATTGCAGAGGTTCTGGTGGAATTTGTAAAGTGATTCTTGTCCATCAGCCCAGATGATAAAGATATCCATGTATTTCAGTCAGAAGACAGGCTTTATGTGAAGGAGATGAGAAAACATAACTTCATGTCAGGGCTGAAAAAGTTTGCACACTGTAGGGCTAAATGTGTGCTGATAGCCCTGCAATTGATCTGGAGAGATAGATTACTGCCAGAAGTGACGTGTTTGGGTGTAAGTACAAAGTGTATGACTTTGTGATTTTGTCAACACTGAAATATGTTAGTCATGAAAGTGTCCAAACTCTTTTGTTTTTATTTTTGTTACATTTGATACAATGAGTAGTATTCTAAACTCCCAGTTCATTCACTTCTAGGTCATTGACCTTTGTTGATTGCAACACCAGTCATGTCATTTCCAATCTAAATTGCCTCTCCATAAGCAATAGTGGCAACACGTCTACCTGATGGGTGAGAGATAGATCGAAAATGTGGAGGGTAAATGAATAAATCTTTCAAGGCTCACTCTGTAAAATTAGATGCTTTCCTCTGTGAAATGGCTAATATCTTGAGACTCACTGAGCCACCTGTGCTACATTCATTAAGGGGGGGGGGGATCTTGCATCACCACAAAGACTAAAGAATGTGTTATAGCACATACTCTACTATGTATTACAGCCTACTTCTTCAGATCCAGAAGAACATTTGCTTCTCCTTTAAGATGCTGCATGATCTATTATTTCCTCAGCGATCAACTAACAGAGTGATAGCATGGCACATTGGATTTTTTCCCTAGTGCCAAATAGCACAAACCACTGGCACAGGTAAAAGAGGATGACCCAGTAGACACTTTCCTAGTAGCTAAGCACAATAGCGATGTGCACATTTTCTTATAAGAGCACCTACATGTCAATTGTTGCTTAAATATAATCATGCTTCTCTGAACTCCGGATATGAAAATAAGTACAATTAACACAACACATGCACAAACTTTAATATTTTAACAAATTTCCTTCTTCCTTTTAAAGATAGAAGTTCTTTGCTGGGATCTCTGTTATAGTAAATGAAAAGCACAGGGACTGTGTTGTCAGGTTTGCCTTTGAAGTTCTTTGTCATCATGGAGAAATGAATTATGGCCAGGCCAATATCCCATTCAGTTTTTAAGAAGTGCAATTGCAGAGCTCCGCTTGTGGAACCTCCTGCAGTGAGGAGCTGCTGCTTTCAAGACCAGGTGCACAGCTGCCATCTCTTCAGATTTAATGTTTAATGTTGCCTTTTAAAGTTGCAAGATGCTTCTTCTAATTGCATTCTTAAATTTGAATATGTCTTAAATGTTCTGGGCTGTATGTTGTTCCTCAGTAATGCAAGCCACCTTGGGTCCTTTTCCAAGGAGAAAGGCAGGGTAAAAATATTCAAAGTAAATAAATAAATGAAATTATATAAGCAAATTCCACAAATATTACACTGCCCATATAAACAAGGCACATAATATTGTCCCTTTGTTTTATATATAAAACCGGGGAGCAGTTGTCACTTCTTTGTCCCATGTGGTTTATGTGCAACCTCCAATTCGCCTTGCCTCTGAGGATGATCCAAGCGTATCAGCACAGTTTCTGTGTGGCACCCAAGACAAACTGCAGGCTTTGCTAAGAAATGTTGACAAAATTCTTACATCCCTTGCCCTGGAGTTTTTAGCCCCACCTGGTCAAGAGTCCCAGAGGACTCAAAACCTTGCTGCCTATTGGTTTTTTAATGTGTTTGTTTTTGCACAGTCTTAAGAAAGGTATTCATTGAATCATAGACAAATGGCTTTGGAAGAGGGGCTATAAGGCCTCGGGATCCAAACCAGATCCCCACTGTATTTTGAAGTTTTTAAAAATGGACAAGGCAAATGTAGCAAGAAAACCCACATAGTTGAGCAATGCACATTTATTAAAACCAGCCAAAATGTTCTTGAAGGGTGTTAAGCATTTGCATTTGCTAGACCTCTTCTTCAGTCCAGGCACATCGGGTTAGGCGACAGTACAGGGGAGAAATGGAATGGTGTGATTTAATTTTAGGACTCTTCTGTTTCTTTTACTATGCCCTACTTTTGGCCAGAATGTAGGCACGTTTTTCAGTCTACTTGCCTGAATTCTCTATAGACTGCTTCAATCACATTCAGAAATGATGTGCTCATCATTGCCATAGTCATACTTCTGATGCCATTTGCACGCTAGTGTTCCCAATTCAAGGAAATGTGTGTGTTGTGTTGTTACAGTTGTGACCGACTCTTCGTGACTCCACATCCATGAAGTTTTCTTGGCAGGAATACTGGAGTGGTTTGCCAGTTCCTACTCCAGGCACCTACAGCCACTGGTATTCCCTGGTGATCTTCCATCCAAGTACTAGCCAGGGCTGACCCTGCTTAGCTTCCAAAATCAGGTGAGATCGGATGTGCTTAGGGCATCTTGGCAGCTATAATTCAAGGAAATAGTTCTAGCCAAAATCAAATGTGATGCGACTAAGAACTGTAGCAGAAGAGCACCACCTGCTGGCACAAAGGTTTAGTGTCAATATCAGTTTCCCTTTTCCTGTACTAGTGATGTTGACCTTCAAATGGGAAATGGTCTAATAAGCAAAGCACTTCTGGGTTTTGCAGCACATGGACTCAGTTCCAACTGCTGGCATCTCCTTTTTATGTTTCAAAGACCAACGCCTCTCTTGTTGGCAGATGCTAGAGCCAAACAACTGGATCAAGTCACCCCTGTCATGCTGTTGTAGTATTTAGTGGTGTCTAGCTGGATACCAATGCAAAGCGGATGTGCAACTTTTGGTCATAAACAGCAGGGATTTTCTTACATTCTTGATATGGCTTCAAGTAAAACAGTATAGTGAAAGTATGGCATTAGCTGAGGATCTTCTTGTAGCCTTTTCTATCATTACATTGAAGTATTGGCCAGAGTAGAAGCACATCTAATCCTATGTGGAATTTGGGATTGGCTGTTAAGAATTTTTTTTCCAATGCTGAAAATCTGTTTGAAATGCATAGGATGTTTCCAGATGTGAATTTAATTGTGCAATAGTCCTTCCTATCCTCCTGTTTCAGCAAGGGCCCCCTTTTGCTCAGGAGAAGCCTATGGGAGGTTGGTACAGTACTTGGGTGGGTGGGGGTGTTTAAGTGTTTAAAAAACACACACCACTGGATCACCATTGATTAGGACTGCTGGTGGCAATCTGATGGCAAAATTTGACTTTTAAAGTCAGTCCCCTCTTCTCCCTGTTCCACATGGAGCCTCAGAAGCCAAAAAGGGGGGAGTGGAAACTTGAATTTAAATTATTTTTTGGGCCTGATGTAATTGACACCAGTGCAAAGTTATGCAATAGGACTGTGAAGATTCTCAGTCATCCAGGTGCGTTTATCTGGGAG
>JAHTLZ010000016.1:78403966-78423966 GCA_023846285.1 Phrynocephalus versicolor
ACTCAACTCCCAGATAAACGCACCTGGATGACTGAGAATCTTCACAGACGTATCAGGTGGTGTTGGTGTTACTGTATTTAATATTTTCATGCAGTCGATAAGTGAAATCTGGTACTGATCCTGTGGATATAAAAGTCCTATTCTATACAATCTCATTCTGTACAAATTTACTTACTAGAGCATTAATGCCATGATCACTTTGGCTACATCCGAGTGTTCCTGTTCTACTATCTATATGTCCACTTTTTTGCCAGTGCCGTTGTCTGACATTCTAGGCAGTTCCATTGACTAATTCCATACAGTTGGTTTTACTATCCTACAGCTTTTTAAAAATAATTTCCCCTTAACTAGGCTCCTTCCAACATTCAGGCTGTATTGAAACCCCAACCCCCATGTTTTATTTGGTTGGCTGTTCTAAGACCTAGGAACTTGCATACCATGGCCACCACCCCAATTTCATCTGGTGCAAGCCAGGCAAACAGATATACCAATAAATACTAGCATTTCATCAAAATTTTGCTTGTTTTACAAAACACTCATAAACCAAAGTACGCGTAAACCGAGGTACCGCTGTACACAAAAATGCACATGGCCCATGTCATATGACATTTCATGTGGCTACCTGGCATACATGTTTACAAGGCCCTTTCTCAGCCTTTGGCCCATGAAAAATCTTTTTAGAGGTTACATGCTTGACATATTTTGCAAGCCATGCCCAGCCTTATAATTTTAATTATGATCTATTATTTTTATTTCAAACATTATATTCACTGATAATCAATTTTCTGACTCATACCTTTTCCTTTGAAATTTTTAAAGGAGCCGTTTCCTATACTTGTGGTTCTTACATTCTGTAAATTATAGTGCTTTTCTTTTTTCTGTCTCTGATCCTCTTCTTCAATTCTATTGTTTGTGTTTTTATTCATCTACTGTACGGTCTTATGAGAATTCAGATGTAAATGCCATTGAATTCAGTAGAACTAAAGATCTGTCTAGGACTGAAGTTTTCATTTTCACAGGTTGGGTTCATTCCTTTTCAAATAAGATATACAGATGTTCCTACAGATAATTCTAATAAATACATGATCTTTGTTCCCTCAACTGCTTTCAAAGGTATCTGTAAAGAAGGTATGACCATTTATTATACCCATTTATTGGATCATGCTTTTTACCTAGGAGTCTGACCTCTCTTCTCTTGCAGAAAAACCCTCTATTATGTAAATATGAATTGTTGGCTGAAATCCAGTAGCAATGTGTGACCACAGTCTTCTCATTCAATCTGTATATGTATCTTGGTGTTCACTCACCAAATCCCAAAGGATTCAATTGTTCATCCCCTGTTGCAATTTACTACTGGATTTCAGCTTTTATGTTCTTTTTAGTGTAACCTTTTTTGTGACACTCATGTTTCTTCTAAAAAAAAGTCTTCTGCTTCAGTTACAACCATTAAAGATGGTGTTTTTAGTTCCTTGACTGGTGTCTCTGATCACAGAGTAATCCAGTCTGGCCTCCTGCCAATACCAGAAAATTCATTATTACAGTATTTCTGATAAATAGCTGTCTCCACCTTTCAAAGCAGTCTCTGTTGCATTGTACTGTCAGAAACAGCTGATAATATATGTGTTAAGTGCCATTAAGTTGCATCTGAGTTCTGGTGACCCTAACAGGGTTTTCAAGATAGGTGCGATATTTAAGGAGTAGTTTACTGTTTACATCCCCCACTGAATTTTAATGGCTGAGTGGGGATTCGAGCCAAATTATCCTGGATCTTAGTTCAACCCACTGCACTTCACTGGCTCACATATAGATATAACTTTATTGTCATTGTACATGTCATTGTACAATAAATTAATCCCAAATAAAAATATAACTTAAAAAAAGAATTTAAATACACACACCCATCCACCACAACTGCTTCAGATTACACTCAAATTTTAGCAGCATTCAAGGGGCGCTTTTACACAACCCCTAAGATCTGCTGGCAACTTAAATATGGACCAGAGATCGTGGGGGTTTGTTCTGCTTTCTGTGTTCCCACCCCTCTGCACGCCATTGCTCCTGTCTGCATGAGGGGAGGGAGAAAAAAAGGGAGAAAAATGCAGGCTCACCTCCGTCTGCCCTCCGTCTGCTGGTTGGAGCAGCCCCGTAGGCATTCCAGGCTGTTAAAGGGGCAGGAGGACAACAAAAGTCGAGGAGAGCCCACATCCACAGCTTTATAGTCCGCACTGGAAATTTTTTTTACCTCCCGAGACCAGGTACTTGTAAAATGCACTGGGTCGTGCTTAAGTGGGTGTGGTTGTACTTAATCTTTTTAAAAGTGCACAGCTGGTGGGAAAACAATTTTAAGCTCTGCATCTGGTAGCTCTTTGCCTCGGATTTTAGGGGTCGTGTAAAGGCGCCCAAGATGACTTGGATAAAAACTATTTTAATCTGCTTGTTCTTGTTTTAATTGTCCTATAGCTCTTGTCCAAAGGCATCAATGCAAACAGACAATGTCCAGGATAAGATGGATCCTTTAAGAAGTTTCTTGTCTTTTTAAGACAAATGAACTATATAGTTTTTCCAGAGATGTGAGAGGGTGGCCAATAATCTTCTGGGCTGTGGTAATAACCCTCTGGAGTGCTTTCTTGTTCACAGCTGTGTAGCTGGAAAACCAAGCACAGACACAGTATGTCAAAATGCTCTCTATAGAGCAGTGATGGCAAACCTTTTAGAGACCGAGTGCCCAAACTGCAATTCAGAAACCACTAATTTTTCACAAAGTGCCAATACAGCAATTTAACCTGAATACAGGTGGCTGTGAAGGGGCAATTCGGGTGCCCACAGAACAGGCTCCGAGTGCGACCTTTGACACCCATGCCATAGGTTCGCCAACACTGCTACAGAGCAATGGTACGACACCAGCACTTCCTTGCTTAGATTCTCTCTCTTGCAGTCTGAGAAAATACATTCTCTGCTGGGCCTTCCTCACCAGAGCCATAGTATTAGCACTCCAAGTCAGATCCTGCTCAATAATAATGCCCAGAAGCTTAAAGGCAGCCACCCTCTCCACACTGTCCCCGCCAATGTACAAAGGGTGAGTGTCTGTCTTGTTCCTCCTATAATCAACCACCAGTTCCTTAGTCTTAGTGGTGTTCAAGACCAAGTTGTTATCCCCACACTAGTCACACAGCTGCTTCACCTCATCCTGATAGGCGGTCTCATCCCCCCAGAAATGAGCCCCACTACCGTAATGTCATCTGTGAACTTGGTGATGGTATTGCTACGGTTGATAGAAGTACAGTCATGAGTGTAGAGGGTATAGAGAAGGGGGCTCAATACACAGCCCTGCAAGGAGCTGGTGCTGAGACTGAGAGCTGTAGACATATAGGACCCTACTTTAACCCTCTGGGAGTGGTCTGTCAAGAAGTCCAAAACCCAGAGGCAGATGGAACTGGAAAAACCAAAAGCCCCTGGTTTGGATATCAGTCTTTGGGGGAAGGGTAGTATTAAAAGCAGAGCTGAAGTCCAAAAACAGTAGTCTCACATAGCTCCCCAAGTGCTTCAGATGGGACAGAGCAGTATGGAGAGTCATGGTAATGGTGTCCTTTTTGGATCTATTTGCCCTGTATGCAAACTGGTAATTATGAAATACAGACAGAAGACAGGAAATAATGAGACTCTGTACTAGTTTCTGCAACTGGTCTATAGTCATTTAGACTGCTGATCGCGGACTTTCTCAACAGAGGAACAATAATTGAGGACTTCAGGCAAGGTGGAACAATAGACTGGTGTAAGGACTGATGAAATATCTTAGTAAAGACCCCCACCAGCTGGTCTGCACTGTTCTTCAACACCCGCCCAGTGATGCCATCAGGTCCAGCAGCCTTCCTCGGATTCACACCCCTCAGTACGGGCCTCACCTCATGCTCCTCCTCAACGAGGGGTCCCACACTGTGGGCCAATAGCTGTAAAGCAGCTGTCTCTGGTGGCTCCACCTCAAAGCAGGCAAAGAAGAGGTGAAGCTCCTCTGCTAGCACAGAGTCCCCACTGACAGCGAGATTTGGTCTGTGACTGATAATATGCTGGATCCCCTGCCACCTCTGTCTCATGTTATTACTGCTGAAATTGTCCTCAGTCTTCTGCCTATAATCCATCTTGGGTCATCGAATGCCTCTCTTCTGGTTAGCTCTCACAGCTCTGAGAATCGCTAGACCTGAAAGCCTGATTTCTGTCCCACAGCAGACACTGGACCTCTCTGGTCATCCAGGGTTTTGACTGCATTTATACACAGTGACAGTACCTGTGCAGTGTTTAATATAGTACAGGGTCTGCCACTGTGTGCTCCTCCAAGTCTGGATGATCAAAAACATCCCAGTTGGTTCTCTCAAAACAATCCTGCAGCTGGTGAGAGGCACCTTCAGGCCAGGTTTTAACAGTCCTTATAATAGTAGGAGCCCGTTTCCTGAGTGGGGTATATGCTGGCGCTAGGAGCAGGGACATAGGCTCATATGAGGTCTTCCTAAGGTTTAGTCAAAATCCCCTTTTCTTGTAATTTCAAACCTGTTCGTTTGGGCCCTACTCTGCTGACAGTGAAAAAAGAATAATTTAACCTGCTCCATTCCTGCCATATTCATACTTAATCCATCATCATTAAAAGTAATGTTGCATTATTTGTCGTCTCATGACCCACCATCTGTGAATTAATATCCTTTGCCATTCTTGTGTTTAATGCATTCATATTCACCTCTATCATGGAAGTAAACAGCCCTCCTAATGCTCTGGATTGCAACTACCCAACCTCTTACCACTGGCAGCGCAGGATAGGGCTGATGGAACATCCAGTCAAACAACATATGTAGAAAATGACACTCTTAAGAAGATTTCCTCATGTTAGGGTCACATGTTGGCCACTGAAATCAAGGGATCAGGCTGTTAAACTGTTTGGGAATATAAACTTTCTCAGGCAGCAATTCTACAAAGCTTTGGACATTGGTGAACCATAACCAGACTCATCACATTTTGTTTGTGTAGCAGCTACTTGGGTGATTGAATAGTCTTCCAATTAAAAAACAACTTGGTTGCTTGGGGCCCTTCCTCTTCATCCCAAGGTACCGGGTTAACCACAGTGCAAAATAGTTCTGTGATCCATGTATCATTTGCTTAACACATCATAATATTTATGTTCTTTGACCCTCTTTTTTGGAGCAGCTGAACTACAGCTACTGCGACACAGGACAAGCCATTCTTCAGCACTAGAAGGATAGACAGACTGGACCAGTATTACATAGCCCAATCATGCTTCAATAACCATCTCATAAATTGAAATATACAACATACAGAACTTGTATATACATATATATTTATATAATATGCTATAATAATTTGTATCTTTTTTACAGCAATATTAGTTCATATCTTTCATACATAGGTAAAAAAAGTCATATGAGGATGGCACAAGTAGAGTGCTCAGAATTCCCAAGATCGTTCATGCTGGGGCGAATCAGAGCAGGCAATCCAACAGATAGCATTCCTGAAAAAGGGCAAAGGGGTGGTTTTGCAAGTGACCAGTCAACGAACTCTGTGCTGCCTCTCTAGAGGCTGCATACAAAGGGTGACTAAATCCACTGTTAGAAATTTGAGGACTATAAAATCAGATGCAAAAGGCGAATACCTTCTCCAGCAGAGGGAAGATGAATTGGACTGAACCAGCATAAAGGAGGAGTCCACTGGCCAATGCCTGGCTCCAATGTGCCCCAGCAGAAGAGATAAAAAGGAATGAAGCACAAAAGCAGTGGCGGCTCCATACACAGAGGAGTTGTAACAGCTGTTCTAAAGAAGGGAAGTGCCTCTCTGTACATAAACCTTACCAAATAACCAAAAGGGGGGGCAGGGGCGGGGAGGTAATGCCCTTCATACAGGCAAGAGCCCAAGATTCAGTGGCAAAACTGGGTGCTTTACACAGTACTGACTCCATGTAAGTGCCCCCCCATCCAGACAACATGGAAAGTGAGTGTATGTGGGCATAAGGAGTGGCCATGCTGCAGGATGGCGCGGTATAGAAATCCAATAAATAAGGAGGAGGAGGAGGAGGAGGAGGAGGAGGCTGCCTGGTCTGTTACTTCCTCTGCATTAATCTAGAGGCCAAGCAGGCAGCATTCCAGAAGTACCAACAGAAAGTCCAAGCAAATTACAAGGGCTGCGAAAGGCATAAGATCCCTCCCATCATGCCCAGGGTTCAGAAAAGTGGAGTCATGAAGAACATCTGTCCACTACTGAAAGACTACAGTCAATAAAAGGTGATAATCCAAAGTGGGATATGAATTTGTTGTATAAAAACAACCCTTTTCTAGAACTGTGGCAATTTTGAAGAGGGAAACATCTTTTATCCAAGATAGTGTCTGCCAGCAGCCACCACTTATATGCTAATACCAACATGAATAACAATGTGTAGTGCTTAGCTCCATCTTCTGTGAAACAGCACTTTACACACTATACACCCAAACTGGGCAAACATATGACAAACCATGCAGTTTAAGTACCGTTAATACAGCCTGACTGGCTCACAAAGGGCTTATGATTGTGGTAGGGAGGATTTTGAGCACATGAGCCTCGCCAGCGTGACAAATAATTTGAGGGTCACGAGTCTGAAGAAATGTTAATGCCTTTTGTCTTTGGTGCACTATATAACAAAGAGCCTGCTCACACTTAAGAGAGTACTGAAACATCAGGATCAAGGAGAGGAAAATGGCCAATATCTAGAACAAATACTGTACATGTAGAACTAGTATCTGACTGGGCTAGGAAAGTGAGTTAGAAGCTGTGGCGGCACAAATCAGCTGGAGGTTTATCTCGTCCTCTAGTTGGCTCTGCTGTTTTCAAAGAAAATTGCATCTGGGCTGTAATGCAGGAATTGTAGACAGAGCATATGATGGCACATACTGGCCAAAAACCTGTTGTACAAAATGGCACATACTGTATAAGGAACAATCCTACAAGCAGTTCCTCCTCTACCACTCTTCGCATTCAGTGTGTGACGGCTCTGGATGTGGAGAGAGACAACCAACCAGCTGCAGAGAAAGGGTCACTCGTGATGCAGCATCCCAACAGGACCAAAAAATTACAGTGGTACCTTGTATAAAAGAATTAATTCGTTCCAAATGAGATTCTGTTAAGCAAATTTTCCTTTATACAAATTTCCCATAGGAATGCATTGAAAACAGAGTAATCCCTAATCACGACCATTTTTATGTTGTACACATTTGCCCCATAGACAATTCTGTTAAGCAAATGTCCCGTATCTCCGGAATTGTTTATGCTGCACAGATTTTATTTTATACAAACCGTTTGTTATACGAGGGTCCATTGTAATTCCAGTTTGCTAGGGGTACTTTGGGAATTCCCAGTGTGATGTGGCAGATAAAGTGACAAGGCTCTGGGGAACAGTGCTCATATCTCCACGTAGACATGGAAACTCACTGGGGGAGTGGAAATGGTAAAACCACTCCTTAAATATCTCACTTACCTTGAAAGCCCTAATAAGATTGCTGTAAGTCCATTCTGATTTGACCGCACAGAACACACATGGCTACAGCACAACTATACATGGGCATATCTGAAGATCTGAACTTTCAAGGTGGTGAACAAATAATACAGTACAGTATATCCTTTCACTGAGGCAATTTTGCTACCAGTTGTAGATATGCATTTTGGGAGGAGAATTTTTTGTTTTAGATTTATTAGTCTGGGAGCAATGCTTATGTGAACTATTCTTGACTATAAGAAATGATGAAGAAAATATCAAAGATCTTTGAAAGGTAAGAGAGTATATTTGTCCTTAATGACAAGATTGATAAATTCCCATGTGTATGTAGAGCTTGATAGCTATTTGCGGTCTGAAACAGTTTGAATCATTTCAGACCAACAACTGTAGAGGGCTGGCATATGTCTGAAAGAGTTCTAGTCCATAGCCATACTCAGAAATGAATTTTTTTTGCACCCCCTGTTATCAGAAATTGAATTATTTGTGTCCTCAGACAGTTTTAAAGAGATGATTGTAAGAACTGGGCACAATATACTTAATGAGGACGTCTCCTAGGTCCATATCACACATTGTAAGATCACAGGAGATTCCATACACTGGAACAATAAAAAATATCAGCCCACTTCATTTGAAATATTCAAAATTGACCTGGAAATTACAGACTTGGAAAGCTAAATTTGAAAACTAAGCTAAAAGCATTTTAATGTTGTGTGGGTGAAGCACAAAAAGAAATAACTAAAAGGTAATATTGATTTAGTTTCAACTGGGAATAAGGCACAATCTGTACAGACTGCATAAGTAGCTGTAGATGTTTAATCAAATACGTTTTGTATCAGGGTCAAGGCCTTGATAAAAATATGCCTTACTATTAACTATTTATTGAGTTTTATACAGAGGCAATTACAGAATACCCAATTATGTTTCAAAGTGGAAAACATGCTATAGGATGGTGAATACTGTCAAGCTGGGGATCTATCCAGTTGATGAATAAAAAGATTTTATTTTATTGCCATTGATCAGTCTACTGCGGTGCCACACCTACAGGTGGGTCAGGTCCTTGGCATCTCCAGTTACAAAGGATGTTGGATAGAAAACCTTTGTGTAGGAAACTGGAGAGCATGTCCAAAGCAGACCCTGTTAGTTAGGCCTTTATGGATCAAGAAAAGACCAAGAATAAAGCAGCTTCACAGAGTCACCCACATAAGATTTTATTGGTGGTATCATATATGTGCCAGTTCTAACCTAGCGCAAGTTACATACTATCCCAATCTCAGCTAACAGGTAGAGGGATATCCAACTTTCTCTCTACCCATTTTCTCCACCCATTTTGGAAGCAAAAAGCTAATCAGCTGAAGCAATGAAATGGCAGCATCGAGTCAAAGAAGGAATATTTCAGTTTAAGAAAATTAAGTATGAGAAAAACTGATGGATCATATATAGAGAATAACAGATATGTGTGAACATAGTAAAATAGAGTTTATCAGTTGAACCATGATGTGCTGTCTAAAAGCCAATTGAGAAGGAGAAAAGGGTCCCTAATACAGTATATTTAAAATAACAGGAAAGCTATCACCACGAATTCTGACTTTGGTCTTTCACTGCACCCCCTTCCAAGTGCACTGCCCACCTTTCCTAGAGAAATTTCATGTCTGAACCCAGAAGGGTTCAGTATTAGCATGGCATCATATGCTTAACAAGGAAACTTGGAACAAAGAATGGAAATGCCTGTCATATGCAGCTCCGCTGCAGACCTGAACCTGCAATTCAAAATCTTTTGAACTGTGGGACAAAACATTGTCTCTTTCAAAAGCTAAAGCCTTAAGTGTCCTGTACACATGTTTCTGGGTTTCATTTAGGCTACCTGAAGTCATTAACAATTCAAAGTGTGCCACAGAAGTGTTTAAGACACAATAAGCCGCATAGCATCAGCTGGGAGATAGCGTCTATGCAGGCCTTCTTTGGCAAAGCTTGAACAGCACAGTTACAGGGCTTCTGCTGATACATTCCAATACTTAAAAGTGCACAAAATTTTAGCTGGTGAGTGCAGATTACCTGGCTCACCCTGTTTAAAACCTTCAGTGGAATGGTGCAATTCCACCCATAATCTACTAGTCCACTGACATGAATGAGTCACAGCAATGAGGATGCTAGGCAGAAGTGTGAAAACCAGTCCATCACAGCATAGGGCATAGTGTGAGGAGCAGGACATAGTGTGAGTGAAAGAGGTAGCACCATGTTTAGGCATGAAACTCAGCTGGCTAGTCATTACATGTGAATACTATGAGTTGAGGCTTTTATCATGCACGTACCCTGTCTTATTAACAGAACCTTACAGGGGTTCTGGATTCAGAGGATGTTGGTTTCAATCTGCTATCTATTTTTATTCTCCCATAGCTTTCCCCACCATGTTGGTTTCAAAGGGAAAGCAGGGAAAGCTCCCCCACAAGAAACCACCAATCTAGAATAACTTTCTATCAATAGTAGGGGACTTTCTGGTTTTTGTTTCCTAAAAAAGGATTGGAATCCTTATCACTTACAACTTCCATCATTGTAACTACTGAGACAGTGTTACTTTTTGGTACAACCTGCAGGAAGGTGATATCATTAGAACTGGAGTTTCTGGTAATAATGAACTTCTTATTTCTGCCCCTCCACTTTTCCAACTGCCTTTCGACACATGAACGCCATGGGAGCTGCAATACAGGAGGAGGGCACTTCCATAGTTCAAGATTTCCGCATCCCATCCCGTGATACCGCAGTGTCCGTCCACACGATGAATTAAATTACACGGGAGTTCATAAAACCGTGGGACAGAACTAGGAAGCTTTAATTACCAAACCCTGATCTCTGTTGATGATGTCATTACACTTCTAAAGACATAAGTTATGCAACAGGAATTCAGCCACATTTAGAAGACCAACAAATGTTATAAGACGCAAGTGAGTAAAACACATGGGATAATATTGCATCATGCAGCAATATGCATTCCAAATCAGCTTCCATTTTCCTGAACTCTCTCAGTGTCAACACGAGAATATGAGTCACCCATCTGTGTGCCTTTAAACTCATCTGAGCAAATGCTGAGGAGTTGAGACTATACAGACAATCTGTGACAAAAAAAAATCTAATGTCTCCTGTTACTGGCAAGGAAATCAGGAGAAAACAATGACTGGCCACAGTCAAGCAGCTTTAAAAAGAAACATAACAAAACAAGCAAAAAATAATGAAATGACAATAAAATGGTGCTCAGCTCAGGCATGGCCCTGTAGTGCAATAGCTTGATCCATCATTCACAGTCCGACTGCCACTGAGACAACAAAATAAGACCTTTATCAAGCAAAGCTGTATCAATGACTCGGTCATACTTGTACTCTGCTTTCTGAGCCTACAGTACCGTTCTCTCATCAGAATGGAAACTGCCTTCATTTAGTCTTGGCAAAGTTTTGGAGACAGCATCAGCTGCATCCGCAAATACAGTAGATGGGTTTTGTACACACACATACACCCCCCCGTGTCCTCTTCCAGACATTCCCACGACCCAAAAGAATTAGGAAGATTCATTCAGTTTACTTGTAAAGTGCTTTGAAGTTTAAAGCGCTCCCTAGGTGCTTAGCGTTAGCACTGGGTGAGGGCAGAATGCACAAGGAAGTGTCCTTGCACAACGCATGGACTGGTTCAATTGTGCCCGACCTTCCTGCAGGAGGTGCCTTTTGGAAGGCCTAACCAGCTGCAAGTCCCTGCGATCCCTGCACCTCCCTCAATATCATCATACAAATTTGCATTTCATAATGTGCTTTCTTCAAAATTAGCATCTGAAATGATCTTTAATCACTCACGTTTTCTAACTCTGCTTCAGTGAGGAAGGCTGTTTTATCTGCCTAGTTCTGACTAAGGCTGCTTTTACACAACCCCTAAAATCCGCTGCAAATTGCTCGCAGATGCAGAGCATAAAATTGTTTCCCCACCAGCAGCGGACTTTAAAAAAAAAGTACGACCACACCCACTTAAGTGTACCCCAGCGCATTTTACAAGTACCTGGTCTGGAGGAGGTAAAATCCTTGTTGCTGTTTTAAAGCATTGCATGCCTGGCCCTCCTCCGCTTTTTGTTGGGTTCTCTCCCCCCCCCCACTTTAACAGAGAGGAATCCTAATGGGCTGCAACAATTAGCTGCAGGCGGAGGTGAGACTGCAATTTTTCTCTCTCTCCCCTCACCGCAGACAGAAGCAATAGAATCAGAGTGCAGGAGGTGGAAACACAGGAAGCAGAACAAAAACCACGTTGCGGGGATCTGCATTTAAGTTGCCAGAGGATTTTAGGGGTTGTGTAAAAGCTGCCTAACAGATTTTGAGCCACCAAAGTGAACCAAAAACAAAGCAAAGCTCGCTTTTGTAGCAACCATAAAAATAGCCATTAGTTCTGAGCAAAACTTAAGACAGTTAAAAATGATATGCAGAAGTTGGAAGTAATTCTTGCTCACTGTGCAGCTGTTGAAAACAGCCAAGCTACTGGACCATATTGGTTCATCTCTAAAAAATAAAATTAACAGTTGGAAAACTGCCATTGTATAAATTAAAACCTCTTGTTTCTCTAATGCATTTTATCACTTCAAGGTAGAAACAAGAGTTAACTCTTATGCTGCCACGTTGATCGCCAGCATTTTAAACTGATAGGCACAACCTTTCTAAAACCCTGCATCCCGTAGGTTCATTTACATGAGCACAGTGTGAATGTACAGTTTTATACCTGTGTGTTTCCAAGTCCAGTTCCATGCATGTTTGCACAGAAGCACAGGAATGGAGACTTACTTCTATGTGCAAATGAATGTTGAAATATGCCAGAAAACAAGTTACTTCTATCAAGCTTCCTATAATAACAGAAATAAGGTACAGTAACCATTTTGAGCAACCTCCTATAACTCCTCATCTGAATAAAGTGAGACTTCGTTCTGAGTCAACATGCATAGGATGGCAATATTAGTTCTGATAAAGGGCAAAAACCTTCCCCTTCTCCTGCAGCTCCCCACAACGTACAGGCTCCAAACCACACGGGCATGAGACTAGTGGATTACTGGAGTTCACCAGATACCAAGCTCTCAGGTTCCTCTATTCTGGCAGCCTTCCAGGATACAGGTTTATGAAGGAAGGACCTGATGAACTGCAATGCATAGCAAGTAAGCTGTGCACATAGCAGGGACTGCATGCTGAACAGGCACGCATTACTCTTTCCACATTAAGGGTGTGCGATATATTTTGGTGCAATCTATGACACAAAGGTCTCCGTATGCTTACACTCCTGTGTTCGCCAGCAGAAGATCCCTGCAGATTTACACAGAACCACCATGCTGTCGTGACTGCTGAACACCGAGTCATCAGCATCAGATTGCAGGATTAACATGGTTAAGGTGCAATATCATGGGCTTATGCCACCCAGTCATGTGGTGCGGATGAGCCCATGATGTTCGGGTGGGTAAAGAAATGCATTCACAAAGGATTCGTCTTGCCATCTATTCTTATTTTCTAACAAGAATTTGGCATAATACTTCCTGCCCAGCCCATTGTTGCTTTTTGCCCTGTTTTGAGAGAGGGATTTGAAGGGGCTGAGAGAACATTCCTCTCACTCAAACAAGGATTTCCCATTGCTTCGATAAATACCTCCCCAAACACTTAGTTCTGTAAACAAACATAAGACTTCATCGTGCAGTAAAAGTTCATCTTTTCCGGGAACTCAGGCACTGACCAGCACTCGCCTGCCACCAGATGGCAGATAAAAGTAATAATGGGGACAAACCAACTTCAGTCACGAGCAGTTAGGGAAAAAAATATGAAGGCATTAGCAAGCTTCTTGAATTGTAAGAGCTAGTTTAAACAAACCAATGCATGCAGGCAGAGCTGAAAATTATATCGGAGAGCAAGATTGTCAGGACTGCTCATAGCGTTTTGGAAGCTGTGCAATGCTGTGAGACTCAAGGAACCTCTCGCCCCTCCAGTGGGTGAGGCAATGTGGGGGTGACCTTCAATTCTCTGGTACATGTAGGCTCTTTCTTCTCAGAAGAAGTGTGGTTATCGCCAAACACAGAGCTATATCAGGGGAGCAACACACACACACACACACACACACACACACACAGCCCGTCCCAATTCTCACTGCACCAAGTCCAAGTTGGGAGAAAGGGGTGGTGGTGGTGTCATTCTTCCAGAACACAGCCGAAATGGCTATCAAACAGGAGTGTGTCAAATCAGAAATAACAATAAAATCAGGAAGGATGGCAAGCGTGAGTAGGTGCTTAGGTCAGATATGACATAGTAGTGCAATAGGGCCCAAAGTCACAATTTCCTTGATTTGGCCCCGACTAGAACAGGAACATTATTTGGCCCCTCAGCTTCTGTAACTCTGGTGCTCTAGCCTGTGGGCAGTAGCTTCCTGGTTCAGCAGGAAAGGCAACCAATCCGCCCTCTTGTTGAACGCATACGCTGAGGTAGGGAAACCAACCATCTCTCTTCCGCGAACAAGGCCCTCAAAGGCAGCAGGCTGTGTGAGGCAGTGATTTCTCTCTCTAACTGAACAACATGGCCCAAAGTATGGCATCCTTCATCCTAACATTTGCTGTGGTGCCATTAATACAGCACCTAGGAAGGAACACCACCCTCCCCCATACATCTTCCCCAACTCTCACCCGGCCAGTGACCCGCTCCTTCAAGAGTTACCCAGTCTCACTTTATGGAACTGGCTAGTTGGGACCCCCCTTTGTGTATACTAAAGGGCTGAGATGACAAGTTCTTCCTGTTTGGCAGGGCTGCTCATATTTCCAGTGGGAGTGGAAGTCCGAATTTTGTCACTAGCCAGGCATTCCTGGCTACTCATGCCTGTAGGAGTGATGTCCATAAGCTCTCCAGAAGAACTCAGGGGGAAAGAAGGAGAAACTGAGATGCCTGAGGAAGGGTCTGTTGAGCCCGCGAATAACCTGGGGGGCTTGGGGACTAAGTTGGGCTCATACTGTGCTCTGAGCAGGATCTCCTGGTCACTGACCGACTTGGGCATCTCAGCAAAATCACTGGTGCTGTCTGACACCATCATGCAGTAGATGTCCTGGAAGGAGCTGCTTTTGCTGTCCAAGTTAAAGAGGCTATCTATAAATTCAGCAAACTCCAAGACTTGGGGACTGGGGTCATCGCTGAGTCTCCCATTCTGAAGGGTCAGTTCCTCGTGAGGAGTGAAGGGAATGTGGTCCGTGTCACTGCCAGCCCCTTCGTCACTGTATTGCCGCTGAGGAGTGGTGACGGCACTGTTGTGCCCGGTCTCGGGAGCCTGCGTCTCCTGAGAGTGTTTGGAGAGGCTGTCAGCCGCAAGCAGCTCTGTCCGTGAGCTGAGGGAGGGGTTCTCCTCGGGGATG
Organism: Phrynocephalus versicolor; assembly: GCA_023846285.1. NCBI lineage: Eukaryota > Metazoa > Chordata > Lepidosauria > Squamata > Agamidae > Phrynocephalus > Phrynocephalus versicolor. The sequence continues at coordinate 78,418,879 of JAHTLZ010000016.1, forward strand.
GCTGGATCGATATAAAAACAGTGAGTCTCGTCTTTCTCCATGACCGCATGGAGGCTGGGCGAGCCACGGATACTACGGAAACCCGAGGAACGCCTTGAATCAAAGCTGTAGATGGATTCATTATCAGACAGGCTCTCCATTGTAGCCAGAGGAGCACGCCGGTCCTGCAGTTCTACAGAAAGGCGCTCCTTGGTATCTAGAAGCAGGATCTCCACAGGATCCTTCTGCACAGGAGACAGGAGGTTGGGGTCATAAAACCCTTCCAAACTGATCTCAGATTGAGCCTTACTCCTGCAAAAGGAGAACACAAAAAAATATGAGATACACGCAAAGCCACGCGACAATCTCCTGGAACATGCCACAGAAAAGCACACCCACAGACATGGCTCCTTGAATAGTGTTACAACACTCACCAACACAACAGCAGTTATCACACAGCAGGGAGGAATAAGGGCAACCAGCGACCTTTGGCAGATCTTTCTAGAAAATCAGAGCCATATCCTTACTTAGTGCTGCTGTTCCTTCTGTCCACTGTTATGTCTCCAATCCCAATCTGCACAGAAGGTCTACTAGGCAGGGGTTGATTCTGGAAGATCAATTCCGGATTGAGGTCCACTTCTGTAGGACTCACCATCACTTTGGCTGCTGAAAGCAAAGCTGTTTTGCCTTTGTTGTAATTCTCCAGGACCTAGGCAAAGAACAGGAGTGAAGACAAGATGTGCTGACTTACTCTGCTCAACTCTTTAATTTTCTAGCCTAACTTTTTAACTTAGTATCAGGTAAGTATTCGCACAAAAAGTAAACAGCGTAGGAATGCTATCCGCATTGATCTTGATAATGGTAAAACAGTTGGCTAAATATACAATAATGTAGAGGCTACATTTTACATCTAGCTACTCATAATGTGTGCCTTTCCCTAAGTGACACAGGCTGGTTCTTCTGGGACACGGCGGTGAATTAATTCTTAACCTCTGGCTGCGCCGCTCAATACCTAACTCACTGAATTATCCAGCTACCTATTTCAAACCAAGCCACCCCAGAATACCTCTGTTGCAGTACAACAAAGACTTCTCACAACAGTGGCTTTTACCTGTTGCTTTGGATAGTAAGTCACAACTAGAGTTGGCCCATTCAATCAGTGGGGATTTGGTGAGTCAACTGCTCTATAAGTTCCACTGATTCCATGGGTCCACTCTAGTTGTGACTTACTAATGCTAAACAACAGAATTCTGACCTACATGCTGGGGAAATCCATTTCCTACTTAGCTAATACCAAGAGTTGCAGTTGAGCTTGGGGATCGGCCGGGATGAAAGGGGGCAGATGACCCTCTCATTCCTGCCCTCAGTGCAAGACTAAATGTAAGATCATACCCTAGAAAAAAAGGGTTTGGGATTTGTTTGTCAAGTAACAGCTGTTGTCCTCTCCGCCTCTGCAGTACAAACCACAGTCAAGACTGAGGAGATACAAACACAGTTTCTGGCAAACACTGAAGAGTGGAAAACCAAGAAAGAAAACCAAGGGCCCCATGTGGTATTTGCACACAAAACTGTAAATGTGCTTACACTGGATTTCTGGATAATAGTTATTTTATGGAAAGGATATTACCATTTGTATAAATTCAGTATTATCTTTGTAAATGCAGCTTTCCATACAAAACTCCTCTGGACTGCAGGAAAGACAAAGGTGTTCACAAACACACATAAAAATATGAGTATGAAAATAAATATGCAGTCCCTCTGCTACCCCACATCTCTCTCTTTTTTTACCTCTGTAAGCCACAGAATTAGCATTATCTTTTCCTGCAGACCTATTTGGTGATCAAAAGTATACACACACCAAGATACGCAACATAATTCTTATAACCTTTCTTATTATCCTCCTTATAACCTCCCTACTACTTCAAAGTTAGACACCCATTATTACCTTGTTGAGACCCTCCATTACCACGTAAGGAAGATGTTCATGCAGCATTGCTGGGGAAATGATCACTTCATTAAATGCTTTATTGTCTCCCCAAATGGCAAAGTACGTGGGGTCTTCCTGATCACAGCAGCTGGAAAAGATGTCATTGAATAAGGAAGAAGCGTCAGAGGGATGAACAAAAACTCAAGGAAAGATGCACAGAAATACATAGAAGGAATGATAAGGACAAATTCCACACCATCAAACTCTGGTGCTCCGGAGCAAATCCCATTTCAATGTTAGCTCCAATTCAGCCCTCTAGTGTAAGGCAGAACCATTGAAGTACTAATTCACATGCCTCTTACAAAGGAACCTCTGGTGAATAATGTGATCAAACTTTCAGTGTTGGCACAGCGAGCACCACCTGTGTTTGGGTAAAATCAAACTACAATCCCTACGGAGAAACACAGGTTCACATGAACGTCCATGGCTTTTTATTATCTTATAATGAAGTCTGCTTAGTGAGGACTGGGAGAGGGCCATTTTGGTGGTTATGAAACTCCCTCCCACAGAAGGTCAGGCTGGCGCCATTCTCACTGTTCTTTTTGGCTGCAGATAGGAAACTGTCTTATACGGCAGGTTTTAGTAACTGAATCAGGCAGTTCAGAAAGGAATACAGTAGGACCCCCGTATCCACTGATTCATTATCCACTGATTCAGTTATCCAAAGTTGGCAGAGGAAAAAATTAAATAATTTAGCAGCCACAAAGCAAGCTTTAAAGCAAGCTGTTGTCACAAACAGCAGCTATAAAGCAAGCTACTGTCACAAACAGCAGCCATAAAGCAAGCTACTGTCTCAAAAGAGCAATCATAAAGCAAGCTACTGTCAGGAAAGAGCAGTTTGGGGGTGGGCGGGCAGGCGTTCTCTCTTATCCATGGTAAGGCCTGGAACCAATCCCCAGCAGATACCGAGGTCCTACTGTACTATGGTGTGATGGTGTACATTTACTGCTGTTTCATATGTCGGCAAAGTACTTTAAAACAGATTTTTAAAGCAGTGTTGTAAATATCAGTATCATCCTTAATTCCTTAGGTTGTGCATGATTCCACAATCAGCACTTAATCACAGGGGAGCCACTTGGTGCTACCGCCTTTCTGTTCCACATTTCCTTCCTATGTATTCTGGTCTGTGTGTTCAGTTATGGCTGTTGTTTTAATCTTTTTGTGATCTACTTTATATCTATTTTTGACATTGCAAGAAAGATGGAAGTGAAATAACCAACAAACCAAAACAAATAAATAAATATGTGCAGCAGCAGTGAAAAAATTAGCAACATTACATGTGAAGAAAGAACTAAAAAGAACCCCACAATTTTTCTGTAGACAAACCCATAAAGAATAAGCTAAGGGGAATTTGCCCAGTATTACAGCATGTCCATGTTCACCTACCAGCACTGCTCAGCAGGATGATTATGAACCACATGAATGATGCGACCAGGAGGATAGAGTGGTGTGCTGGCTGACAGAGCAATCGTCAAGTCACTGGGATGGGTCCAGAGACGGTTACTGGGCACAGAATTCACTTCGGGCTCTTCGGGGAGCTCAGATTTCGGGATGCATTTTGTGGCACCCACAATAATTCTCCACTGTTCCAGGGAAGCAAAGGTGGGGAGGAGGAGAAAGGGGACTCTGAGGATAATGGCATTAACCAAAAGGCAGAAATATCACATTCCAAAGGGACAAGAGGGGGACAGTTCACATTGGTATGTTTTGGTCTAGGGGGCCACCCCTGGAGCCAAGAAAGCTAACCCATTCTTGCAATTCTCATCACAAGTTTTTTCTCCTTATAAATATAAAATTTTAAAGTGAAAAAGCTCCTGGCACATGCTAATGGGCACAAAAAAGGGAAAGGGAATAAAAGTGAAGTGAAGAGAAAAAGATTTTCTCTGGAAAGACGGAACCGAGCCGCTTCAGTGGTTTCCTCCTCCCTGTGGAATCGACTGCCTCCCGAGATTAGCCTGCCCCCCTCACCAGGGGTTTTAAAGCGCCAGTTAAAAACTTGGCTATTCCCACAAGCTTTCCCGGTTTATAATTTTCTCTTGACACTGGTTTACATGATTATTACCTTTGTTTTCATTATTTTTTCGCCTCTGCTTTGACTGTTAGCAACCTGTGATGTCATCGGATTTGTTGTTGATTTACTTTAGTTAAATTCTGGTTTTATTATGTGTATTATATGAGTAATTTATTTTTTCATTGTTTATCTGTTTTGTTATATTGACCTGCCTATACAACGCCCAGAGTAGCTCTTGGCAAAATGGGCAGTATAAAAGCCTAATAAAATAAAATAAAATAAAATAAAATAACTTTGGGGAGGGAAGGACCAACGTTATTGGGGAACCTTCAAAACATGGCCATATTATTGCCCCTATACCTCTAGAGCAGTGGTCCCCAATCTTTATGGCACCAGGGACGAGTTTTGTGGAAGACAATTTTTCCACAAACTCTGGGGTGGGCTGGAGATGGTTCCAGGATGGTTCTAATTTTCTCACTGTAGGGACACACAACTCGCCCGACACTGGTTCCATCGCAACCAAAACAAAAAAGTTTGTGAGGAGTGCATGGGGCAGGTAAAGCCCCACACAGGGGTTGGGGGGGACGAGAGAAGTGTGTGAGCTTGCTTGGGTACACACCTTAGATGGAACCTTTCTGGCCACTGAGGGGGCTAGATGCAGGGAACAGGAAAAACCCTTGTTGCTCTTATTAATGTGGCACTATGCTGCCCCACTCCTAAAAGGCCACAGACTGGAACCAGACCACGGACCCATGGGGGTTGGGGACCCCCTGCCTTGGAGAACAAGAAAGGACCTTTTTGAACCATTTCCCCCCAATTTCATTTTTATTTTGGATATTTATGTGTGAATGGAGGCAGAACCATATTCTGCCAATATGTTCCAGGTGAACATGAGGCTCATGTGGGGCTTCAAAATGGTACTGATACTTTTCTGCCACATGAATTCAGATACTATGATCAAGGCTCTCTTTAATCTCAACAAGAAGGTCAGAGATTACAATAAACAAAACCGCACAGAGAAGGCACACATTTAAACTTGGCCTTTTCAGCTGTTCTCAGCAGCTACATAAATGAATCGTTTTATTTCCACAAGACCCAGAAACTCACCTTT
>JAHTLZ010000016.1:78426466-78432057 GCA_023846285.1 Phrynocephalus versicolor
ACTTGGGTGGATTTTTACTCAAGTCCCTAAGTATGATCAGAAAAAAGTCTCTATATAAGGGCAATAATTTTTAATTGTGACAGAGGAAACTAATCTCTATTTCTACATTGAAAGTTGATAATCCAGAACAGCTGAGCATCCTGAGAATTGCATGTATTGTTTTTCAACCACCTTTGTCATTTATTTCTTTATCTGAAAATATCAGCCTGCTACGGAGATACAGCATATTACAAATAAAGATATGACTGATTTAAAATCCTCCAAAAATAAATTTTCTTAGTATCACAGTCTAAAATCGTAGCCTAACACAAAAAGAACTAGGGCCTACATGACTGCAAAATATTGACCATACAATTGCCTTATGTCTAAATACCAAGTATGCAGTGTCTGTTTTTCCTTTAGCAGAAGTTTTGAGTTTCTCTATAGAAATCCGATTTGTTGTCACACTTGAACTCCTAAGAAGCACATGAAGAGGACAGCATGTGTTGAGCAACTATAGAATTTATTCATCTTGTTAGAGGCAAACAAACCTGTGATGTATCTATATAGGCTTGGGAAAACATACAAAAAACTTCAATAAGCCAAATCTTAATGGGCTATCAGACAGCTCTGGAGGGGAAAATAGACGACACAAAAACAGAACCCTTACATGCTTAGTGAAAATATTGGGCTCACAGTTAAAGAGTTTGCTCTTCGATTCCAGGTGTATGTGATCCAGCATAATAATCCAAAGTTGACATGCACCATGAATTTAAAAGGATGCCACTTCTGCTGAACAGGCAGAGATATGCAACGGGATGCTGGTCAACATCACAATTTTTTTTTTAAAAAAATAGTGTTGCAAGTTTGCTAATTCAATTTTACAATAAAGACAACATGGAGGAGAAATCACTCCATAGAGGTTAATTCTATTCCCTGTTCAACAAATTCCTGTAATTTCCTGTAATTTGCAGTGTTTTAGGCTCTGTGTAGGAATGTATAGAAAAATAAATTGCCGGATCAGGAACAAAATATTCTTGATGGGTTTTTATGACTCAAAAAACCAACCAAATTAACCCAAATCCAGAACAGTAATAACAACATACAGGCTAAATATTAGAGAATAAGAGTCCAATAGCACAGGCATTTGGTAGACTCATTCATACCTATTTATCTACTTGCATTTACATGCTTTCAAACAGCTAAGTTGTGGAGTAAGGGTTTATTAAAAAAACCCACTGTCTTTAAAAGTAGAGAGACTAAAGAAAAGTGGGCAAAAATTCCAGAAATCACAGGAGGTACAGTGCTCCATTGTATTTTCTCAATAAATACAAATACCTACCTTAAAAGGCCACCTGGGGGAGAGTAGGCAAAGCACTTTAAAGTTGGGTACTGTGGACGGAGGAGAAAGGACAAGATAGCAGCTGTGCCTGCTCCTAAGGAGTGTCCCACCACAATTAGGCCATAATGTTTTGTTCCTCTGCCCTACAAAACAAAAATTCAATTATATATCTCCAAGATCTGCCGATTCCTCTCCAACCCTTTCCATTTTAACTTACTGCCTCTGTGTCTGGTTTGCCAGTTGCACAGTGGCAGACAGAAGGGCGCTCCAGACAGTTATAAACACCGCCCAGAGGATAGTGGGCTGTCATCTTCCTCCTTTGGAAGAATTATACAACTCACGATGCTTAAGTAAAATATCTAGAATTCCGACAGACCCTTCGCATCCTGGCCACCTATTTTTTGAACTGTTGACGTCTGGCAGGAGATATAGGACTCTTAGGTCAAGGCCAAATAGACTAAAGAACAGTTTCTATCCCAGAGCATAGGTATCTAAGTTAAATGTGATGGTTTTAGCATCATCTTAAGCAGTTTTCAAGTAGTGTTTTAAATGTTGTAAGTGGTTTTAAGAGTTTTAAGTGTTAAAAACCTTGCTTTTTAGGGAGGCATTTGGCGACCTGGTTTGTTTGTTTGTTTTGCCGTCTTGCCGATGACTTATCAACTCTCTTGTTGAGCTGTTTTATTCTATATACTATATATTTTTTTCTTTTCTTTTTTTCCTATATACCATTTTTTAAAAATTTTGTCTCAATTCTTATATTGCTCCTTTTGCGTCTGTCTTGCCCTCTTTGTTCACTGCCCGGAGTTCTTCCGTGAAGACGGGCGGTATAAAAATGGATAAATAAATAAATAAATAAATAAATAAATAAATAAATAAATAAATAAATAAATAAATAAAAATTTTAAATATCTTGTATGGTGTTTTATGTGTTTTGTATGGTGCCTTGTTGTTTTGAGTGTGTAGTGAAACAGCACTCTAATTTCGTTGTGCATATCTTGCATATGCATAATGACAATAAAACTCTATTCTATTCTATTCTATTCTATTCTATTCTATTCTATTCTATTCTATAAAACATAAATAATCTCTGCCTTGCCTATACAGACATAGACCTCTTCTGCATCTATTGTCACTGACTGCAATTGAACTCCAAAACACATAACCAAATCACTGCAGTCAATACTTTGTAGAGACCAGGTATGGGTGACATGAACCAAGTGGAAGGGGGAGGCATCTCCTTTCATGAATTTTGCAGGCGGGCACTTTTCTTCTCTGGTCGAAAACCACATCTGGCTCCTAACTCAGGTCTGTAAATGGAAAAGCTTCAAAATCCAAAGACAGACTGTGCCAGCAGAAGAAAAGCGGCAGCTATTGCTCATTTTACCCCTCTCCTGCCCAAAGTATTGCAAAGGACCTCCAGCTTTTGGGGGCAGATGAATGGCAGTACAAAAAAAATATATAGAGGATAATCAGTGACAATTGGAAAGCTCCACTCAGGTGAAACAAAGGGCCATTTTTCACAGGACATACCCCTGATTTCCTACTTTTATCTTGAAGAGAAGAATTTATTTCTTGAAGAGAAAATGGATAGAACCTTGACTTCCTTCCAGTCTATTAGCAGTTCTTATAAGGACACAACTCAGAATACAAAGTATCTTAACAAGCTGTATACAAAATGATTCTGGTGAATAACAGTTTACCACCTGCCGATTCTCTCACTGCAATTTATTCCTCTCCCTTTGCTCCTACCTGTGACCTTTTGATCCTTAATTTAAAAATAAAATTGCACAGCTCTTTTAAAGGGCATGCCAAGAAATGCCTCTCTATGACATCTGGTGCTGTGCAACAGGAAAAAGGAAGAGTTGAAAAACAGGACGCCCCGTTGGAATCTTCTTTGGGCCATGAACTCAATAAGAGGGCGTAAGGCAGGTTTTCTTCTCTGTTCTCTTCCCCAACAACACCAATACAAGGAATATCCCTGACTGGCCTTTCAGGACTTTTGTTAGGATTGCAGTATGTGAAACACTTTAAGCACCTTAAAGCATTTGTTGCAAAGAAATTACAAACAATAGAAAATCTTGAGGTCCTATGTCATTATAGCCATCTGAAGTCATAGTTTACACAAGGCTCTATTAATTCCGAACACTGCCTGTGTAAAAGCAGGATAAAAAAAAAAAGCTACACGTGTTAATTCCCTACAAATGTGTCAATGGCAAAGTAGGAAATGAATGAAGGAATTTATGCAATTCCATTATCATTTGTACTTGCTTCCACATTAGCCTGCAGTATAATTTCTGTAAGTAAATACATATTTAAATACATATGTAAGAATAATAATATTTAAATGTATACACTGACATATTTAAAATGCCACGTATTGTACTGCAACATTAACAGACGTGCAAAATTCAGTATAAAACTAAACTATAATTAGCACATTAATCAGAGAGGTGTTAATCAAGGTTATTTCATACTGGAATTTGCAAGAATAGAATTCTCCAAGCAAACTGTCAAATGGAAGAAGTTTATTTTCTGACAGAATGTGGAGAACAAGCAAAATAGGCAGTAGCTACAAAATCATGGAAGATGCAATAGTACAGCACATATTACACTGCAGAATGTTTTAAAGGAAAATTCATACATGGAAAACTAGTTTCTAATTTGTTATTTGTTACATGAGCATATTGTAAATGGGGGAACTGATTTTTAGCAGAATATTAGCCCTGGTTGTTGTGCTTTTTAAAAGCCTCCTGAGATTTCACTATTTTTTTCTGTTCCCCAACTTGATTGCTAAAGTGATGGCCAAGTGCAAATACAACTGCTAGGAGCTTTAAGATGCTGGCAGTGGCTACAGTCCCATTGGACACTGGCAGAGTAGAAGGTCCCATCTGCCCATCTCTTGCTTATAGAAAAGCTTTATGTTTATGCAAGCAGAAATCCCTGTTATAGGTAGATTACTTATACATGTACAGGAGGTGGCCTTGGATGCTTTCTTGTGTGAGGTCTATAAAAGCCCAGCACTTGCATTATGGTAATTGCACAAGAAATTTGATCAAACAAAGTCCTGCTTCTGAGTAAGCCAAACAACATATCTAGGAATTAACAGGGAAACCTGGGTAGAAATATCTACACACAGCCTGTCTGTGTTGCAAAAGAGCAATGGCTCACCAAATCACGCCCAAAGGCCTGAGAGAGTACCATCTCCTGCTCTAGTTTCTTCTTGATGTATTCCGCAGACAACACCATCCCCTAGAAGGAAGGAGCAAGGGAAGGGTGAATTTTAGCATAGTTGAGCAGCCTACATCAGTACTGAGATATATGTGGTTAAAGCCCTCCAAACTTCTCATTTGCTAGCAAAGGCAAACAGAACATTCCAAAGTAGCATGGAAGGAGGAGCTAAGTCGCAACTACATTAACTGTGAGTAAGTGAGGACGGTCTGGTATGTCATTGTGTTTTGGAATTTCCCCTCCATTAAAAACAATGGAGGCACCATCAGGTCCATGCTGACAGAGCCAGAAGCCCAAATTGGAGTTTGGGGAAAGGTTTCTATCAAGCACAAGCAAAATATGTTGTACAGGTCTTGTTTGGACCCACCAATTGTACGAATACTGCTGGGAACAGGCCCATATAGAGGCTTCCGTGGGGTGTAGTGCAGGCTGCTGGTAGAGATGTGCCTCCCACCAGCATCAGTGAAGAAGAGGCAACTCAGATCCACCCTGACTTATCTGGAATGATAAGGAGTCTGGACTGTGCAGCAATACACTAGTGCAAAAGAAAGTACACCAGTGGGTTAATTCATATGATTTCCATGGTGCCCGTTATCACACACTGTATTTAGCTTTTTTTTTTTGAGTAACACATTCATTCCATGAGTTCTCTATCACTAGCGTTAAGATTGAGGGAGGAAAAGGCAATGTTCTTAAATATCATTCACCCGGAAGTTTATAAACGGATGTGAAAGATAAATTTAGTAAATTCCACAGTTTAAAGAGAATGATGAAAATATCTAAATCCATATTCTAAAAACAGTTAGGTAGTGACAGAAGGACTTTCCATAGGCCAAAGAGAAAGGGTGGAGATGGCGACAAGCTGATACTGGAGAGTGGTTACCAGATGGAATCAATTATCAAGGCACAGGAATGCACTGATTGACTTGCTGCTGCCACATTCCAAAGGGTAGTGGTGGGGTTATCTCAAGGAGTACATGTACAAATGCGTGCACCTATCTATCTATCTATCTATCTATCTATCTATCTATCTATCTATCTA
>JAHTLZ010000016.1:78444964-78475959 GCA_023846285.1 Phrynocephalus versicolor
CTATCTATCTATCTATCTATCTATCTATCTATCTATCTATCTATCTAATTTCTGGGTCCATCTAAAAACTCAACTTTGCTGGATTTATTAATCATACTTATATACCACTCTTCCTTCAAAAAGCCAGTGTTAACACCATTTTATCTCATTGTGTTATATATACAATATTACTGATTCAGCTTCGAGACTAAATGGGCATTTGAACTCACGGCTGAGATTCTATCCAAGATCTGTTCATGTGTCCATATGCCAAAAGACCACACATACCAATGGCCAGCCAAGTGGTCCTGGGAAGCTCATGGCAGGAGAAAGCACCTATCAGACAGCTCCATACTTTTTAGAACTGCGATGACTGTTACAACATCTCCCAAGTTTGAAAAAGCCATTCCAAACAACCATTACAGTTGGAAGTGGAGGTCTGTTCACTTCTGGTTTTGATTCCCCAGCTCCCTTTTTAATCATTTCTGGACCCCAGGGTGGTCAAAATGAAAATGTGACTACCAAGCTCCTCAAAGCTGCCAATCCTTGCTACAGGAACACTAATGGCATTTTATCTGCAAAAAACATAGAAGGAATGAACAGATCAATCTATGTATATATGTCTGTGAAGGTTCTCAGTTAGCCAGGTAAGGTTATCCGGAAGCTGAGTCACGTCATGGCAGCTGGACTTATTTTCTTCTGAGATCAAAATGTTTCACTACTCATCCAAGCAGCTTCGTCAGTCCGAGGAAAGTTGGTGCAAGGCTTCCAATGTATAGTTACCTTACACACACAGTCTAAATAGGCTCATTAGGTGGATAGTGGCCTGAATTGTCTTGTTAAGTAGACAATGGCCTGAATAGGCTCCTTAGATATACAATGGCCTGGTGTGTGTGAAAGTCACACCTATGCAACCCTTCCCAACACCCATTAAGTATGTATTGTTAGCAGTGGCCTTCCTGGTGGAGTTGTGAAGTGCTTCTGATTTACCTAGGGATCAATGAAAGGGCTGCATGATAATTATATACTGTGTATCAAATATCATTCCTTGGAATCCCAAATAGGTTATGGTTCCCCAGAAATATCAATACAAGGCTATAACTAATGAGATAATCAACTACCATGAAATTTCACTTTATCTGTCAGAAATTCCTTTCTACTTTTCATAAAAAAAAAAAAACAGAAAACAACCAATTCACCCTTACCCTGCTCCTTAGGACTTTTCAGATCATTAAGAAAACAAAAAATGGCTCTTAATTCAAAAGAAATCAAGTCAATAATTGTCGGATCTTACAGTGGCTTTATTACTTTTAGGGGGACTTTTGCTTCTTTAAAACAGCATGAATAACTAGAATAATATTATGACCATGCATTGTGGTAGAGGAAAACAAAATTTCCTTCTCTGGTCCACTATGAATGTAACAATCCCAGTCCCTTAATTATAGTTAAGAGACGGAGAACTTTGTGTCTGCAACAGGGCATGATCAGCTTCCACTGCAGATCCATGACCCATGTGTAGAAAAATCTCAACAAAGGGACAACTGGACAAAAGAGCTTCTATGCAGCAAGCATGACTAGGCATTAGGAGCCATTCCAAGTCTCTTAAGCATGAAATCAAAAGATCCATGTGCTTACTAGACCAGGAAGTTCCATTAAATATTTCCTGAAACTGATTTCCGAAGTTATCTCTTATAGTGCTACAGTCTTAGAGCACCTGATTGCCATTGGAATGCCATGGTATTTGTTCTTTGATGGAAAGATAATGGACACTTACTGACTGGGAATCTTTTGTTCGTGTGCAGCAAAGAAAAACTTTAAGCCTTCGGGTCCAGCTGCTAGCCTGCCCTTCCTCCAGGCGGTGCCTGTAATGAACAGAAAAGTAGAATTTATAGTAGATAATTGAAGCCACAGAGTGCAATTGGAAATAAAGAGCAAACCAGCAGACTGATAAAGGCTACATGGATACCTCGAATAGTTACAAAGAAACTGACTACAGCATGGAATAACTGTGAACAGCTTCTGAACTGTATCTGCTTTCAAAACTCGCACAACTACTGTATATATTTGCAGAGGAGTTGCAGACATTAAGAAGCAGACACACCCTATAGATATGTTATACAGATTCAGACGTGATTTAAGAAAGTTGGTGCAAGATAGCATGAAGAACCATGACACCACTGAAGTTCAAAACCAGAGGGTTTATAAGGACAAACTTAGTTTCCCCTTCAAATATTTGGTACTGCATATGTAACTCTTGATATTCACATGCTGTTCTTAATTGAACCACTGCCGGCCAGTTCATTAGTCTCCTGCTTTGCTAAGCAAATTCATCTTGTAACCCAGTAGCAAGTGACAATCAAAAACAAACTCAAGAGTGTCTGGTCACTAAGGATAAAGAACACAATGCTTATATTACAGTATTTGCATTATATTATATATTACACTAGTTAGATGAACACAGCTACTTCTGTTTCGGCATGTGTAAGAAAAATAAAAGCAAAAGTTTTGTTGCACTTAACGGATTTATTTGAGTGTGAGTTTTAGCTTATTACAAACAATTTCTCTGGATACATGGATCATAATAGCTCTATTTATAGACTCTGCTATGCACTAAAAGCATCAAATGAAGGGCAAGGATTCCTAGCAATATTTATATATAAATATTAATGCTCTGCTTTCATTCATTGTTTTGGGTACAGCAAGTAGGGATGGGCCTTTCAATCATACAGGAAAATAAGAACATGGAAAGGGCTCTTATTTGTTGTCATGTATCTCCATTGATTACCCAGACAGCCTTGAGACTAAAAGATGAATAATTTGACTTTAAAAAGAGAGGTACAAATTTGGGTTTTTATGGGGTGGTTGCCTCCTTCTTGCATTATTTGTGTGTACAACTGCCTATAAATATTTCGTTCAATAGCAATTGTCAGCAACCAATCGGAATGTCTTGGTGCCAATGGGAAATGCTGAATCTGTAGAAGAGCCTGAAACCTAATAAGCAGTGTTCATTTTGTTTCACGGTCCTTCCCTGGGAGTAGGTTACTGTATGCTGCCTAGGTCCAGGTGTCCCCTCCATCTTACACTGGAATGAATTCTTTTATTATTTGTTTATTTGATGTATTTATTTGATTTATATACCACCCATCTGGCAGAAAGCCACTCTGGGCGGTTTACAACATAAAACAAACTGATTACAAGATACAGATACAAAAATCTAATACAAAGCAAAAATATTACAAATGAAAACATAACTACAACAACAACATTCATAAAAATCAAAGGTAGATAAGCTAAGCTAACGGCAGACAATATTAGATCACTAAATCAATAAGGCCACATAACAGTTAATAACCAGGGAAAGCAGACTGAAATAACCAAGTCTTCAATCTTTTCTTGAAGATCAAAATGAGGGGGCCAGGCAGATCTCCAAGGGGAGATGGTCCAGAGTCTAGGAGCAGACACCAAGAAGGCCCGGTTCCTTGTTGTTGACCTGCAGGTCTCCCTTGGTGTCGGCACCCTCAGATGACCTGCCTGCGATGAACGAGTGACATGGGCAGAACTCTGGGGTAGGAGCCGCTACGACAGATAGGAGGGTCTCAAACTGTTTAGGGCTTAATATGTCAATGTTAAGACCTTGAAATCAATGTCGTAATGGACCGGAAGCCAGTGCAGTACGGCCACAGTCGGGGTAATATGATGGAATCTTTTAGTACCCGATACTAGTCTGGCTGCAGCATTCTGCACCAGCTGGAGCCTCTGCATTAACTTCCAAGGCAGCCCCACATAGAGAGCACTACAGTAGTCTAATCTCAAGACTACTAGTGCATGGACCAACGTAGTGAGAGCACCAAGGTCCAGGAAGGCACACAGCTGCGCAATCCACCTAAGGTGGTAATGCACTGTACAGACCACTGACGCCATCTGAGCCTCCATAGTGAGCCCTGGGTCCAGAATTATGCCAAGACTGTGCACCTCATCCTGTGTGGGAAGTTGTTCACCCCAAAACTGAGAGAGTTTCCCAATGTGCCAAAACCAGGCAGCCCCACCCGGAGCACTTCCGTCTTGTTTGGGTTCAACCTCAGGCTATTCGCTCTCATCCACTCCAGAACGGCATCCAGGCAGCAATCCAGGGACAAAATGGCATCCACGCTTTTCTTGACTGGGTGTGTTTGTCTATCCCATTTCTTTGGATAATTTGTGCTGCTGTCAGACATCTTGTCTATGTCTTTGTGTTTCCTTGTGATTAAAAAAAATATTCCCCTTCCTTCCTTTAGAGATTGTTCCCCCCTTCGATGTGTACGTATGTCTGGATCTTTTATTTCTTGGCTTATTTTTGCTGCTGCCTGGGCCTGGTCTGGCGGATGTCGCCTGATGAACTTAGAGAGAAAAAACCATATTACAACAATTTTTGTTTGGAGGAGAGCTTTTATTGTACTTTATGCCTTTAATTACCTGAATACTTTCTGTGGTTTTTAGGAGAGAGTCTTTTAAAATTTTGCTTTTTACTTTCTGTGAGAGTATGTTTTGGTAGATTGCTTTCCGTGTTTTATTTATTTTATAAACTGTTTCTAATTTCTAATTAATTTACTATATTTTCATCCTATTAAAGGCATGCGTTTTAGTGAGGCTTTTTCATTATTTTTCTTTTTCATTTATTGCTGCCTACATATTGAGTAGACTGAATCTCTGTTTCTTTGCCTGTTTTTCTGGAGTAGTCTTTAAGGGTTCTTAACAATTTGCAGGGGTATCAAGGTAGACAAAGGGGAATAATCTAAAAAAGACTTTCTCTTTCAAATTAAACAAAAGGACTGGCATGCTATAAACAAAAAAAATCAATAGAACAATAGAACATCAACAACTTTTCCTTTATCTTTGTTATATGAACATTTTGATATATTTAAACTGATTTTATTCCATAATTTTTAATACAGTGGTCCCCCGCCCATTCGTGGTTCATATACTGCAGTCCTGCTATATCGCGGGACCGCAGTATATGAAAAAAAGACCCCCTGGGGTAAGGGGGAAAGGCCTGTTTCAGGCCTACCTTACTTACTGTCGCTGCCCCAAACGGGCCTGCGAGGACCTTCCCAAGCCTTCTGGAGGCCCCCAAAGGCCCAGGAAGGCCCTTGCAGGCCCGTTTGGAGCAGCGCCAGGCTGGGGGTAAATACAAGAGCCCCCAGCTAGACGCCTCAGGCCTGACCCGACATGCATCCACATATTGCGGATTTTCAATTATCACGGGTCTGGTTGGGTCCCTAACCCCTGCAATAGGCGGGGGATCACTGTAACAGGAATGAAGATACATCTGTTAGTGTGGTTCTTGCAATATAAACTAAAGCTGTACGCCTACAGGGAGGAAGTCACATAGAGTCATCTGCATAGATGTGCAATGGATTAAACTGCAAATCCAGTACAGTACACTGCTAACACCTTTTACATTCACAGAAGTTTGCTGACTTAACTGCCATTGTACTTACTGATTAATAGGAAGAATGTCTACAAAACACGGCTTATAAAGTGAAAATTAAAAGTGAAATAAGAAAT
Source organism: Phrynocephalus versicolor (assembly GCA_023846285.1). Taxonomy (NCBI): domain Eukaryota; kingdom Metazoa; phylum Chordata; class Lepidosauria; order Squamata; family Agamidae; genus Phrynocephalus; species Phrynocephalus versicolor. The sequence continues at coordinate 78,450,488 of JAHTLZ010000016.1, forward strand.
GAAGAGATACAATATACACAATTCAACCAATCCCGGAGGTGGTATTTGAGAGGTTCCTTGCCTCAAATTATACGTCCTCAAGTTACGTTGTCTCCTCTTTGTGGCTCGCAGTTTAACAAAGGTCCGGCCTGTTGGGTCAAACACGCATAGGACAGTGATGCAAACACTCAGAATGACGACCCAGTTGCAGACGACCATTCCTAATGGAACAGAGTGAAGATTCAAATGTCTGGTCCACCAATGGCAGATATGACTCTTTTGGCCAGTGTGCCCCATACTGTATTTGATTTTTTTTCTGTAGCAACAATCTTGATCTTCACCAACCAACGTGAAAACCATTTTTGTAAAAAATAAAAAAAATGACAGCACCAATTTTTTTGCATGCATAGACAGACTACTTGAAACATATTTCATTGCATGGAAGGGCATTAATTGTTTATATCTTATTGATTTCTCTGAAGGGGTTAAGTCTATATTCCAAGCTTTAAGAATGGAAACAAAGCAAAGCAAAGCAAAGCAAAGCAAAGCAAAGTGTTGTGCTTGTATACCGCCCCATACCACTTCAAGTAGTCTCTGGCCTACTTGATCAGTATGCAGGCTACACATTGCCCCCCCACCCACCCCGCAAGCTGGGTACTCATTTTACCGACCTCAGAAGGATGGAAGGTTTAGTTAACCATGAGCCGGCTACCTGGGATTGAGCACAACTATGTATACAGAAAATGAATTCAAAAAAAACTTTCAAGTACATACCCAAAGTGACACTCTTTGCAGTAACATCATTGCAGGAGCTGTAGTACTGAGTTAACCAAGCAATGCCCACAATAGCATAGATGAACTCAATCACCAAGATGGCTGAAATAATAAGAACATATTGCACAGTAGCAGCATTATTCTAATACAATAACACATTATTTGGAGGGCTGTCAGAGGCAGCTATGTTGATGTTAGTTCCATTACAGTATTTTTCACATACAGTTTTTGTGCAGCTAGTTTGTTTTGCTACAAGCAGTATCAGTGGTTTCCAATCAACAGTACACACACCAACCTCTTTTTGGATAAAATATTTAAAGAATTAATTTCAGGGGTTATGGTAGTTTAAAAATAAAGAAAACGTCCTAATATTTCTCTGCATCTATACATTATCCGCATTAATCATGATACCGAAATAATACCTTAAGAAGAGAGACACATTCCTATGTATACAATAGAGGGGGGGGGGGGAAACAAATATCACAAATTCACGCTTTCTCATTGACTATTAAAATGCCTTTTTAACAGCCACTGCTAATATCATCACCATGCTGGCATTTCTCCCTTTGGCCTATGTACCCCCACCACAGGTATCACCACCACCAATACCCCATACTCTGCACATTAGATAAAGTGGGCTGCTCCCCCCCCCACAAATATAAGAAATAAAACATACTAGTCTTTAAAAGCAAAAAGCAAAGTGTGCTGCTTAATATACTGCCCCATGGTGCTTAAAACATTCTCTGGGAGGTTTACAAGTAATTATGCAGGATACACACACTGCCCTCACACCCCAACAAGCTGGGTACTCATTTTATAGATCTTGGAAGGATGGGAGGCTAAGTGAGCCAGCTACCTGGAATTGAACCCCAGGTGGTGAACACATTTATAGCTCAGCAGTTTAATTACTGTGCCACGAGGCTCGGTGGTTTAAGATGGCAGAAGACTATTGATTTTCTTTTGTACTATTTGCCTTAGCTTGAGCCTACTTACAGGGTTTTCAATAACGTTTCAGTCTGAAAGACCAGAATGAAGCTTCTAGAGGTGCTACGGACAATGCTGCAATCCAGGCATTTCAAAAAATGCTGATAAGGAGTACCATAGTATAATAGCCTCCATCAGATGCCTGCAGCAATTTCGGGACTTGTTTTAGAATTTTTAAAAAATTAAGTTAACATTTTCACTAGAGGCAAAACTACTCAAACTGGAAGCTGCATTTCTCTAAAAGGGGCTCCATTCATCTTTTGATATATCTCCAAATGCAGAAGTATTTTATATATCTCCAGTTATACTTGTATATCTCCAGTTATAAGCTATCATAAGTGGATGACGCTCCATGTTACTGCAGTGAGAAGTTGCTCCTAATTTTAAGCAGTCTAGATGCATGGGTCCCAGAGTCATACATGCTGAAGTAAATGTGTCATATCAATAGCACTATTAGATACGACACTAATCCCTATCCCAAGCTCAATTTGTGAATATAAGAAATACTTTTTAAAAAATAATTAAGGGAATGAAAAGGAGCTCCAGCGTAACACAAAAACTTCACAACAACAGCAGAATTTGGATAGTTCCGCGTTAACAACATAGAACAAGGATTTATGGGCAATACATGCCAGCTTGGCTTAAAACAGCCAAAGTTTTAATGGTTTGAGCTTGGTGAGTTTTAATGTGTTTCAGAGCAGGTTGCATACTACTCATGAGGTGCTACCATCCTAATGCACACACAGACATAGATCAGAGGGGCAGGAACCTTGTGATCACCATGATGTGAAGCTCTCATGTGAGCCATCATGCAACTGAGGCATATGCCAGCATGTCTTAGGTTCTGAAACCACATCTCCGAGACCCTTATCAAGTTTCTGCAGTCCACTACCACTACAGCCACACGGCTGATTATATTTCAGAAGAAAAGCAACAATGGATGGCCAAAAGCAGCTTCTAAGGTAGCAGGGGAGGCAGAATCAGAAGATAGGATAGAAAGTTCAAATGCACGGAAAGCAGTTCCCCGTGCCTCCGTAGAATAGTGCTTGAACTTTGCTCTTATTTCTGTGCTCTCCCCCATTTCAGCTCAGTTTTAATTTGAATGCTAAAACTTCTTAAGGAAATCTCAGGCATGTTCAAATAAAACGGAAGAAGAAACATATCCCTTTTTAATGCCCCTATCCCAGTCATGTCCAAACTTTGGCCCTCCAGATGTTTTGGACCACAAGTCCCACAGTCCTTTGCCATTGGAAATACAGGCTTAGAATTCTGGGAGTTGTTGTCCAAAACATCAAGAGGGCCGAAGTTTGGACATGCCTGCCCTATCCTAACAGTCAGAAAAGGTATACTGTAGTCCCTTTCTTGTGCATGAAAGATACATCCATGTAACAAGTGATAAAGCAGGAATGGACGGCAAGATATTAATCTTCAACAGTGTTCTCGGTCTAACAACTCGTTTCATGCACTTTCTTCTTGCAAAATCTTTCCAATCAAATTGAATCAATGAAATCAAATTCTATGACAGGTATTTGTATAAGAACAAGATGTCAACCATTTCAAACTACCACAAGTAGCTAAAAAGAGAAATGTTTCATGTGTGATGAATGGAAGGCCACTAAAAATATCATTAGGCAGAAATGCCAATATCCTCTGGCAATATTAAATTGAGATGTCGTAAGAAACAACTGCAGTACCCAATGAAAGGCAGAGACATTCAGTAAAAGAGAGGTCCTGAAGTATTTCATATTTATATACTGCAATTTGTGATAGAAGAAAAGAGAGAATATTTGAGATTGGCTACTGCAAAACCGAAGACACATATGCAAAGCAAGGGGAGAAGCACACAGGTATTTAGGCAAATAGATATGCATTAGGTCAGTGGTTCCCAATCTTGGGTCCCCAGATCTTCTTCAGCTATAGCTCCCAGAAATCCTGGCCAGCACAGCTAGTAGTGAAGGTTTCTTGGATTTTAATCAAAGAACATCTTGGAAAAAATGTTGGGAACTGCTGGGGTAAGTTGTATTAGAGCTTATATTGGATTGGTATAAAGTTATCAGGGCAGACAACACAAGGGAATAAAATTGTGTTATGTCTGCCTTTCTGAACAGCAAAGTGAATATACTTTATCGCAAAGTACGTAATACGCTGATATTTGCACCTCTACCTCAATTAAAGGATAACGCATGTCAGAATGTGTTAAGTAATGTGAAAGTTACTATTACATTTAACAAATGTGACATCCATTTTTTAAAATCAAGAATTCAAAATAAAGATTTTCATATAAAGCAAGTTTATATAGGTTTCGTGGTAGAATTTGGTAAAAATTAGAACTTTTACAGATGTGAAAATGCAAAGAAATGAAGCAATGACTACATTTATACACCATAGACCCCTCTCTGTGTAACAGTATGCAATTGTTTATATATCCAGACTGAAAGTATCCATAATGCCACCTATCAAAATGCCTGTGCCTATTAAGACTTTAAAGACAACAAAAACGTTTGGAATAGGATTCTTTCCCTTGAAATATATATATTCTGAAGGAGCTCAGTGCTCATATTTTGCAGGAGTATCCGAAACACCAAATTTCAGCATCTGCATCTATTTAACCATGTGCTGAAGGAAGACTTGTTTGAAGTGTATGAAAGACGGCTGCATCAAGGTCAACCATTTAAGAAGTCTCCCGGTCACTGCTTCTTACCCAATCTGACGTACAGAACGTATTGCATGGAATCTCGTGGTTCTGTGTACAGGATGCTGCCACGCATGCTGAGCCAGATGATTGCAACTTCTGCGATCATGCAGCTGAGCAAAATTCCCAGATAGCCTCTGCCGTGGTCCACCAAGTTGAGAGAGCAGGTTTCATTGGGATTGTACACCAGTCCAAACAGCACCACAGAAAGGATTATAAACCTGCCACACAGAAGCCAAATACAACAAACCTTGAGATAGTACGTCCATTACTGAATCGACTTAAAAGTAAGGAGATTGTCGCTTCTGTCTTGACAGCATTGGCCAAGCAACGAGTCTTCACAGTCCCATGGAAGTTTACACCGCACACTATACGAATAAAGGGTCATGTACACAATCATAATCTAGCAAGGTTCTCTTTAAACTGTGAGCCCCCCCCCCCCGAGAAGGGCTTTTCCTCCCCAGTGCACCTGCTGCGACCATTTTTATTTGGGTGATGGCAGTTGTCTTCCATAGAACTGGTCCCTGGGGCCAAAAAGGTTGGGGACTACTGCTCTAAGGTATTGTTGCATATTCAATATTTTATTCACAAAATGCTTATTTTTTTACCGCTGATGAAGTTTGTCTGAGCTTCAAATTGGTCATAAATGGTACATGGCTACTGATACTATATGCACATGACAACGTTTTTTTTGGGATTATAGTCAAATAATATATTTAGCTAATGGCACAGCTGTGTTTCATAAATGTAATCCGTTTATTTGTAATATACATTTTGGTAGTGCTCCAATTGTAAAATGCTGATGGTTAGCTAAACAAAGATATTTTCCACCCACACACAGACTTCTGGATGGCATCCCAGAACACATTCTGTGTTCCTCAGTAGCAAAAGAAAAAGACAGAAGCTGCAGTCCCTTTCACAGCTCCTTCTACTTTTCCATTGTCCTCAGGAGGTCCCGAGTAAAAATTTGCAGTTACTACTAGAAGCCACCAGAGGGTAGAAAATATATCAGACACAAACATTTCAGTTATGATGCACCCATGCCAAGATAGCACAACCACGCTTGATATATACATGATAGAGAAGAACATTACATTATGAAAGTCAATTATAAAATTGTAAAAAATTATCAAACTTACAAGCTGTCTTAAATGTGCTTGCATACTCCAAAGATATCCAATAACTCATGTAATCTCTCTCTCTCCCGCTCCCCCCTCTCTGTACACACACACACACACACAAAAGCACTGCACATGCTGATCAACATGTCAAAACATACACGCCACTCAAGATCTCTGTGAACAGCCAAATAAAAAGGCAGTTTTAGAACAGGCAACAGCATGAAAACGGCACCTGTGCTAGTTCTTATTGCTACTGCTTGGAAATTGTTGATGTTTGTAGAAGCCCACTTCTTAAGAGCACTGGGACTGCCAGGAACCCATCAATGCTTTGGTATTTGCACTGACTTCTTTTGTCTTGTTAAGTCCCACGCGCAAACCCATCTATTCTCCTGGGCCATGTATCTTTAGTGCTTACTTCGTCTTGCTAACGCATAACCCCTCCCATCCCTGCTGCCAATCTATTTCCATGCAGAATTCCAAGGGCTTGTTCTAACCTATAAAGCCCTAAATGGATCGGGTCCAAGCTATCTCATGTCTACCTTTCTCTTCAGGTAAGCTTTCCCTGAGTGACTCGCTGTATATATTCACTGTTCTTAGCTTTAATATTGTCATTTAATGATATAAGCTGCCTTGAGTCCTTTTAAGGAGAAAAGCAGGTTAAAAACACCACACACACACACACACACACACACAGAGAGAGAGAGAGAGAGAGAGAGAGAGAGAGAGACTCACATTCATTTTATCTATTACTTTGCACGTTTGAGCCCTTCACAGAGGCTTTCTATCTGTCTGTAATCCCAATTCAGTTTGCTCACCTTCCATGTCAATATACACAGAATTTATGTTTTTCATTGAGCCTCTATAATATGTCTAAGGTACATGACTGGTACCCTTTTGTGAACTAGCTGCTCTGCTATGGAATCTTTCCCTGGCAGGATAGGTTGTGTCTTTTGTTTTGGCCTTGAAATGAGACTGTCCTGTGTTGACAAGATTCTGCTGATTAAGGCTACACTTTTATTTTAGAAAGTCCTCCTGTTTCATTGTAATGTTACATATTTTATCAGTTCTGTTTTCATTTGAATTTGTTGCATTTGATTTTGTTTTCTAGTTTTATTGTAAACTGAGCGGAGCATTCACGAAATTACAAGAGCAATTCAGAAACATATTTTTATTTATTGATTTATTTATTTATTCGACTTTTATACCACCCATCTAGACCTAGGGCTACTCTGGGCGGTTTACAACATGTGATAACATAACAATTAAACAAAGGAATAATTTTAAAAACCAAAATACAAGGTACATAATAAAATAAAGTATACATAAATCAACAACAAAAAATAAAATGAAGATAAAAATGGCAAGAGATTGATAAAATGGGGGGAGACAAGAGAAGAAAAGTAGTTAAAATAAATAAAAAAAATAAAGAATATGAATAAAAGACAGTAAGAAATGGAAGATTTGGAACTACTGGGAGGAGGGAGGAGGATGATACTACCAGTATCTGGAAATGAGAGGAACAAAACAAATCAGATACAGCTGATCAGCTAAGATTTTGCAGGAGAAACAATAGAAGTTTTTGTTTTTGTTTTCCGCAGGTAAAAATTTCTACTTACCAGGTGGTATGAAGGAGGAAAAGAAAGATGGCTGGCAAGACAAGGTCATCGCTGCCTACAGACCAGCGACGGCGGAACACTACAATCCCGGGCATGGCTAGTGGGTCTGCGGAGGATCACCAGGCACGATGCTCACCTTCTGTAACGGAAGGACATTGGCAGCAGTGACGCAAGCTGTTTCCAGATATCACATACAGAGGACTGGGCCCACAGCGACTTCATCTGTTCTTCCAGGACAACAGAATACAGTGGTACCTCGACTTACGAATTTAATCTGTTCCGAATACATGCGCTTAAGTCTTCCCAAATCCTCACAACAATGCCTATGTATCTGCATAGTTACACATACACTGGTGCAGCCTTTTAACAAGGAAAGAGGTATAAAGATTCCCAATGTTGTGCAGTACAGAAGGTTATTCACGGTTGTTGTCAACATTGTACTAAATATAAGTCAAACTTCAAGACAGCACCTAGTGTAAATTCTATTCGCAGACATAAAGCACTACAATCCAAATTTGCTTCTATTATCTACTGAGAAATGTCACTTGAGCTAACTAATTTGACAACCAGGATGTACTACAAGTGACTCACAGTCCTGAGTACAACTGTTGCACAATAACTGTCACTGTAGCTTCTCTGTTTAGTATTCTGTTCACCTTTTAGTCAGGCTATCGCAACAAGAAAGTAGTGTGTGTGCTTTCCCCCTCACGTATCAATGGGTCTTCTTGTATATGTCAGTGAAATGATCATGCCAACACACTATTATGCAAATTGTCCAATCACAGATTTGTGCAGCTGTTCTATTATCGCTGCATGAGAGTGCAGCAATGATCTTGTGGAGGCAAAAGCAATTCTAAAAATGGGGGAAGACAAAAATACCTCATCTGGGGAGGGCTCCATCGGAACCGGGGGGGGGGGAAGGAGGAGGAGGAGGAGGAGGAGGAGGAGAGACATGATGGGCAGCTTGGCTGAAATTCCACCATACACACACACACACTGCTGCCCTCTGGTGCCACCTTCTGTTGCTGCCGCTGCTTCTAACCTCAAAGCCAGCCCTGGTGAAAGAGGGTGTGGAGGCGGAGAGAGAGAAGCGGTACCCAGTGAGGCTGAATGAGAGGCAGTGGCAGAAAGCTATGAGCGGTTCTCATTGAGCCCCCACTGCATTTGTATCTCATGCAGCCACAGAGCCGGATTGCATATGTGTGCCTTGACAGATGGACCAGGGCAGCTCACATGGACAAGGGAATGAAGGTTCTCTGGATGGAGCCCTGGAGGCTCCTTAGATGGTTGCCTTCATCTGCCTGCCTTATGGAGTGTGAGGAGTCATTTGGAAAGTGTGCAAAAAGCCAGAGAAATGAGGTAAGGTTGACAACTGAGGGGCTGGGAAGCTGAGAAATGGATTCTCCTCACAGTAAAACTAGTCATAAGTCCAACCAGTCATTAAAAGATAGGCTATTAAGTAAGGCTATTAAGTGAGGAGCAACTGTACTCATCCCCCCTCCCCCCACCCCAGTGTTCAGCCTTGACTTGACTGTCCTTCTGGCTGGCTGTGCTATCTGTATCTTTCCTACAACACTCATCAAATGATTTTTGTCCTTGTCTTTTGTAAACATTCAGGCTGTCCTTTGCTGTGTCAAGTTTGGCATCTTTTTTCTAACTGGCAGTATGGGTATAGTATCGGGCCATTTCCTGGTGTTTTAAATTGTGCATACATAAGCACAATATCCCACATTCATAAACCGGAGGGTTTTTGAAGAAGTTAATTTAGTTTCAGCATTAAAGGGCCTATTCTCAATGTCATTAAAGCACTCAGCAGCTGTGATGTTCAATCAGCCCCTGTTCACTTCCAGCCACAGCTGCCACAAACATACAGGATGATGGCACATGAAGAAGTCCGTCCAGATCAGTTTTGGCAACTAATCCTGTATATTTCTACAAGGTTAATAGCCCACTGTTTCTCCCCTGCTTCCCAATTTTCCCTTGACGATGGTAATAGCAACAGGGCAGTCAGAGCTCATACATACATGTAATTGTTTCTACTTGCAAATTCTGCCAGTCCACTCCAAATTTTGCTCTTGGGTACACCCAAACCTAACAACAGACTTTGTGTGCTCCTGTACTTTTTCACCTGGAATGCTTCTCGGGAAAACTTAGTGCTTTTCCCATTAGATCACATATGTTATTCCTCTTCCAGGATGGCAATCTCTTTTTAAAGAACAACAACACATCCACAACATATTCTTTATGATATCAGAATGGATATGAAGAAAACATCAAATCAGCTGGATAGAAGACTATTTGTCCGCTTCCTGAAAACATTTTGAAGGAAATGCTTACTCATGAGCAAATCTACCAGCCAGGAGAGCATTAACCTTCTGAATAAAGCATAGCTATTCTCTGAGCTATTTGCAGCTGACTTGAAAGCTGAACGAGAGTCAATTGGAAGCAGGATGACTCCAAGCCAGCGGTTCTAATGAATGAATTGCCTGTTTTGCCGTTTAACATAACACACTGGGATGCTTGCTTCTAGGCAGTTCTGTTGCTCTTCACAGATGAAAACTGCACACCTGTAAAGAGCACTCGCTATCTAGTTGACAGGAGCAGGAAAAGGAACAGCTTCTTGACAATTTCCTTCCAGGGGGACAGTACCTAGTATTTGTATCAGCATTCTTATAAATTTAGCCTGAAGACCTGACCGAGGTCCAATAACATATCTCACCAGTAATCTGAATTTAATTTATAACTCATCTCAATCCGAAGTATTATTTTTGTCACATTTGATCTACCCTAGTTTCTTCTTCCCACAAATAGCTCCTTAGCACTCACCAAATATTCTGGATAATGATATCAACTAAGGAAAAAAACAAAACAAAACAAAACAAAACAAAACAACCCCCCACAGCAAAAAGAATAGCCAAGGTGCTTTTTATAACTGTTAATTAAAATACAGTAAAATGTGCTTAATTTTATCTATAGTGATTTAAGAAGAAAACTTTTTCATCTGTTCTCAGCTCCAAATGCCAAAATTCCACAATAATTCCGTAGATAGAATAATAGATTTTCCAGCCCATGAACACACACCTACATAAGAACATAAGAAGAGCCCTGCTGGATCAGGCCAAAGGCCCATCTAGTCCAGCTTCCTGTATCTCACGGTGGCCCTACCAGATGCATCTGGGAGCGCACGAGACTAGAGATCTGTCTCCTGATACCACTCCCCTGCATCTGGTCCTTGAAGTACCCCGGTTTTAAGCGTGGAGATTACACATCTCCCTCATGGTTTGTAACCTGTGATGGACTTTTCCTCCAGAAATCTGTCCAATCCCCTTTTGGAGGTATCCAGGCCAGATGCCATCACCACATCCTGTGGCAGGGAGTTCCACAGACTAACAACGCGCTGGGTGAAAAAATATTTTCTTTTGTCTTTCTTACTCTCCCATTTTGTCTGTTCTTACTCTCCCTGTGGACATCTTTATTTTACCCATCTGGAGAAAGGCTGTAGCCTTCTTCTTGGAATTATTTCCTGCTGCAGTGCTTTGGTGTATGTGTTTTTCTTCAGGAAGCACCCTATAGAAAAAGGAGCAACAAGACGACCTACGCAATGCAACAGAAAAAGACAGTCTCTAGAAAAAGGCTTTAGCTTTTCTTCAGGTGAATGAAATGGACATTTCAAGTGTGTGTTTGTGAGCTAGAAATTCCAGAATTTTGCTGGGTTAATTAGTGGAGATTTCTGGGATTTGGAGTAAAAAGTAGAAGAAAATGGTACATCCCTAGATCTAAGCACTTCACTACTGGCTCCTCATAGTGAACTTGGTGAGTCACCTGTCTTACCTATTGAGCTGCTATATACCGGTAGTATATGAACAACAAACCTCCTAAGCTTGTGGCACAGTGGTTAAATGCATGTACTACAGCTAAAACTGTGCTCACGACCTGGGGTTCAATCCCAGGTAGCTGGCTCATGTTTGACTCAGCCTTCCATCCTTCCGAGGTCGGTAAAATGAGTACCCAGCTTGCTGGGGAGGGGGGCATAATTAAATTGTAAACCGCCCAGAGAGTGCTTAAGCACTATGGGTCAGTCAGTATATAAGCAGAACACTTTTGCTTTAAGCTGTTCCAGTCAGCCTCCCTCCAGACATCTTTCATTCTCTCTTTACACAACATTGCTTCCTCCCATGAAAGAAGATGGCAATAAAAAGTTCTGTACAGTACTTGTAGCTACGGTTCTTCCAGCATCTGTCTGTGAACTCGCACATAGGTTTTTGTGCCTGCAGATAACCTCCTTCAGAACATTGTACAGGTGGAGCCACTGATGAAACTCCAAATTTCAACAAGTAATTTGACCATGACAAGGCAACGTCTGTCATTCTCAGATCATAAGCTCTCCACCTCATCGACAACACCAGGGTTTGAGTGTGCTCTGCTGCATGAGTGGGGCTGATGACATGTTGTGATAGAACCGAGGATGGCATGGAATCCATGGACTCCAAAACTACCCAGACATCTTCACCTGAGCATGGATGTTCAAGTCTCCCAGAAGCAATATTCTGGAGGACCTCAATAGCACAGCCAGCATGAAGTCTGTCAGTTTCATCACTGAAAAATATGCATGTTCCCCTTTAGAGCTCTTGCTTTCTTGATAAACATACAAGCCAAAATCCTACTGCGTATTTACACATGCACAATAGGCAGTGCAGTAGCTTCTGCAACTGTGATTAACTGTCAAGGTGCTGGGTAAGTCTCTGGGAAAGAAATAAAGGCCCTGTCTAATTGCCTTGCGTGTGGAGATCTGAAGGGCTCAGGTTCATATGGAATTAAAAGCAGGCCTGTGTGAACCAGCTTTTATTGACCTCTGAAGGGTCAAAGACAAAAAAATGTTACTAGTAGTTGGAAGGCATGAAGCAATGCAATACACTAACATGTGAAACAAAGGTCATTTTGGTGTTACTGTAACATGTGGTAATGTTTGCTCAACTCTGAGAGCAGTTCACCACAAACAGAAATACCCTGTGAAGGAAAAAAAGGAACAAGAGAAGAATCTTGGCCATAAGCAATTTTGTTATCAGGGTTATAAAATGCTCTGTTTAGAGATACAAGGAACATTTGTTTAGAGATCTGTTTTGACCTAGGATGCTCTGTGCTATTGCATGCATGCTCTTACATTAAATCATAGAATCACAGAGTTGGAAGAGACCTCGAGGGCCATCCAGTCCAATTCCCTGCCATGCAGGAACACCCATCGCAGGATTCCTGACAGATGGCCATCCAGCCTCCACTTAAAAACCTCCAAAGTCTGCACCTCCTCCATAAATGAGAGCTCTTATAATAAAATGGAATAATTCCTGTGAAGAATAGTGTTTGTTGATTATAATTTTAAAATGTTGTTAAACAAACAAAAACATAAATGATTTATGTTTACAAAAGACAAAGTACAGAAAAGCTTTGAAGTAGGGGACACTTTTCACATTGGCAGATATAATATGCTTTAGATCACTAACTACTGTACTTCTAAATGTAATGTGAAAATTAGACTAGGCACATTTCCATTCACAGTTTTAAAAAGATCTGGTGTTTCTGGTACATAGGCAGCAAAAGAAATGTAAATCAAAACAACATGCAAACTCAAAAGCCAGAAAAAGAAAAGCTTATTCCTTTCTATATCAGCAGTCCAAAAACTTAGGAATGCACAAATGCACTGACAGTTCAGACAGCCTGCAATTTTATTTTAAAAACATGGAAGGAGGCCCTTCATATATTGTAGTATAACAGTTTTACACTGGATAAATTAATATCAGGTGTCATCTTTGATTTTGTATTCACAGTCAGTAAAGCAGAATTAGATAAAGCGCACATGTATGCATCAGAAAAATTAACTTTTATGAGGTTAACCTGTATATATTCTGGTGCAGAGAACTGCTGTATTAAATGATTGCGAGTACATGTCCTGACACTTAAAACAGAAAAAAAAATCAACATGTTTGATAAATATTTTGACTATGTCTAAAATAATGGATCGTCTTCTTACTGAGAAACCTACCAATTCACATGTTTTTCCCATCAGAGAAGCTGGCCAGTAATACTTTCAAGGAGAAAACTAAGGATAGAAATAAGATATACTTACATAGCAGGTAGACCAGTAGAAGCACATTCTTCTGTCCCAAGAAACTTTCTTGGGAAAGTCTGTGTCTGTGGACGGAGGCTTCATGAGTGAAGGCGGAATCAGCATGCTCTGTCTGTAGCCACTGCAAATAACAAACGGGAGAGGAAACAACGGTTTGGTGAGTGTCCCTCAACAAATGCAATCATCACTCTCACATTCTGCCAAGGAATTTCCTCCCTCCAGAACACAACCCTAGTTAAACAAACTGGGGCCACTCAAAGCAAATGAATTGAGGGCCATAATTCCATGCCACCCCTTTCCACCAACATGACCTCATTCTTTGTTGTTTCTCAAATGTTGGGGGGGGGGGGGACAGAACTGACAACCTAGGAGGGAGTTATCACTCAGAACAGCAGCACACCAAAAAAAATCCCACTTCTCCTCCCCTCCAAGGGAAAAAACAGACCAAAAGAATGAGGGACAGCTCCTAATGCTCTATATTTCCCTAAATATCAGAACATCATCTCTGCAATGGATGGCTTCAAAGCCAGTATGGCTGGAATTAAAGACTGGAAAGCACTGGACCACTGGCCACTTTTGGGGGCATCTTAGAAACACAAAAATACAATTTTCTTGGCTGAAGAATGAAATAATGGTATAGACAGCCTCTCTCATGACTTTTAAGATACTTCTGTCCCAAGATGAATCAGGGGAAAGTATGATTCCTCCCACACCAGTTACAACTGGATAGCCCTTGCATCACTATGGCTGTTTTCTGTTAGAAATAAAGATACATTAACCCCCTGCCAATCGCGGGGGTTAGGGACCTAGCCCACCCGCGATGCATGAAAATCCACGATATGCGGAAGCGGGTGGGGTGGGGCCTAGGGAGGGGGAGTGATTGTGCGCCTGTCTGAGAAGTCTTGGGGCGGCGCGCACAGGCAGTGTTGTGGGATCTTACCTCCTGCCGCCACCCGCCCGCACCGCCCGAGACTTCTCGTCCGGGGCCATCTCCATTGAATTGCATTGCCAATGCATTTCAATGGAGAACATTTTCCCCATTGGAAAACATTGGCTCAATGCATTCAATGCATTTCAATGGAGATTACGCCCCCCCCCCGGCCCCGAGGCTTATAGGAGGAGCGTGGGGGTTGGTGCGGAGCAACCCGATTGCCCCCCCCACAGCCCCCCACGGCCCCAAGGCTTATTGGAGGAGTGCCCCCCACAGCCCCCCGTGCCCCCCCACGGCCCCGAGGCATATCAGAGGAGCGCGGAGGGGCGGAGTGACCCGATCGCCCCCGCCCCCCCACGTGGCCCCAAGGTGCATGTACTGCGATCCTGCGATGTAGTGGGACCGCAGTACTTGAACTGTGAAATGGTGGGGGTGACTGTACCAATTACAGTACATTTTTACACAACAGATTTAATGTAGCAAATGCTTTATCTGTAGTCCATGTGTCCTACCTTCTAAGGTAGGGCAGAAAATGTAAAAAGAGTCATAATATGATGACACCACAACTGTAAGTTGTAGGGGGAAGTTTTAATGTGCCAGTATGAGGCCTGCTCCAATAACACAAGAGTTTTAGACTGGAGTGGGCAACTTCCGTGGCGTCAAGAGTCATTTTTCAGACTGGCTAGCAGATAAGGGTCACTCTCCCAAAAGAGCATGGCGAAATTGACTAATTTGCATAGTTATTTGGCAATTTTAAAATACAAGGCAGAATTTAAATATTTTCCTTAAATGAAATCACTCCAATTCGTAACATACTTAAGATACCTAAACCTCATAGACAAAGGATGCAATTTTTAAATAAATAATTTGCTTCATTCCCTTCCACAAAATATTGTTCATTATGATAAACCAAACCATTAATGATTTATCAGATAAAACCTGCTCAAAAATTACTGAATTTTTGAAAAAATGCATTTTTAAAATTGTCAGTGTTTGCACTCGAGTACAGTACTCTGTTTAAAAAGTCAGCCACAGTCATTTCACATAATCCCAGCCCTGTGGTTCTCTGATGCCCAGAGAGACACAGGTGGTGAGGCCAGGAGAGAGGAAATGAGCAGAATGTAACTAGAGATGTAAGACTTCTTGACATTTTTAAGCCGTGCTTGGGGGGGGGGGCAAAAACTTTGGAAAAAGCAGGAAAATGTGGGAATTTTTATCCACATTTCTAGAAATTAACATCTTTAGACTGTACCCAATGAATAAGGAAAGACGTCTTGAACAAGAAAGTACAATGGGAGGTTGAAAACTTCCTTTGTGAATCTAGGCATTTTACCTGCTTTTTAGCATACCTTGGGGGGGGAACCCCTCAAACCAAAATTTAACTTTCTAATAGACATCTTTCTTTGAAGTGGTGGAGAAAATTACCACAGAGCAGTAGAGTCATTTTTAGGTGGTGATTTGTTTTTAACTTTATTTTGGGGAGATGGAGCCTTTAGTGTGTGCCAGAAATAGTCTGGCAGCCAACAGGCAGCTCATGGGATACATATTACCCACATCTAGATTAATCTTGGAAAGTTAACCATATGCATCATCTTATTTTATGTGGTAATACCTGCAGAAGCACATACATAAATACAAAAAGTATTCTGGTTATATACCGCCCCATTGCGCTTCAAGCACTCTCTGGGAAGTTTACAATTTAATTATGCAAGCTGCACAAAGGCTAAATGGCGAGAAAAAGATATGGAAATATGTGAAAACAATATACAAACTTATATTTAAAAGATTATGCTCAATTCTAGAGCTTGGTACAGCATAACCACTCACTTCTAAACACCAAGGAAAGAAAAAAGCTCTGTGAATAGTCCAAAAAGCCAGGGAACATGAAACCTGTGCTTTAAACAAGTGTTGCCTGCCTACAGTCTACCAAAACCTACAGTTTCAATTTTCTGATTCACAAGAAGGCACACTGAACAACACCTGGGTGTAGTCCTTGAACTGTATTTTCAGCACTTATATAGTCACTGTGCTTTGCATATACAGTACAGTATCTTAAAATTATGGTACTGATGCAACAAGCTCTGTGGTAGAATATGCTTTTTTCATCCATATGGCTCAAGTTTAGCTTTTGAAATTTTCCATTAAGAAGTGCTTAGCCAGCATATCTAAGAAATAGATCCATAGAATTGCTACCAAACTGGGACAGCTGGACCAATTGGTCTGACTCAGACATTTAAATACCTCTGTCTTAACCACTGTCCTAGGCAAACAGAAGAGTCTTGTGATACTTCAAAGAATGGCTAATTTATTTTGATGTAAGCTTTTCTGGACAAATCAGCTTCACGAGATGTAAGATGCTGCTGTGTTAATTTGTCAGGTGCATATATACTTGCATATGGGAGTGAGGGAAATGTTAACAGTGAAACTAAAGGGAAATGAAATGGAAAAAACAAGCATTCCTGTGGTAGCTTACATTTCAGCTGAAATGCACATGTATGAAGCACACTGCCTAGTCACAAGACTTTGTTGTTGATGGCACTGGGAAGCTAATTAATACTTGTAATGAGATAAAAATGGTCAGTTTAGTTTGTTTAATTTTTTAAAAAAATTACTGCTGCCCTCTGAACTTGCTAATTTGATTTTTTTCCTCTACACTCACATGTACTGTACATAGCCGTCAACTTAGAATAACTATTCATCTAATGTGTGTCATCTGTCCTTAAACCATTATACACTTTTGCCTTTAACAGACCACATGACCCAACTACTTTTGTTGCAGACAGACAGATGTTGCTCTTCTAAAAATGCTTTAGATTCAACACACAAGGTACATCCACACCTCAGCTCAACAAGTAATCCAAGGTTTGCCTGCTATTCCTCTGATTCATTGGGCCCTTCGCCTGTTTAGTAGCTCCAACTACAAGTATCAACATGCTGCTTGTTCAAGGTAGCCCAGAACTCCGACAGAACTACAGTGGGACCTCTTAAGACAAATTTAATTCATTCTACGGGTCAATTCGTCTTACGAAAAATTCATCCTATGAAGCACAGTTTAATGTGGATTCCCAAAGGAATGCATTGAATTCGTCTTGCGAAGCATCCCATAGGAAAATTCATCTTACGAGGTTTTCCTATTCTCGGACATTTCATTGCCTTACAATTTTTTTGTCTTAAGGGGCATTTGTCTTACGAGGTATTACTGTATGGCCTAATACCCAACATACACATGACACCACATAAGACCTTTTTTTAAAATACAAGGTTCTGGCTGAATTTAGACTGCACAGCTGGGAACATGTACACAGCAGTGCTCAGCTCAATTTTCAGGAGAAGGAGCAGAGGATGGGGGATGACTTAACCCTCCCTCAGCTTATAATAGGAGCCAGCCAATTATTTGTCCTAGACTACTTGCAGCCCTGAGCTGCCAAGATGCCCTAAGCATATCTGATCTCGCCTGATTTCGGAAGCTAAGCAGGGTTGGCCCTGGTTAGAACTTGGATGGGAGATCACCAGGGAATACCAGGTGCTGTAGGCGCCTGGAGTAGAACTGGCAAACCACTCCAGTATTTCTGCCAAGAAAACTCCATGGACATGGAGTCACAAAGAGCTGGTCACAACTGTAATGACACAACACACACACACACTTGCAGCCCTGATTCCTGCAGGCATATGTGGCTGAATAGGGAGCACGACACTGAAATGAGTCCTACACTACTTTTCTTTTAATTTCCACAAACGTTGCCCTCACAAAATAGCTAGGGACACCTGCGTTTTTAAGTGACGTGCTTTTCTAATGAATTTGCCGTTTTTACTCAAACAGTAGAAATTCAGTGCTTAAATGTAATGTACTTGAGGGAATTATGATGTCATCTCCAGCACTCCCATGGTGATTGGGCTACCTGCTAACTCTATCATGACCAGTAATATTATTCTGGTGGGAAAGTACCAACAAGAAGGTATATTAACATGTTCCAGAAAATTATCACCAAGCCAATCAGTACAATGAAACATAAATATACATTACTTAATAAATAACTATAATACTGGAGGCAGGGGTAACATCCCATTGCGCCATTCTGGCAAAACTATCCTGCAGTTTGAAATACTTCCATGCATTTTACCTTTCTAGTACAGTACTATTTTCTCTAGCCACTGTAAATAGAGCCAAAGGAGATATGAAGGAGTCGTGGTTTTAGGGTTTGTTTCATTCACATATCAAATGTGGTATTATGATGTCTTATTTGACCCTCCTCTTTCTGCCTTCTATGATTCTCTGCACAGTCTATTCACCCTCCCCCCCCCAATAGCTGAAATAAGTTAGGAAGCTATCACCTGACAAGAGTATGGGAACATCTTTCAGACACAGCCAAGTAAGTCTTTCAACAGGCATTGTTATTCACAAAATCAACTTCTAATGACATATTTGTGGCTTTTTTATTTCAATTAGAACTTCAATAGATTTCAGCAGTATGCCTATATCTAAAACGTGTTATTCACAGCAATGAAGAAATTTTGAAAAACAACCACAGTACTGGAAATCTATGCACCTGTATCTTTACTCCAAGAAGACATCTGATTTTAACAATCTCCACTCTGTGCTCACTGTCCTCTACTTTCCAAGCATGCTAGACAAGATACAGTCATTGCTGAACACTCCAATTAATAAAAGTTTGACGACGATCACTCACAGCATTCTTCCCTGTATACAACACAAGTATATCATAAAGCATGTACTAACCCTACCCAGCTCCAACGGAAACCAGCAATTACAATATCTATACAGAACCATCCATCTTTAGGCTGCTATTTTAAAGCTTATGAATAAGACCCTTTCTTTTCAAAATCTTCACAATCTGAAGACTGTTCTTGTTTGGAGGATGTGATTTCATCTTCAGGATATGTCTTCAGGTTATCGGGGAGGAGCCTTCCAGTGTATTGCCTCTCACAAACAAAAAACTTCACATTTTGAATCATGTGAGAGGACATCCCCAGATTCCTACACCCACCAATAATGTCTTGACTAGCCTCTGCAAATTACTCAAGCCGTACTATCAATAGCATTTTTTTCAGAAACAAAATAGATAAACATTCCCAGCAATCACAGCTAATAGATCTCTTTTCGAATGGTGCTACCTGCAGTCTCACTTGTGTTTAGGAGGAAGCAAGTTTTTAAAACTGGAAAGCAAATGTTCTGTAGCTCTGGTTCCCAATCCTTTTTTAAATGATGGTAAAGGAAAATATAGCAAAAAAGAAAGGAGGGAGGAATGCCTTGTCAATTAAAACAAAACTGCTGCCAGCAAGTCTCACAAAACTAATTAGAATACTGTATTCCCAGTGCCACCAGATAAAAAATAGTACACAAAATTTAGCATAATGTAACCTAAGTTCAAATTCACAGAAGTTGTTTTGAGGATTGTGGATCCTTCAGATGTTGTGGCCCTCTAGATGTTGAACAGCAAGTGCGAAACATAACATGCTTAGCCAGTAGATAAGTTTCCTATAACTAATCAAAGGTGCTGTCCAGCAATATTTGTAGGGAAATGTGTCTCCTACCTGTCTTTTAGATTTTTAAAAATTATGCAGGACAAGGCACTTGAGCATTCTCTTTTGGGGTTATACAGTAGGGAAAACTTTTATTAAAGTAAGAATTTGGTATCTAAATTTGTACATTTTATGAAATGCTGGGTAGTAAATGGAGTATTTTAATATTTATATATGTTTTAATGGTGTTTTAATGTTTTAATTCTTGTTTGTCTAATACTTTTCAAATATGCATTTATTATGTTTTTATTAGTCTGTTTTAAACAATCCATACTGAATGGAGTTTCTGGGAGCTGCAATCCAAAAAGTAACACTGAAAAAACAGGGCATTTCTCCTTTTTAAAATAATATTAGTCCCCAAGATCATCTAATGAAGTTTATCTGTAAGAGATTCGTGGAAAAAAAGTATTCTCACAACAGCTACGGAATTCAGCTACGGCACCCTCCCCTATGTGGTGTCCTCTAAATAAGATGGATTACAACTCCAAGCACCATTTGCCAGCATGGCCTGGAAGGGAAAGGCTGAACTACATTGCTCACTAAAAGCAGATGTAGTGATGACTACTAATTTAGACAGCTATAAAAGATGGCAAGGGAAATTCACAGAGGATGAAGGCAGCAATAGCTACTTGTCATAATGGCTATATGCTAATATAAAGAGCAGACAGCACTTGCCTAGGCACTTGAGGTACCGAAAAACATGAGTTTGAAAGTATTACTGTGGCACTCTTGCTTGTGAGCTGCCTGCCCACAGGTATCTGGCCAACTAGACAGATACTCATGGAAAGTTACATAACTCAGAATACCAGCCTGTTTACACTGGTGTATACTTTGTTACATGGATCACTGTTGGCGCTGTTTGGATCACTGACAAGACCACGTCTACATGTTTCTACTTAGAATGATCCATCCTTCCCCTTTAAGAGTTGTTGGAAATCTTTTTGACACTGTGTTTGGATGTGCACAATTCAGTATGATTCAAAATAACTCTTTGTTTAGCTTCCAGAGACGGCTGCCTTTCACTAAAATCACACTGGGGGTGGCAACTCTGACATATATTAGGTGGATTGTGGCACTGAAAATGAGGATGGAGAAAACCCCTCACCTATTTTAATCTTCTTTCTAAAAATATATCTTCCTAACTTATGCAGTGACATTTTGGTACCATGCTAGGTTGATGGATTGCCATTTTATATTCCACTTACTTTATTTAACAAAAAGAAAAAGAAAGAAAGTCACACCAGGAAAGAGGGCTATAATGAATTCAAACTCTGAACTCAAATCCTAATGGATGTCCACAAAATCTTTGTATTTGGAAGTGACAGCAGATATTTACAATAAAATAAAGAAATAAAATGGGGGATTAGTTTGAAGCTTATTCGTGGACGTCAAAAACGGTGAGTATTAGCCAACATAAAGCAAGCACTTTGTTTTTAAAGCTACTACACATCAGAAGGATCAGATTCTTCAAGTGATTCCAGTTCATTGAGTGGTTTTCAAGTTTCATTTATGAATCTGGCACAGTACAGTAATAATGAAAGTACAGTTGACCAATAAAAGTTATGAGAATGTGGCCTACTGGGATGATGACACAATGTCTACAGGATGTGATCAAGTTAGGTGTTGCAATATCGAGTTAGGTTTTTTGACCTTGTGACAATGTGTCTGAAGGATCAGCAGCTGATTGCTGTATTTTACAGGCTGTGGAAACCCCAAAACTCTAACATGCTTAGTTCTTTGTGGAGTCGAATAAAAAATTATGTTATTACTGAATGAAATTTTATCTTTTCATCACATGGTCATATGTGATCATTTTATCCAGTGTTGGCTTTTCTCAGCTAGTTGCAATATTTACCCACCTTCAGGATAACCAGATAAATCCACATGTACTTGGAAGCTTTACCAAAGTGCTGAGAAGCAGGAAGAAATGTGCACAGTTTCCTACAGATTTAAGAATAAAATTCTTGGGACTTCTGCACAGTTCTGTCTGACCTTTGATTTAGTCCTAATTCATGGACCACAAAAGGAAAAAGAGGGAACATTGTTTTCCGTCAGACATACATTCATCAAAAAAAGGAGAAGTTTGCTGAACTAACAAAAGTGAAAGTGAAATAAATGTGGTTTTCAATCAGCCCCCCTGTGTCACTCTTACATTCTCAATGAGGAAATGTAACTTCATTAGATTTCACACAGTGAGAGTCGGCTATTTATTGCACATATGCCCAAGTTATTTGTTTAAGTAACATGTGCTACCCCTTGTTACACTTGTTTAGGACACACTGAAACATACTGGGAACTTGCAAATCCGATCACAAGGAGGAATATCAAAGTTCTGCATTGGATATTATAAAAAACAAAGAAAATAGGAAATTGAGGTCCCATGTGATTCCCATCCCACCTTCACCTTTCATCACCAAAGCTACCTGAGTAACATTCATGTTTCACAACCTGATATTAAATCTCAGACATCTCCCTTTATTTTCCATGAAGAAAGTTAACCTATCTATTACATTTTGCTTTTGCTTTTCAACTTCACCTTTAAAACCACAAGGCACAACTCCCCCCAAATTATCCCAGTAGTTTCTGTTTCTCACAATTATCAGCCCACTCTCTTCTTTATGGTACACATAAATGCATGCTTAAAATGATACAGTCTCTGAAATTATGTTACTATAATCCACCTGAACATATATATCCCTTATGCCAAAAGAATTCACAGCTCATGATTTCCTTACCTTCAGAGTGTATTCCAATGCCTCACAGCTACTTTTCATCTGAACTAAATGTCTCAACTGCTGTTCATTCAAAATTAAACTAAGTTATACCACCTGATCTCATAAGCTTTAAATGATATTATTTGCTCTATAAAGACAGGCATGAATGCCACAACCTTTAAAAATATATGTTATTCTCGAAACATCTAGCTGGGCCACTGTGATCGCCAGATGTCTCTGGATAGCAACTTCTATGATTCACCATTATTGACTATGATGGATACTGGAAATTGCATTTTAATATCAGAAGGATCACAGTTGCCTTCTCCTCCTGTATAAAAACTCCACTGAAGTATGCCGCAAAGGACTTGCAAAATTTGCAAAAGTTTTCATGAAGGGACAACACATTGGTTTCCCAATGAATTGATCCCATCTGGTGTCAGTGTTTTTTCACAATATTTATTTATTTTTATTTAAACACTTACAGCCTGCCCTGTACCATAAGATTTCAAAGTGGGTTACTCCACCATATAAACTACAGTGGTATCTTGTATAAAGGAATCAATTCATTCCAAATGAAATTATGTTAAGCAAAATTTCCTTTGTACAAATTTCCCATAGGAATGCATTGAAAATGGATTAATCCCTAATTGCAACTGTTGTACAGATTTACCCCACAGGCAATTCTGTTAAGCGATTTTCCCTATCTCCAGAATTTTTTTTCCTTCAGGCAGATATTATGTTAAACAAACCGCTTGTTATATGAGGGTCCACTGTATTTTAAAACACAAGATGTTTAAAATAATTTAAAATCCAACCATTAAATAAAATAAAAACCCTCTAAACACCTTGGAAAAGCATGCCTGAAGCAAAAAGGAGATGTGGTCCTTGAGATAGCTTGTGCCCAAGCCATTTAGGACTTTATAGGTAAAAACTAGCAATTCGAATTGTGCCCAGAACTGGACTGGCAGCCAGTGCTGCTGCAATTGGTGGAGGAGTATTCTCTGTAACCAGCACCAGTTAACAATCTGGCTGCCCCATTTTGGACCCACTGAAGTTTCCAACCACTTTCCAAAGGCAGGCTCAAATAAAGTGCCTTACAGTAATCCAACCAGGATGCAACTAAGGCATTTAACTCATGACGAGTGTTCTGTAGTAGTCCAACCAGGAAGATAGCAGAGCATGGACTACTATGGATAGGTTATCTCTGTCCAGGAATGGTTATACCTAACAGACCTGTTGAAGCCTGCCCAAGACACACTGATACGGGAAGCTCACACGAGTCTTTAATGACAGAGATGAATCCAGGGATACCCCCCCCCCAAAAAAAAACACTACCCATCATCTCCTTCAAAGAAGAGCGGCTTCACCCAGAATAGCTCTCCTACACAACTCTTGGATCTGGGAAGCACCGAACAACAGAGCCTCCATCTTGTCTGAATTCTGGTTCAGTTAACTGGTCCTCATCCACACAATCATAGCCTTCAAACATTGGTCCAGCACCTGCACAGTCTCAGCCGACCCTGATGACAGGGGAAACAGAGCTGAGCCAACCCCGAAAAACTCATAAGACACTATGTGATAGCATCATAGAGATATTAAACAGCATGGGGATAGAATGGAACCCTGCAGCACCCCCAGTTTAATCATCATGAGGCTGAGCAGAAGTCTCTCATTGCCACTTTTTGGAACTGAGAATGGAACCACCACAATACAGTGCCTCTAACTCTCATTCCACAGAGCCTGTCCAAGAGGACACAGTGATCAATGGTATCAATAAGCAAGTATACTGATTCAAGCAGTCTAATTCGATTAGGACCAGCAATAGGGCTCCATCTATACAAATTAAACACTGATAATTTTGGCAGCATATTAAACTCTCGTATATGCAAAATCTGACACAGATAAAATCACAGGAGAAAAAGGATGACGGGAAAACTATACACAGTGAGAACAGTCTGCTGTCACACCTTCACCTTCTCAAGTACATACTTAAATCAACATGCCACGTAAATGACACAGTTAAGTGAAACTGAACAGTTGTTCTACACTGAACTGAACTGTGATTAGACTTCTAGGACATTTCATGTCTAACATGTCCAGCAATTAGAGCAACATTTCAAAGGAATATTTTGTATTTAATTTTGGACCTTTAATTTTTGATTTTTTGACTTAAGTTTTGAAAAGCACAGCAAAGCAAAGTGTTCTGCTTATATACACCCCCCCGTAGCACTCCAAACACTCTCTGAGCAGTTTACAATTTAATTATGAAGGCTACATATTGCCCCTCCCCCCCTGCAAGCTGGATACTCATTTTACCAACCTCAGAAGGACAAAAGGCTGAGTCAACCATGACCTGGCTACCTGAGATTGAACCCCAGGTCGTGAGAACCGTTTTACCTGCAGTACAGGCATTTAGCCACTGTGCCACAAGGCTCCTTACTCCTACCAGTAAAAAAATTAATAGCCTCAGCATGACACACACTTGCTTCCTATCCACATACAAAAAGACAAGCAGTTCCCCCCCCCTTTTTGTTTGTTTATTATTTTTCTTTCTATTCCTTTTCAGGTTAGACAGAGCAACAAACAACATGCCCATTTCTTCACCTGAAGATAGATCCAGAGATAAGCACATAAATATAGAAAACTGCACTGAAGATTTACTAGCAAGAAAAGCTGCAAGAAATTCCTGACAGATGACATCTGTCCAGAGGCAGTTCAACTCTAGCACTAGTCAACTGCCGGACATTTTAACAACATGGCAAATTTAACAGCAAGATATTCCTGTTTCACCTGTTTCGGTGGTGGTGGTGGATGAAATGATGTATGCACAGAGTGTTAAAATAACTACAGGGAGGTATGGGAAAAGTAGCCATGAAAATAGAAGTGCATTTAATACTGAGGCTTGAACAATATTAATATAACTCAGTGCTCCCCAACCTTTTTGTCCCCACGGCCTGGAAAATATTTAATGATGTTTCCGTGGCCCGGGGCTGGGG
>JAHTLZ010000016.1:78475999-78490076 GCA_023846285.1 Phrynocephalus versicolor
TACATACATACATACATACATACATACATACATACATACATTCAACAGAAATATAACTTCTCACAGCAAGGCAACTTCACGCAGCACAACTTGCACTGGATATCAAACAACAATCGTGTAGATGAGCAGCAGACAGACTTTACAGCAATACCTTGGTTTGCCAGCACCTCAGTGTACAAGGATTTCGCAAGATGAGCAAATAAACTCTTGCTGTGCACTATGAGCAATGTCTTGCAAAATGTGCACTCAAAATGATAGCAAAATGTGTGGCCACCACCACTGTGGCCAGGCAGTGCCCTATAGCTGCCATGACATGCATGAAGCCAGGCAGGGCCTCATTGCCACCGCCGCACGCACACCAGGGAAGGGTAGAGTTGTTCGTTGAGCAGTGGGCTTTTTGGGGGTGGGTGGGAGCTGGCTGGCGGGTGTAAAGCCAGAAGACAACTGCATAAGCCAAGAGTCACTGACCTCTTATTTCCACATAGGAAACAATGGAAACATCACCCCAGAATGAATCATGCAAGTTTCCATTATTTCCTATGTGGAAATTGTTTTTGATGTATAAGTATTTTGATTTACGAACATGTTTCCGGAATTGATTATTCTCGTAAACTAAGGTACTACTGTATTTCCAAACCAAGTAACAATCATCATGGATTTTGAGGATGCAGTTGAAACATTTTACTCTTTAAATATATATTTTTTCTACTGAATTTTGGATTGAATTCTGACCAATGTTCCCTCTAATTTTCCAGCGGTACTGAGCAGAAAATCCTCTCCATGTGCGCCAAGTTCCAGCTGTGACCAGAACCAAATTAATGGCAACATTAACTGTAGGTATGTGGCACCAATGCAGCACTTTGTAGCTATAAACCCATGCAGCTAAAAGGGAACATTGATTCTGATTTAAATATAACCTGTAACTTTAGTTTTCATACATTTTTAAGTACTTGTGCCTATCATTATTTCATAGCTGTAAAGATTACTAATTTTTTGCAACAGCTTTGAAGTATTTTTATGCACATGGAACATAGAAGCAGTGTAGATAAACAAAGCTAGTAGAATTAGACAAAATGATGTTACCTGGAATTTTTGTAACAGTGAAAAGATGTATGCCTTGGTAACTCTTGATGAATTTTGATATGATTGGAAACTATTGTCATTGTGGAATCAATCTTAACTAGGATAAATGCCTGCTGTGAAAACACATACTCTGATTTTTCCTTAGACATCTATGAAGTTCTGCAGGAGTCTTAGGGAGATGTTCAAATGTCATAATCCCTGATGTGACGCAGCAGACATCAGAGACCCAAGAGGTCAAATTCCAGATAGCGATGGACTCTCAAGGAGCTAGAAGCTGGAACCCCCAAATGAGGGCAGCCCTGTGGATAAGTTAGAGGAGCCGAAACCATCTCTCATCTCACGGGAAAGCCAAAGATTAAAAACACAATTCCAGAGAGAGGCTAAAGAATGAAGGGCTCAGCTGTAGGGAAAGTCTGTCTGGGAAAGGGGATTCCTTGAAAATAGTGGGAGAGGTCTCCTGTAGGGAAAGCTCTTCTGGGAAGAACCACGACCCACATCCTGCAGTTGAGCTCTCACACCAGCTGGTCAAATGCCTGCAATGGTGCTCAGGGTGGATCTCGGGCAGCTCAGTCACATAAACCTCAGCATGGGACTGTGTTCTCAAGGGAAATCACTTATCTTCTAGTTCCTGATCCTGCCTGCTCTGTATCCTGATCTTTGGTACTGATTCCATTTGTGTGTGACATTTGGACTGACTATTTTTTCCACCCTCCCCAAGGTTGGCTACATGACACTTGGGACTGGTCTGACTCGAAATTTTTCTGACCCTGGTCCTGGCCCTCCTGCATCTGTTTCACTACTAGGTCTCTGCTGGTCCTGGGAGTAATCCTACCTCAAAAGTAGGACACTTGTCCAGACCAGAGAGTGCTTTACTCCAGCGTTTCCAGGCACCAACAGCTGTCAGAAGAGAGACGACTGACAATTAAGGAACTTCTAATGTACAGCGCTACATAAAATGTGCAGTTTCAAAAGGGCATTGATAATCTTGGTAACTAATGCAGTTCATATTGTTCTGCAAGTTAGTCAAATAATTCCATTGAAAGTAATTGTGTGACCATACGCTTCTTGGCCCGTGCACTGATGTGCTGTGAGTAGAACTAGATACTCTCTGCTCTGTCTCAGTACCCACACTTGCTACTCCATTGATCTCATGTTCTTCTGTTGAGGCTTGCATGCCACATAATTTGGCCAATGCACTAGTTCAAAAAAATACAGTCACTAACTCAAGAGGTAGACCGCAATGTCCACAAGTTGACAACTGAATTAATTTCTTAATTTGAGGTTACACTTTCTTGGTGTGCAATTTCATGAAGTATTACTTGGTATATTCTGGTTCAGAAGGGCAATGTACAAGTACATTTCATATTTTCCAGAGCTGTGCAGTAAAAACATGTGTTGACGCCACAGAAGCTCTTGTCAAAGACTTCAGATAACTCCAAAGACTACAGTGAGGACCATACAAAAATAAATGGCAGAAAGTCACATGTGCACAATGGTGTTCCCAGTTAGAGGTATTAGGCATGAACAGGTATTTGCTGGCAAGACATACATTTTTCACAATTTCTGAAGCTGTAGATATTCTAGGGCCAAATCTGGTAGTCATCTTTTGAGACATTAAGCATAGAGGAACATGCAGCAGTTGTTATCTGATGGCTTTTCTGTCCCCTTTGCTATCAACGCCTTTTGAAACATAGGAGCTGGCACTGGGTATTCACAACATAATGCCTGCAGGAAGTATGGGCACTTCTTCCCCCGCCTCCCGGATGTTCTGGTTGAGCGGCGCGGGCACTTCTTCCACCAGCGCTCCCGATGTTCTGGGAGAGCGGCACAGCGTGGGTGCCTCTTCTGCCGCCACCCCTGATGTCCTCCACCCCTCCGGAGGATGCCTGGCTGGCCTGCAGTGGCAGCAAGGAGGAGGGCTTCTCACAAAAGTTTTATTTTCTCAAAAATAAAACTTGGGGTGGACGGAGGTTGTGGGCTGTGAGGGTGGAAGGCTTCTCTTTTAGCCCTCCCTGGCCACCACTGCCACTTCCTTCCACTTCCCCTCCTCATCACCACTGCCACCCTGGATAAGAGCATTAGCTCTTATCTGCGGATTTCTGTATCCGTGGAAAGTCCCAGAACTGATCCCCCGCAGATACGGGGATCCTACTGTACATAATTATCCTTTGCATGAGAGGTGCATACATTTATAAATCATACATTTATAAATAAAATAAAATAAAATAAAATAAATAAATGTATTACATCGCAGAATGGGGCATATTAGTTTTCCTCTTCTACAGAAGATTCTTCAAAGTGTACAGGACACAGATCTTAAAGAGTTGTAAGTCTTTTCTTGATTGTAATATATGTAAATCAACCAAAAGCAAGTCTGCTCCAATGGCAAAAGTGAGTAATAGGAAGTCCACTAAGCTTTTTCAGCTGATTAATATGCATGTAATTGGCCCACTAGAGCCATCTCTTATACCCCCTTGAAGTAATCCAAAATAAATTTGCCCGTTTATTGCTGGCAGTACCCCCATCAACTCCTTCTGCACTAGTCAGATTAGAATTGGCATTAATGTCAATAACAACACTAATTAACAAATCAATAATTAATTATTGGCTGAAAATCTTGTTTATTACCCGCTCTGAATTTTTAACATCATCCTATGGGGAAATGAACTCTGGATCATGGAAATTTTTTGTACTGAATCTAGTAGCCAAACTTGGTTCTTCCCAAGAGCATGTGAGACACCTTGGACTGACAGCAGCTAAACACTTACTAAAGCAAAGATTATCTGATCTCTGTGTTCAAACAGACATAGGTTCGCTCAGCACTCTAAAAACAGCCCTTTTTTACAAGAACATTACACCTAAGCCTCTAAATCGCCCATCTTATTTTACTGATTTGATGAACTTTGAATATAGAAAAGCATTTACTCGGGCTCGTCTTGATATGCTACCACTTGCCAATCTAAAGGGCCGTTATACACAAACCCCATACCATACGAGAGTCTGCTCTTGTGATAATAAATCCGTCGAGAACTTGGTACATGCTGTGCTTTATTGCCCACTATTTGGAACCCATCGTGAAAGACTTTTGAAATTCACCTTAGAAAAATATCCTGGTAGATCCGACGAAGAAAAGCTCAAAATTTTACTCTGTGATAGAGATAAATTTGTTACGTTCCGAATGGCAAGGTTCTGTTCTTTACTTATTAAAACGAAAGTTGTTTTAACTACTTCTAATAGTCAAATTGATATCTAGGTCTCTGTACCCCCAGCCCCCTTTTTATCTATCTGTATTGTTATTTTATTGATATTTTTATTGTACTGTTTTTACTTGATGCACTTTGCAATGGCTCTGTGAGCCACGCAATAAAATTTATATGATGATGATGGTTCAAGGCTTTGTCTGGTGATAACTGATGATTTTTCCAGGTATTCGTGGATTTTCATAATGAAGCACAAAAGTCAGGTGTTTACCTTCTTCAAGGAATGGACTTCTATGGTGGAGAGAAGATTTGAGGACCATATCAAATCTATTCAGATGGATAAAGGTTCTGAATTTTTTTCAAATGAATTTGTAACTTTTCTTTAAAAGAAGGGAATCTTTCACAGCTTAACAAATCCTTCAGTTTCACAGGAACATGGAATTTCGGAAAGAAGGAATGGTGTTCTTCAAAACATTATAAATGCTATGTTGTCTGATACAAAGTTGCCCAGGGGTTACTGGGCAGAGGCCATGAAATGTGCAAATCATGTAACAAATAGAATATAGAATTCTGCAATTGATAATATTCCTTATTTTCTATTAAATGGGAAGCAGGCGACGCTGAAATATATGAGGGCATTCAGAACTGAAGCATGGGTGCACATTCCAAGGAAGTATCATTTAAAGAACAGACCAAGGTCACGTAAACTAATTTTTGTTGGCTATCAGCCAGGATGTAAATCCTGGCATTTTGTTGATGATCATGAGAAAATATATTCAAGTAGGTCTGCCACGTTCTGTGAAGACAAGAATTGGAAAGAAATGCATGTAAATGATGAAGATTTCCTGCCAAACATGTCTCACACTCAGTCTAGAAGTCTTTATTCATAAGAGAGTGAAGGTTTAGGAGGGGACAGAGAGAAGACATGAAGAACATGAAGAAGGAGGTCATAAAGCTCAGGAGATGGAGGAACAGTTCTTGCCAAGACGTACCACAAGAACCAATTTTGGACTACTGTAGGCCGCCTTGGGTCCTTTTCCAAGGAGAAAGGTGAGGAAAAAATACTCTAAAATAAAATAAAATAAAATAAAATAAAATAAAAAGTAGCCCTCAGGCACTTTAAGCCAGAAAAAGTAGACCTCGGCCTGTTCAAAGTGGGACAACCCTGTCTTATAGTAAGAGAATATGGACAGAGTTGCCCTAGCTTTAATGGAGACCGTGTCTGTTTCTGCTCTAAGGAAGGCTGCTGCGGTACCATCAGAATGTGCCTCAGGAATTTATTCTGATCTGCTTCATGTGTATGCAGGTTGTTTGGGTCCAAACCCCAGATCTCAATTCCATATTGCATGTGTGCAATCACCCTTCCTGAGAAGACCTTTAAAGCTAGGGATACCAAGTTGCCGACGTTGGAGTGGAAAAAAAATGATTAGAGCAGGGCCAGATTTCTGAGCTGAAAGTAAAGAGAGGAAACCATGCAGTTCTGAATAGAGGTTGTTCTAATCCTACAATTGAAAACAAAACAAAACAAAACAAAACAAAAAGCAGGCTGCATCCATAACACATAACTGCCTGTAAAAATGCCCTTACTCTCAATTCAGTTTTACAGTTGATAGCAAACTAGTCATTTAGCTATTCACATCATTATGAAATCAATGTTGTATTCTTTTCACATTTAATATGAAATAAATAAAGTAGGCTTCTATTTCTGAGCCCATATTAAAATAAGGTAACATTTCTTAACAGGCTAAAAACTGTATCAAGGGTCATTTAATGAATAATTCAAAAGGTCACCTACTAAATCCACTGTACTAAAAACTGTAATTTAAGGGATGCCACATTCTTCCCCTGTGACTCATGGGCCTACAAGAAAGCCTAGAGGTAGGTGCATTATAAAAAGACACAGCATGCAATGTGATCATTTACACTGGCTTCTTAGCCAAAGAGCACACTGTTTTTCTCTCCAACAACTGGCCACATGCGTATACTGTACCTGAACCTTTGGCAGTACTTTTGGTCACTGTTGTTCTCTAAACAAAACAAGAGGATCCATTTTTATTTCACTTGGGGAGCAATACCAGCTAAGCCCAACCCAAGATGAGACATACATCTCTCTGAACTAGTCCAAAAACAGTGTGTGACCACAATGTTCTTTAGAAGAGTCTAGTGGACTTTACGTTCCCATAGCAGCAGCAGTAGCATGTGCCATCAAGTCAATTCTGACTCATAATGACTGTTTCCAGGGTTTCCAGGTAAAGAGTACCTGATCAAGAAGTGGTTTATCATTCCTTTCTTCTGGGGGAGAATCTGGGACTGTGCAGCCTGCCCAACACCACATAGCCTGGTTCCTTTGGGATGCACAGTGGGGAACTGAATGCCCAAACCTATGGTTCAGCCACCAAAACAAAACTCACAGAGCTATTCAGCCCCCAAAACATATATCTTGTTTATCAATTTCTCATCCTGCACCTAAACTGCTTTGTTGTCTCCAGCTCAGTGGCTAGATACTTAATAAAATAATAAAATATAAATAATCTAAAAAATAAATGATAATAAAATATAAATCATATCTTCTTTATCTTAAATGTCTTTATATGCCAATGTCAACACATGGTACTACCGATCTGGAAGTGTCTGAGCAACCAATGCACTTCTCCCATCAACAATGCTGACTGAGGCTAGGGATCCCAGATCCTCATGTAATCTGATCTGTGTATAATTATTATGCCCCCAAAAACATAACTGCAAAGTATAAATAGTTGAATCACAAACATAGACACTGTGCAATTCAAATGTAGTTGTTTCTTAGCAACTTCTCTTTGATTGTAGTCTAGCCTTTCAGTCACCTTTAGTACTTGCAACCAATATCATTATCATTGCAACCAATATAATTAGCAGGAAGGTGACTTCATTTTGAGGTCTCTGTCTGTCCCAAATTCTAAAGAACATTAAATTTTAAATATGCATTTCCTTGATCTCTATGCCAATCTAAGCAAACAGGAGAATCACAGGGGTTATTATGTCACTGCAATATAATGGAGTCATACGAATAAGAAAGCAGTGTTTAAATGTTCATGTTATCAGGACATTTCATAGAATCAAAGAATAATTGAGTTGGTAGCAGTCTATGAGGCCATCAAGTTCACCGCCCTGCTCTAGGCATCTTTGACATATGATTTGTCTAATTTTCTCTTGAATGCTTCCAGTGTTGGCATGCTCAACACCTTTCGTTTTAATTTGATTCCATTATCATACTGTACTAACAGTTAAGAAGATTTTCCTGATATTCAGCCAAAAACTATCTTCCTGCAACTTGAACTCATTATTACACGTCCTACAGTCTGGGATGATGAAGAACAGATCCTGCTCCTCCTCTGTTTGACAGCTTTTCAAGTATTTAAAAAGTATGATCATATCTCCCATCAGTCTTCTTTTCTCAAGGCTAAACATGCCCAGTTCTTTCAGTGTTTCCTCATAGGGCTTGGCTTCCAGTCCTGTGGTCATCCTTCTTGCCCTCCTCTGACCTTGCTTCAGTTTATTGGCATCCTTCTTAAAAAGTGCATCCAGAAGTGGACACAGGCCTTGAGAT
Organism: Phrynocephalus versicolor; assembly: GCA_023846285.1. Taxonomy (NCBI): domain Eukaryota; kingdom Metazoa; phylum Chordata; class Lepidosauria; order Squamata; family Agamidae; genus Phrynocephalus; species Phrynocephalus versicolor. The sequence goes on from JAHTLZ010000016.1 coordinate 78,483,869, forward strand.
GAGTAGATGGGCACTAGGAACTCACAGGTTTTGAAGACTATATTTTTATTAATGAAACATAAATAATTTTGCCTCCCCCTCCCAGCAACATGCAAGCAAAAAGAGTGCTACTTCTATACTGCCCCACAACACTTAAAGCATTCTCTGGGCAGTTTGGAAATAATTATGCAGGATACACACACACACACATACACACGACCCAGCAAACTGGGTACTCATTTTAATGACCTCAGAAGGATGGAGGACTGAGTGAACCTTCTGCCAACTTCCTGGGACAGAACCATAGGTTGTGAGCACAGTTACAGATGCAGTACAGCAGTTTAACCACTGCGCCATGTGGCCCTCTAACTGTTGGTTCATATTTCAGGATGCAGTTCATAACAATTCAAAGGTCTTCTTCACTCTTAGTATTACCAACAAGTATCTCCCATCTAATTGTGCATTTGTTTGTTTCCCTCTAGATGTAGAATTTTGCATCTAAAATTCATAAGGCGGCAGTTAAAAACACCATTGGTTTCCCGCTTGTAAGCTGAATTACTCAGAAGTAGAGCTTCTTGTAAGTAGAGGTACTACTGTAAAATGTTTTATAGTTGGTATATGACACCACCAAAACTAGCCAAAATGTATGGAAATGTATCAGACAGATGATGGAAATGTAAAGGCAAAGAAGGGACTTTTCATCCTATGTTGTGGACATGCGATGAGGTAAGGCAATATTGAGAATGGTGCATGAGAAGTTACAAAAAATACCCTATATAAAACCTGAAATATTTTTGTTAAATTTCATGCCAGAAATTAAGGATGATCTGGACTGTATATTGTATCTCATTACTGTAAGCCACCTTGGGTCTTTTTCCAAGGAGAAAGGTGGGGTATAAATATTCTAAATTAATTAATTAATTTACCCCTGTTCAATTTCATTCAGTTGTTTTCATCCCAGTGCTAAAGCTTTAGGAAGGAACATATACAGTACAGTCCCTTCCATTGTCAGTGCAAACCGGATTACTAAAACCTGCAAACAAATATGGAAATTCAGTACAACTTTGAATAATTTCATTAAGAGAAATTTGTCCCAGTAGACAGAGAAGAATTTACCTTGGACCATTCTGTTTCAAGGAAAACTTTTTTAAAATCACATATTTAGAAAACCTGTGGTACAGAAGTGTTTTAAGCTGACATTGTTTTTCTTAACCCACCATAGGTTTCTTACTTATACATTAATATAATAATAAACAAAAAGTGAAATTGAGCATTGTTCTACCAAATTATTAAGAACCAAAAGTCTAGGCACATATTGAATATAAATGGCACATCATGTACTTTGTTTTATTTGCTGTGCCCAAGAAGCACTATGGAATGGTTTCAGATTAGTAAACAGGTTCTTCTGTACTTGAAATTTTGAGCAGTCAAAGTTATTTTAACTCATTATTTGGCAAAGAAGGTGAAGCATAACTAAGAACAAAGGAAATACTTTAAGTCTTATTAGCAAACCTAGAAAACAAGATTCCGAGCTCAGAATGCAGTCAGAACAATATGTAATAGATGCTGAAATATTGGCATTTGCTATGTATTCCACATTGGAAACTTGGTATAAATTCACCAAACAAAGTAAACCGGAAGACCAAGTAAGTTTCCAAGAGATTTTCATCCCAGCTAATAAAGCAGTAGTTCTAGTAGAAGTATCCAAGCCCTCCTGACCTTCTTCATGGTAGTCACTAGTTACAGTGGAAATGAGAAAACAACACAGCAGGGAGAAGAGTACTTGCTCCCCAGTTCACAAAAATATGACAGCCTCAGCTAACTTTTCCCATCTGATTCCACTGCAGCTATAAATAACACACTTCAAAGCTTGGTGTGGGAGTACAGCAACCCAGAAATTCATAAAGACTGTTTAAAAGCTAGAACAGATTTAACACAAGTCATCATAGTGTCCATCACATCTCCTTAATACATAAATATCATACACACCTATATAAATAAGAAAATGACTTATAATACTGTGTGTGTGTTGAGTCGTTACAGTTGTGACCGAATCTTCGTGACTCCATGTCCATGGAGTTTTCTTGGCAGGAGTACTGGAGTGGCTTTCCAGTTCCTACTCCAGGCGCCTACAGCACCTGGTATTCGCTGGTGGTCTCCCATCGAAGTACTAACCAGGGCCGACCCTGTTTAGCTTCCGAGATCTGGAGAGATCAGATGTGCTTATGGCATCTAGACAGCTACTAGGACAGCATAATCTCCTTAAGCAACAGCAATTCAAGGTTTCAGACAGAAGTCTCTTTCATACAGTGCATATAAATTTTTTACAACCCCCAGTTAAAATGTCATGTGTCTGTGATGTAAATAAATGTGTGTGTGTGTGTGTGTGTGTGTGTGTGTGTGTGTGTGTGTGTGTTTTGTGTTGTTACAGTCATGACTGACTCTCCATGACCCCATGTCCATGGAGTTTTCTTGGTAGGAGTACTGGAGTGGCTTGCCAGTTCCTACTCCAGGCACCTACAGCACCTGGTATTCCCTGGTGGTCTCTCATCCAAGTACTAACCAGGGCCGACCCTGCTTAGCTTCCGAGATCAGGCGAGATCGGATGTGCTTATGCATCTAGGCTCTTGTAAATGAATGAGACAAAGATAAATAATTTCAGAACTTTTCACATCTTTAATGATACCTAGGAACCGTACAACTCAGTTGAACCACAAACTGAAATCTTTTAGGTGGAGGAAGGAAGCTTTGGGGCTGTTTTTCTTCAGCTGGGATAGGGGCCTTAGTCGAGATAGAGGGAATTATGAACAGTTCCAAATACCAGCCATTATTGGCACAAAACCTTCCGGCTTATGCTAGAAAGCAGAACATGAGGAGGAACGTCATCCTTCAGCATGACAACGACCCAAAGCATACATCCAAATCAACAAAGGAATGGCTTCACCAGAAGAACATTAAGATTTTGGAATGGCTCAGCCAGACCTCAATCCTTTTGAACATCTGTGGGGTGATCTGAAGAGGGCTGTGCACAGGAGACACCCGTGCAATCTGACAGATTTGGAGCATTACTGCAAAGAAGGGTGGGCAAATATTGCCAAGTCAAGATGTGCCATACTGATACTCATACCCCAAAAGACTGCTGTAATAAAATCAAAAGGTGCTTCAACAAAGTATTAGTTTAGTTTTAAGGGTGTGCACACACATATGCCATCATATTATTTCAGTTTTTTATTTTTCTTTCCTCTACCTAAAATATTTCAGTTTGTGGTTCAACTGAGTTGTACAGTTCATAGGTCTCATTAGAATCATAGAGTTGGAAGAGACCTCAAGGGCCATCTAGTCCAACCTCCTGCCATGCAGGAACTCCCATCACAGTATTTCTGACAGATGGCCATCCAGCCTCTGCTTAAAAACCTCCAACGAAGGAGACTCCACCACCCTTTGTGGCAGCATATTCCACTGCCGAACAGCTCTAACGGTCATGAAGATCTTCCTAATGTTCAAATGGAATCTCTTTTCCTGTAGTTTTTAACCATTGCCCTGAGTCCTAGTCTCTGAAGCCATGGGAAAAAAAACCTGTTCCCTCTTCAATATGACATCCTTTCAAATATTTAAACACGGCTGGCAAGTCCTTAAAGGAATGGGAGTGCCTGACCACCTTATCTGTCTCCTAAGAAATCTATATGTGGGACAAGCAGCAACCGTCAGAACTGGATATGTAACAACTGACTGGTTTAGAATTGGGAAAGGAGTACGACAAGGCTGTATACTGTCACCTTGCCTATTTAACTTATATGCAGAGTACATCATGAGAAAGGCAGGTCTGGTGAATCACAAGCCGGAATTAAGATTGCCGGAAGAAATATCAACAACCTCAGATACGCAGATGATACTACTGTAATAGCAGAGAGTGGGGAGGAATTAAAGAACCTCTTAATGAGGGTGAAAGAGGAGAGTGAAAAAAATGGGCTGAAGCTCAACATCAAAAAAAAATAAGATCATGGCCACCGGTCCCATCACCTCCTGGCAAATAGAAGGGGAAGAAACGGAGGCAATACAGAGTGTATTTTCTTGGGCTCCTTGATCACTGCAGATGGCGACTGCAGCAGCGAAATAAAAAGACGCCTGCTTCTTGGGAGGAAAGCAATGGCAAACCTAGATAGCATCCTAAAGAGCAGAGACATCACTTTGCCAACTAAGGTCAGGATAGTCAAAGCTATGGTTTTTCCAGTAGTGGAAGTGAGAGCTGGACTATAAAGAAGGCTGATTGCCGCAGAATTGATGCTTTTTCAGCTGTGGTGCTGGAGGAGAGTCTTGAGAGTCTCCTGGACTGCAAGGAGATCAAACCTATCCATCCTGAAAGAAATCAACTCCGAATGTTCACTGGAAGGACAGATTTTGAAGCTGAGGCTCCAGTACTTTGGCCACTCATGAGAAGAGAGGACTCCTTGGAAAAGTCCCTGATGCTGGGAAAAATCGAAGGCTAAAGGAAAAGAGGATGACAGAGAATGAGATGGTTGGACGGTGTCATCGATGTAACCAAAATGAATTTGACAAATCTCCGGGAGGCAGTGGAGGATAGGAAGGCCTGGCGAGCTCTGGTCCATGGGGTCACGAAGAGTCAGGCACGACTGAACAACAACATCATATCCCCCCTCAGCCTTCTTTTTGAAAGGCTAAACATTCCCAGTTCCCTAAGCCGTTCCTCATAAGACATTTCCTCCAGACCCTCAACCATCCTGGTCACCCTCTTCTGCACCCGCTCGAGGTTATCAACATCCTTTTTAAATTGAGGCGCACAGAACTGGACACAGTACTCCAGGTGGGGTCTGACCAGAGCAGAATAGAGTAATACTATCACTTCCCTTGATCTAGACACTATGATTCTGTTGATGCAACCAAGAATCGCATTGGCTTTCCTGGCCGTTGCATCACACTGCTGACTCGTGTTCAATTTCTGGTCCACCAAGACTCCCAAATCCCTTTCACAGGTACTATTCTCCAGCCAAGTATCCCCCATCCTATATCTGTGGAATTCACTCTTTTTACCTAGATGTAGCACCCTACATTTCCCACTGTTGAAATCCATTCTGTTAGCTTTGGCCCAGCACTCTAAACTGTCAAGGTCTTTTTGGATTTTCATCCTATCCTCTAGGGAATTAGAAACCCCTCCCAATTTGGTATCATCTGCAAATTTAATTAGCATGCTCTCTATTCCTTCCTCTTCCTTCCTCCAAGTCATTAATAAAGATATTGAACAGCACTGGACCCACAACAGAACCCTGGGGCACCCCACTGGTCATGTCTCTCCAAGCTGAAGAGAGGCCATTTATGGTCGCCCTTTGGGTGCGATCAGTCAACCAATTACAAATCCACCTAACAGTAGCACTATCTATCCCACTTTCTACTACAGTGGTACCTTGTATAACGTAATTAATTGGTTCCCAATTAAATTACGTTATACAAATTTTTCGTTATGCAAATTATCATTTCCCATAGGAATGCATTGGAAGTGGATTTAATCCGTTCCAATGCATTCCTAAAGGCCCCGCCAGCCACCGCCGGTTCCCGCCTCTCTCTCTCTCTCTCTCTCTCTCTCACACACACACACACACACTCACACACACACACGCACGCACACACACACACAGAGGGGGGTCTTGCAAGGGCTGCTGCCCCCCACCGCCCCCCTCCCCAACACAGCCCACAGAGGGGCGGCCCTCTCTTTCGCCAACTCAAGGAGGTAACGCGCCGCCTGTGCACACACGCACCCGCGCGCGCATTCATACACACACGAACACACGTGTGGTCGGAGCGAGAAGTCTGGGGTGGGTTTGCCGCTTTCCTCGCTGCCCCGCCCCGGGGGAAGAAGCCACGGTTCCCGGGGGGTGGGGGGGCTGCCTTCACCACCGCCGCCGCCGCAGAGCCGCCGCCGCCGCCATCCTCCAGCCCCTCTTCCTGCCGCCCTCCCGGTTGGTTTTGTAAGGGTGCACGCGGACCCGTCGAGCCCCCGCAAGGGAGGGGGTGGACCCTTCTTCCCTCGACCTGGCAGCCGGCAGGAAAAAAGAAGAAGAGGAGGAGGAGGGGGTCGCCCCTCACTCTCCCTCCCTCCCTGCCTCCCTCCCTGCTTGCTCCGCCGGGCAGCTCGCGCGGGCTTTGGCGGCGGTGGCGGCTCGCCTTCCTCCTCGCGCCACTTCGTCCCGCTGAACGTTCTGTGTGTGTGTGTGTG
>JAHTLZ010000016.1:78490086-78538588 GCA_023846285.1 Phrynocephalus versicolor
TGTGTGTGTGTGTGTGCTCCGCCGGGCAGCTCGCGCGGGCTTTGGCGGCGGCTCGCCTTCCTCCTCGCGCCACTTCATCCCACTGAACGTTCTATGTGTGTGTGTGTGTGTGGGACGCGGAAGGCAGAGATGGCTAACGAGTCGCTGCAGGTAAAAAAAGAAAAAAGAAACTACCCCCCTCCAAAAAAACAAAAAACCCACCCCAGACTTCTCGCTCCGACCACACGTGTGTTCGTGTGTGTATGAATGCGCGCGCGGGTGCGTGTGTGCACAGGCGGCGCATTACCTCCTTGAGTTGGTGAAAGAGGGCCGCCCCTCTGTGGGCTGTGTTGGGGAGGGGGGCGGTGGGGGGCAGCAGCCCTTGCAAGACCCCCCTGTGTGTGTGTGTGTGTGTGTGTGTGTGTGTGTGAAAGAAAGAGAGAGAGAGAGAGAAACAGTCAAGTCGGGAAACTCCCGTTGGGAGTGGAGGAAGAGGCAGAGAAAACAAGGAAGGGGGGAGGGGGGGGCAAAAATTTTTTTTCGTTGTACGGATTTTTCGTTGTACAAGTGTTACGTTGTACGAGGTATGACTGTAACTTCTTAGCAAGAATATCATGGGGAACCTTACTGAAGGCCTTACTAAAGTCCAGATAAGCAATATCCACAGCATTCCCCTCATCCACCAGGCCTGTAATTCTATCAAAGAAGGAGATCAAATTAGTCTGGCATGACTTGTTTTTAAGAAACCCGTGTTGACTTATTGTAACGACAGCATTGTTTGTTAAATAATTGCAGACTGACTGTTTAATAATCTGCTCTAGGATCTTTCCAGGAATTGAAGTCAAGCTGACTGGGCGGTATTTATTTGGGACCTCTTTTTTCCCCTTTTTGAAGATGGGGACAACATAGCCCTCCTCCAATCGATGGGGACTTCCCCCGTTCTCCAGGACTTTTCAAAGATTATTGCCAATGGTTCGGAAATTACTTCTGCCAGTTCTTTTAATATCCTTGGGTGTAATTCATCTGGCCCAGGAGACTTAAATTCATTTAATGCTTCCAGGTGTTCTTGTACTAGCTCTCTACCTATTCTATGTTGCAATTTCCATCCTGCCTCATCTACTCTTTGTCCCAGCGGATCTCTTTCTTCCTTTTTGGAGAAAACGGAGGCAAAGAAGGTGTTGAGTAGTTCTGCCTTTTCCTTGTCTCCTGTTAGTAACTGGCTATTATCGCCACGCAAAGAGCCTATCATTTCCTTATTTTTCCTTTTGCTGCGGACATAACTAAAGAAACCCTTTTTACTATCTTTAATCTCTCTGGAAAGTCTAAGCTCGTTTTGCGCTTTAGCATTTTTTACCATCCACCTGCATATATTAGCTGTTTGCTTATATTCCTCTTTGGTGCATTTCCCATTTTTCCATTCCTTGTACTTGTTTTTCTTAGAGTTAGCTGAGTTGAAAGTTAATTAGTAAACCACTGCGGTTTCTTTAGACCTCTCCCATTTTTTCTTCTTGTTGGAACAGTTTTAAATTGTGCCTTTAATAACTCACTTTTAAGGAACTCCCATCCATCTTGGACTCCCTTCTCTTTCAGTGTGTCGGTCCATGGGATCACAGCCAATAATTCCCTAAGTTTACAAAAATTGGCTTTCTTAAAGTCCAGGATTCTTGTCTGACTATGCTTAGCTTCACCTTCCAACTGCATAACAAATTCCAAGAGGGCATGGTCACTTTTACCTAATGATCCCACCACTTCGACCCCATTTACAAGGTCCTCCTTATTGGTTAAGACCAGATCTAAAATGGTTTTACCTTTTGTTGCTTCCTCTACCTTCTGGACCATGAAATTATCTGCAAGGGCACTAAGGTGGAAAAAGTTCTGAAATAATGTGTCTCATTTATTTACATTACAGACACTGGACATTTTAACAGGGGTATGTAAACTTATATCCACTGTAATCATTGGTAGCAAATTGATCCTTTTAACTGAATATACCAGAGTTTGAGCCTAACAAGATGAGAAACCTTTTGCCCTTCAGGTATTCTGGACTTCAGGTTCCTGAACATCCAGAATAATAATCGACTTGGGGAGTTGTCATTCAAAAACATCAGAGTGATAAAAGAGTTTTCTTCCCCAATATATAATAGCTACCCACAGATTACTCGCAGAATTTACAGGGGGGAGGGACTTGACCACTTGGAAGGAAGGAAGGAAGGAAGGAAGAGCCCACAAAACTGAATGACATCCAAAGAGACTAATATTATAAATAACAGAACAATTAAAAGTAAAAATAAATGAATAGAAAAACTGGAAGCTAATGAAAAATATATCCTGGAGAGTACTAAAAAAAAGTCAGATATCTCCTAAAACAAAGTCTCCTAAAACAAAAAGCCACCCTTCCATAGAAGACTTAACAAATGGCCAAGAGCAAAGAATACCATATTATGGATGCTACCACAGATAAAGCCCTTTCCCTATTTGAACTCAATGTAACTGGGACATCTAGTGGATCTCAGTGGATCTCAGTGGATGGGCAATTTTAGGAAGTAGAGGTGGCTCTTTAAGTATTCTAGATTCAAGATGTTAAATTAAAAATTGAATGTTTTTTCTCATAATCTTACTGTTTATGTTGGCCACATTTTACAATTTCAGTAGAACATCTCATTCTAAGAAGCAGAATATATTCGTAAAATAAAGTATATATGGAGCATCATTGGTGTCAACACTGTTATGCTCAAGATCTGTCTTAATTTGCTAGGGAGACAGAGAAGCAGATCTGTACTATAAAGGACAATCTGAAAACACAGCAAAGGACAGAAAATGTCAAGATACTGATTTTGCACCCCCTGCCCCAAACACAAAGCAAGTGTAATATAGCTATAACACTGTATCACATTTAAATCACACATACAACCATCAACAATCAAGAGCTAAATAGCTTCTCTCTTTGCATACAGACTCTTTAACGACTACACTCTCAAACACCCTGAGTATAATCCTCCTACTCAACACCCACACAAAGTACACTGTGCACAATTCTATAGCTAGCACAAAATCTGCATGCACTTACCTTCTGCATCTTCTCCTACAACACGGGCCTCAATGAAACTGTGACATTTCTTCCTTACTCACACAATGTGCTTTTAAGATCATCCCTTATGTTCTCTCCACAAGGAAGATTACAAAGAGAAAATTAGAAGCTGTTTTTAGTCTAATTATTTAATTAGTTAACCCCGTTTTTAAAAATAGAATTCAATTCCCATATTCTTGCATTATATAGTTCAAGGAACTGCAATACAATACTGTATTCTGATGCAGGCAATGGAATATTTTTCTGTGTCTCCCTTCATCTTCTATAAAGAAGTCAGTAATCAAGAGCTGCCACGTAACTTTACCTGAAAGTTAAGTTTCCTGTTTTTCAGCTCCAAGTGTCAACAAACTTTCATAGAATCATAGAAAGACTGAGTTGGGAGGGGCCATTGAGTCTAATCCCCTGCTCAATGCAGGAATTCAGATTAAAGCAGACCTGATCGTTGTCTAACTTTTTCTTGAATGCTTGCAACACTGCAGCACTTGCCACCTTCCAAGGGAAATTGGCTCCATTGTTGTACTGTTCAAACAGCACAGGAGATTTTTCTGATATTCAGCCAAAATCTGGTTTTCTATAACTTGAGCTCATTATTTACAAGTCCTGCAGTCTAGGATGGTGGAGAACAGAGCCTGCCTCTGCTTTGTATGACTACCTTTCAGGCATCTAAAAATGCTATTTTGTCTCCCATCAGTCTTATTTTCTCAAGACTAAACATGCCCACTTCTTTCAGTGTTTCCTCATAGGACCTGGCTTCTAGTCTCCTGACCATCCTTGTTGCCTTTCTCTGACCTTGCTCCAGTCTGCTGGCATCCTCCTTAAAGTGCATACACACAGTGCATGGACATAGTACTTTAGATGAGTCCTAGCCAGTTCTGAATATGGGCACTAGTACCTCACAGGATATGGAGGTTATACTTCTGTTAATGCAGTCTAAAATACCATTTGCCTTTTTTGGATCAACATCATATTGTTGGCTCATTTTTTGCTTGTGATCTGCACCAATTCCAAGATCCTTCTCACTCACAGTATTATTAAGGCCAAGTATCCTCCAGCTTGGAGGGTTTTTTTGAGACATAACTTTGCAATTATCCATATTAAAATTCATTATGCTGTTTTCACCCCAGTGCTCCAGTCTATCAAGATCGTTTTGAATTTTGTCCCTAACTTTGAAGGTATTTGTTATTCTACCCAATTATGTCTCATCCACAAATTTTGGTGTTTCTTACTTACTCCCTCATTCAAGCCATTAATAAAACTGTTGAATAGAACCGAGCTTTCTGGTACCCCACTTGCTATCTCCTTCCAGTCTAAGAAGGACCCATTAATAAGCACTCTCTAAATGCAATTCTGTAAAATACTGTATATATAGCCCCCCCCTCTCTCTGTGTGTGTGTGTGTGTGTGTCCACCTTAGAATTGCTCCATCCAGCCTACACCTAGTTAGCTTGATAATTAGAATATCATGGGACATTTTATCAAAGCCTTTGCTGAAGTCAAGATATATTACATCTACATCATTCCCACCAGGGAAGGTTAACAAATCAAAGAATGAGATAAAATTACCCTGGCAGGATTTGTTCTTGACAAATCTGTGTTGGCTTCTAGTTCTTACTGCATTGTTTTCAAGATACTGGCACAGTGAATGCTTTATAATCTGCTCCAGAATTTTCTCTGGGATTAATGTCAGCCTGACTGGTCTGTCATTCCCTGGTTCTTCCTTTTTGCCCTTTTAGAAGATAACAACATTATCCTCCTCTAATCATCTAACACAGGCATGTCCAAACTTCAGCTCTCCAGATGTTTTGGGCCACAACTCCCACAGTCCTTTGCCATTGGGAATACAGGCTTGGGATTCTGGGAGTTGTGGTCCAAAACATCAAGAGGGCCGAAGTTTGGTCATGCCTGATCTAACACTTCGCTCACTATCCATAATTAGAAAAGAGTAACAGACAATGGTTGTGAGACCTCTTCCATCAATTCCTTCAATATCCTTGAATATAATTCATCCAGCCTGGGAAATGTAAACTCATTAAAATTAGTAAAGTGTTCTTTGTCTATTTGTTTATTTCAATTTACAATTCTTTCCATTCCCTTTGTACTTCACATTTTACCGGAAGGTCATAGGCTGTCTTTTGGGAGAAGACTGAGCTGAGGTAGGAACTGGGCACTTCTGCCTTTCTTGGTCATCTGTCATCATTTTCCCAAAGTAGATGAGCTACTGGTCTTTTCTGTGTCTTTTGCTGAAATTTGCTGAAGCTTAATAGCCAAAAGGGTAATGAAGCAATGCCAGCTTTATCTAAACTTCCAGCAGCTGGGTAGATAGATGGAATTCGATCTAGAGCTACTGCTAAGGGTGAGGGAACTCTTACAGTGCATTATAGTCATCCGTGAGATTTTATGTTAACAGCCAACTTCCAGTCTCCATGTTGACTTGGTCAGAATACTGCTGGAGAAAAGGTAGCGATAGATGACTCTCCTTAGGTGATTAAATGTTAGTGCTAATGATAAAATTATGTACTGGAAATATTGTCAATTTCTCTAAAAGTTATTTTTTAAAGGTTACCTTCCAGTGATAAGTGAAGTTCCTATAGAGAGCATGAAGGATGAGGTGTATCATTCCGATGATATATAATATGAGTACATTGAACTTACTATATGGTCCACATTATTTATTTCCCATCCATCTGACCAAGCAGCCACTCTGGGCAGCTAACAACACTCAAGAACATAACAAAATAAACATCCAGATGTGCTTAAACTATGACTCCCCCAAATCCTGGCCAGCACAGCAAGTGATAAAGGATTATGTGACTGCCCTTACTATAGCAAGTAAAGCAACAATTTTCTTAATAGTAATATATTGTGGCCTCACTGTTGCTCACTTGATATAATAGGGTTTGAATATAGATGACCCTGCTTCCATGAGGCTGTTTTTCAAACAAGATGCAGGACCATAGTTTATTTCACAGCATCTTCTGTTTGATACGCTACTGAAACAGCTTTTCCTCTAATGTATTTCCAGAAAACCCCTTATAAAAATCAAGTCTCCAACACAATAGCTCTATAAGGAACTACTGCTCTGTGGACACACAAGGTTATGAGAAATACATGAAGCAATACATGAAGCAGGACAATTTCTTTCTTGCAGTTCCAACTGATTAATGCAGCTTGGCCACATGTCTGCAGTTGTTTAAAATAAAAGTTGTTCAGTAACTTTCTGTTCACATTCATTTCTGGGCTTTTCCCTATGCCCATCTATACTGCAATCCTCCTAGCTAGATTTCTTATTTCTGAGGAGTTGAACAGACTTAGATATTGCTGTCTTCTATGAATCTACTCCTGTTGAAATTCGCTATACAATTAGTCATTATCACATATAAAGACTGACAGTGATCAATTGTACCTTAGGTCAAAAGATATTTGGGGGGGGTGTTACAAACACCTGTGCTCATCATATGCCCTCCAATAATTGTATTACTTTTAAAAAGCGGAAAATATTTTTATACTATGTCGTTTAAAAAATTTGATTGCACGTCATTTATATAAAATATAATAAACCTTGGACATAAATATGAAAAATATCAAGAATGTAGACACACAGCTACATACAATGAATGCAGTTCACATGTTTTTATTTTCTAAACTGATCCTGATAGAAAGGGGAAACAAAAATCCTTTAGCCAAACATGTACTCAAAGAAGAATGAAGGCACCCTACAGTGCCCCAAAGTGAAACCAAGAAGCCACAGTATCTCATGCAGCCATCTGACCTCTGAGGATTCACAAGTCGCTATTAAAGTAACAAACAGAACATCATCCCAGTTCTCCACCTCCTCCTTCCACTACCGAATTCCAAGACAGCAGCACTTCCTCACAAACATTAGCAAGATCCATCCTGGACCAGAACAAAGGCCTACCTAGTCCAGTAATACTATGGCTAACCAGTTGCCTGTATAAAGTTTATAAATAAGATCTGTGTCAAACTGCACCTTCCATTTTCTATTGCCCAGCAACTTCTATTCAGTGGTATGCCGCCCTGACTCTGTGCCACTATAACCACCCCAACTAACAGCCACTGACAATCTTAAAATCTATACATTGATGTCCCTAAAAAGGAGAACTACATCCCCAGAATACTGAGTACCCTATTTCAGGGCTCTAATTTTTTAAAAAATTAAACAATAACAGAATAATCTTCAGATAATTTCCAGACAGAAAAAAGCATGGCCTATAGAAGAGTAGGAATAGGAAATAGAGTAAATGCATGTCCTTTGTAGTTCTTCAGTCTTGCCCTATATATATAACATGTGATGAATCTCCATGCAGGTTTCCCACTGAATGAGCACTCTGTGTATGTCTGCTAGTAAGTCATGGCCAGTTTGAGTTGTGCCACATGTATAAAACAAACAAACAAACCAAAGACATGGACACAGAATTTCCACAAACTATAAAGTACACATACATTTAGTTCCTACAAAGAAATATATTATCTGCAGAAATTTGATCACTGCAGTAGATATAAAGTGCCATCGAGTATCTTCCAGCCTACAGCAATCTTCTCAGGATGTTCTCTTGCCTTAAGTACTTTGGTTTCGTGGTCCCTGTTTCTTGTGGTGTTCTGGAATTCTACTGTTTGCCAAATGCTGCACATGTGGCAGTTCTTGTAAGGTGACCAGCCACATACGCTCCAGGTGATCTCGACTGGTCCTTCTCCCATGGACCACAGAGGGGATTTGAACCTCTGGCTCCACTGCCAGATGTGTCAACCCATTGGGATTTAACAATTAAGTAGGGATTTAGAAAGCAATCTGTAATTAACAACACATAAGCTACCAGGATGCTGTTCAATGAACACAGGATTTCTATTCTGATAAATATCAACTTTCTCAGCCCTATCTGTGGTACCTTTTTGGTGGGTAGTGCCTCCAATGCAGGAAGAGAAATAATGCAAGGATGGAGGGTCAAGAGCATAAGCATTATTTGCAAAACTACTTAAAATAATCTATGCACCCCTGATTTATGTAAAACTGTCCAACTATTTCCTTCCAGCATGTTTCTTTATTACTTGAAACAATTAGCAACTTAATCATCTCAATTAAAACATTGATCTATTTGTTCAACACTCGCTACCCGAGATCTCCTCTTACCACTACAAGGATCTGGTTTTATCTCTTGCCTGTTTTCTTCTTTTAGCAATTCTGAAGAAGCTGGCTCGAGTATGCCTACAGTTCAGCTGACTCAATGCTGTAACACAAGCTGACAGGCTGGTGGGGGCGGGAGATGCAAAAGACTGAAACACACACACACACACACACACACACACACACACACACACACACACATGCACACATGCACAAAAATACATAGTTTATTTATTTTTCAATCACACATTCTGGTTTCAGATGGGTACATTTCCACTACAGCCCTCTCTACAGCACATAACATAATTCACCATTAGCAGTGTACCAAAGGGGATTCGTTCAGAATAAATAAGTTATGAATGTTTTTGGAATCTGTACTCCTCCATCAAGGAAGCTATCTTCTGATTAGAGGGAGCTCTTAAGCTTCTGTCTAGGATGAAAAAGTAACACATTTGAGGAAAGCTCTGCAATACATTCTGCAAGGATGACATGAAAGACAGAAAGAAGAATCAGAAGAGACTGCATCACTCATTTCTCAGTGAAATCAAGTGTTATCTGTGAGTTTTTATAGCACAAAGCCAGACATAAGGAACAATCAAAAATATTAATTTGGAGCTGAATAGGTTTGTGGGTGCCTTTGGTGTGTGATATTTTACCATGGCAGGGAACTAATCTGGTAATCTGTAATTCACAATTATTCCATTGGACAGGACCTTCCCCCAACACTACAATTAAAGGACAAACCTCCAAGCATGCAGATAATACTCTAGTTCAGACAATACAGTACACCCATGGGAAGCAGGTATACCGCCATGTGCAATGCACACACTGCCTAATCACTCCTGTGTGTAGCAGGGGCAGCTAAATATACCATCAAGTTTTGCTTCATGGCTTGCTTTGTGTGTCATTTGAACACGGGGGACAAGCTCTTGTTTGGTTTGTTTCTACACCAACAAACCAGAGAACAAAACCTAAAACAAACCCTCATAAGCCAGTACACTATGGATGTCAAGTTCATTGTTAAATGAAAATCACCCTGAAGAGAACAACGTGTTCTTCTAAACCAGTGGTTCTCAACCTGTGGGTCCCCAGATGTTCTTGAACTGCAACTCCCAGAAACCCATTCCAGCACAGCAAGTAGTGAAGGCTTCTGGGAGTTGCAGTCCAGGAACATCTGTGGACCCACAGGTTGAGAACCACTGTTCTAAACTAAAGAGTCTACCTCACTTTCATCAATACATAAGACACCATAATGGAATTAACTCCAAGATGGGGGTATTTGATTCCAGTGAGTTCAAAGTGACCCAATAGCCTTGTGATCCATTTCAACAACGTTCCCTCTAAGGGGTGCATATACCTCAACACACACACCCTTTATGTGGGGCTTTCTCATCCCCATGTTCCTGTTGCGATGATTTTTTAAAAATGGTCATGACAGAAACTGTAGGCAGAGGGGAGTTTCATGCATGTGCACATGTAAAAGAGCCCTGAACAGCAGGGACAGAAATTAGAGGGCATATTGCATGTCAGAGTTAAAAATTGATGAATCCCTTAATTTTCCATTCAGTTTCTCACATTTTTAGTCTTGTTCATTCCAGATCAATGCTGTGCATTTTTAAAAGACCAGCTCAAAAACATGTACGCATGTTCCACTGCATTTTCCAAAGTACACATTAACATGCACATTAATTTTTCACATTTATTGGTTAATGTGTGTGTGTGTTGTGCAATCACTTCAGAAATGACTTACAATGACCCTAATACCAGTTTCAAGGTAGTACCCCATTAGTATTTACTCCCGCCACCACACGGGAAAAATGCTAAACAAGAAGACGACCCCACTGGTATTTACTGAGCCAAGAACTAGCATTGCAGAAAACAATTACAGTGGTACCTCTTAATTAAGACAAATGCATTGTAAGACAAAAAAAAAATCCATAGGAAGAAATTTTTTTTTGTGAATAGCATGCTTTGCAGGACAAAAAATTTCCCTATGAGATGCTTCACAAGACGAAAGACTGTTCTGCATGTACCAAGGGGGAAAAACTGGTTATTTTTGTCTTTATTCTAGCCTACAGAAGAGATTAATCTGTTCCCAATACATTCCTATAGAAAACCGCATTTCATAAGACAAAATTTTGGTAAAATGAAGCGATCCGTAGCCTCCGGAACACATTTTCAATGCATTCCTATGGGAAACTGTGTTTTGTAAGACAAAAAGTTCTTAAAACAAACGAATTAAATTCATTTTAAGAGGTACCACTCTATTTAGATGAGGTGCTGGTTGGATAATTAGAACTTGCCAAACAGTACTTCCATGATTATACCTCCATGCATAAAAACAAGACCAACGGGATACTGGAATTCATTTTTATTTTATTTTTTCACATTTTCCCACATGTACAAATGTTTACAAATAATTTCCCCTTATGCTACAAGCTTTTGTGCATAACTTACCATAATATATACTGTGTGCTCTTGCCCATATAATATTTTTCTACATATTTCTGACTGGATAGCTCAAATTTTTTATTTTTTGTGAAAATCCAGAAATGTGTAAATTTGTTTTGGCTGGCTTATGGGAGTATTTGGACGGAATGGATTTCACCCTTATTGTTACCCTGGGTACCATATTTACATTCTTAAACAAGATGTAACAAAAATGAGAAAGAACACAAGGTACAATCTAGTTGACACTTTATCTCCATCTGTATTCAGCCTTGTGTTTGAATGTCCTCCTTGTTCACACTAAATCTCAAGACAGACTCACTGCCAATATAATAAGGAATTAAGCCTACAGAATAAAGAAAGGGATGAAAGGAAAAACTGATCATCATCTAAGAGAAAACAAAACATGTATCTATATGCAAGCCTTACAAGACTTTCTTTTTAAATGGAGAACTTGGATTTCTTTCCAGGACTCATTCAATGATATCCAAAGACAGCCAAAATCTAAACTCAAAACTCATTTTAAAAACCTCATAATAAAACAGTAATCTAGTATTCCAGCATCATATTGCTTAGAAGTCCACCCTGCTATATTCCAGGAAACAATTTTGAGTTTATTGTGTTTGTCAAGTGAGACCTGGTTTTTGCTTCTCAGAGTGCTGCAGGACATTGGTGGATAAGGTCTCACTACTGGAGAATCCTGAAGCAGATTTGGTCAATTAATTTTGGTAATTTGGTCCAGCTCCTTGTCCTTGTTGGAAAAAAAACACATAGATTGTTTTTTGTGGGGTCAATATACTCAATTTTGGCTGTTACAATTTGCGAGGGCACTAGTGGAGCATATTGTCCCTCCTCATCAGGATGTAGATATCTTCTTTGTAGCCATTCCTGACATAGAAAAATAAAACAAACCCATACCCTGCACTCCCCTTTGAAATGTTTGTGGCTGGTACAAGAGAAACCTCTGTTCCTCTACCCTCTCTCCGCTTTGGAGGCTTGCCTGAGAGGGAACGTTCCAATCACCCATAATTCAGCCAGGGGGGAGAGAGAGAGAGAGAACCACCATTGGCTCACTTGTGATCATGTAATCTGCTCTAGTGCTCATATTGCAAAACACTGCTTGTTGATTAAAGCTAAATTGATCAGAAATATTAACTTGTCTTGCAAAACACTCATAGACCAAGGTACTATACATTTGGTGCAAGTCACTACTTTAAAAGTTAGATTTTTTTCAAGTATTACCTCTATGCACAGATACTTCTAATTCCACTGATAAACATTAAGGAGCTAGGTAACTTTCAACTCTTGCACCACAAATAGTAAGTCTGTAAATATGACAGATGAAAAGGAATAGAAATCTAAGTTTGCTGATGACACTTTCCAAAATGACAAGTTATTTTTTTAAAAAATCTCTAATGATTTGATAAAGTTGAAACCCACCATATGCAAGAATACCACAAAAAATCCCAATCAGTTTCTACTTGGATAGTGTGGGCAAACAGCATACTTATATTAATGTCAAAACATGGTCTTTCAGTTCATCCATCCAATACTGACTTAGCACCTCATAAATGTTTGTGTTCATTTATGTGGCTGATGAATTTATAATCTGTGGTAAATGTATAAGTTCTTCCATGAACCATTTTACATAGTTTCAAGCAGCTGAATGCTTGCTGCCACCACTGGCATACTCCCCATTCAGGATCTGCAGTGTGTGCATTACATATAACTTTAGCCAATATTTCCTTCTAGTCAGTTTTCAGAGTGAATCATGTTTTACTGGAGGTCAAAGTTACACAGTAAACATCCCTACTACATGGGGCTTCAAACTTTGTTCTCTCAGTATATTGAGAGACTGATGATTACACATAACAGCTCAAGACCTGTTGCACAGTTATGCAAATAGTGCATTTTTTGGAAGCAAACTGTCATAAATTAAGAAATCTCTGTACAGCATGCAGTAGATATGGCTATTTGCTTAACTGAGAAAAAGCCAATACAGTATATCAACCTCCACTGCAGAGGAAAAAATGTGATCATCTTCCAATAGAAAATAAAGATTTTTGTTGTTATTGCTGCTGCCGCCACCGCTACCTTGAATTATATTACAGCCTACAGTGCAAAAATACTCTCTGGTCTGTTTACAACACAATTATGCAAACTATATTTTTATAGCACAATGAATTTGCAGGATTTCCCAGGAGGAGAATACCTGTACTCAGAAGTGGTTTCAGAGGTGTCATAGTTATTTTGGGAACACAGTACTCGGGTATTAGGAGTGTTTACTCATAGGCTCCTCTGGTGTTTCAGGCCAGGCTGGCTTAGGGGCCTTTTCAAATGGCTCTTCAGTCTGTGAGTATTTTTTCCAGACAGTTGCTGAAGTTCCACTTGACACTGGGCCTAGAATAATAGTCTCTGGAACCTGAAAGTTTACCTGTACCTCCCTCCCCTAAATAGTTGCAAAGTGTTTGGCAGACTGGAACAGAGGTTCCTAAAGAGAATCTTTCAGAAGAAGGGGATTTTACAGAAAATTGTCATGTGAGAGGAAATTATTGCATGGAGTTTCTCAAGGGCTCCACAGGCATTGTTGGAATTAATTCTTACAATCTCATCAAATTGAGTCTTAGGAAGCAGACTTGGCTGCTTTCCCATATGCTCTTTGCCAAGACTTTGAAGTTGCTGTGACCCTAATAAGAACATCTACAGGAAAACTGGCCAAAATTACAGTTGAAACAATGTAACAAGGCTCTCATTGCACAAACTTACCATTCAGAAGCAACAAGTATCAAATTGTTTTAAATAGCAATACCCTGTATTTCAAGCTTTGGTTAGAACAAATAGCATGTATGGCCAGTTAATTTATCGGCTTTGAGGAGCTAAATGATGAATGGGAAAATCCAAAAGAAAGGCAGTACAGGACAAAAAGAATTCTCCAGCGGCCTAAGCAAGTTATCTTCGTGTCATAACGTCTTGGGCTGCTCCTTATCTTCTGTAGAAACAAATCTCCTGCGGAAACCTAATCTTCTTCCTCCAAAGAATTCGATCCCCTTGTTGAAAGGGGTCCTTACAATGTCTTTTCTTTACTTGGTATATTTAGTGTGACCTTCACTGCACCCAACTATTGTATATCCTGGCACAAAAGAAATAAGCAGTGGTACAGAGGCTGATGCACTGACAAGCAAAAGTAGCACTGAACTGAGTGTCAGATGAATCTTAGGACATGTGACTTGGCAAAATCAGTGTAACAATCACTAAGCCCAGCTCTACCATCCTTGCATGAAGCAAAGAGACACAGGTCAGCACAAATGCAGATAAAAACCCAACCTCGTGGCACAGTGGTTAAATGCCTGCACTGCAGCTAAAAGTGTGCTCACGACCTGGGGTTTGATCACAGGTAGCAGGCTCATGGTTGACTCAACCTTCCATCCTTCCGAGGTCGGTGAAACGAGTACCCAGCTTGCTGGGGGAGGGGGGGGGCAAAATGTAGCCTACATAATTAAACTGTAAACCGCCCAGAGAGTACTGGAAGTGCTATGGGGCCTTATATAAGCAGAACACTTTGGTTTTTTTATTTTGTTTTTGTTTTTGCTTTTCATAGCTTTAATAGGCATAGCTCCTTGTAGTACTCAGGTACTACACTATAGCAGGAAAATATCTGAGTAGCCAGAGGTGAGATACTGCACCAAAACCTGTTTACAAGAGGCAGGCATGGAAGCTAAATCAGCAATCAGTAACAAATATATGTGACTCTGAGACTATGACCTCTCATGAAGAACGCTGAGAAGGTCTCATCGTGTTTATTCACAGGGAGTGTTGCTTGGTAATTTATCTAGTCATGGTTCAATGAAACTTGGTAGAAAGGAACAGTTTGGGATGGAATACATTGCTCACAGTTTGTTTGCGTTTACATTAGAAACAGGATTTGAACCAGGTATAGCAAGTTTTAATTCATTGTTTTTAAAGGTGTCTACATGATGTACAAGAAGGTTAATCCCCCCCCACTCACAAATTTGTACTTTTGTTTGGGACTGTATTATTTTAACTCTACCTCTAGCTATTTATTTTAACCCATGGTTTTATGAATTGATTTGCCAAATGTGCAATCCTCTGCCACAGGAAACTGCTCCACATTTCTCTCTCTCTCTCTCTCTCTCTCTCTCTCTCTCTCTCTCTCTGTGTGTGTGTGTGTGTGTGTGTGTGTGTGTGAGAGAGAGAGAGAGAGAGAGAGAGAGAGAGTCAAATCTTGAGGGAGGCAAATGGGAAAAGCCTGAGGTGCAAGATTGGCAGAGCGAAGAGCTGTCTTTGGGCCAAAATAAAATAAAATAAAATAAATCTGAAACATAAACCCTTAAGGATCCACATAATTTTTATAGAGGATGATCCCAAAACAACTCTAAATCATAGACACCATCTCTGCCTAACAGTGGCTTGGGGCAGATCCCATGTTAAAAGCATGTGGGTTCATGAAGATCCATAGTTGGATCAATGTTTTTGCACCACAGTTAATGCCAGGCACCCCTCGGTTCTATTAAAGGTAAAAGGTCCCCACACACATGCGTGCTAGTTGTGCCTGACTCTAGGAGCGGTGCTAATATCCATTTCTAAGCCAAAAAGCCAGTGTTTTGCAAGTCTGTGGCCATGTGGTAGGTATGGCAAAATGCATTTTTGCACATGGAACACTGTATACCTTCCCACATTTTATTTATTTATTTATTATTACACTTATTAATTGTGCCAACTTTCCCAAAGGGAACTCTGGGAAGTGAACAAACATGTACCAGTAAATAAGGAAATAAGGAAATTACAAAGATACAAAGAAAAAACATTAAAAAGACTAAAATCAACTCAATATAAATACAAACAACCATAGATACGTTCAGCAAGGCATGAGGGTGGGCAAACAACTGGGCAAACAAACATAGTGATGATCAAAATGGTTTTTAAAAAGCCATGCTTTTAAGGATTTTCTGAAAACGGGCAAAGACTCTGATAGCCGGATCTTGCTTGGTACTGTAGTCTGTTCCACAGCACCAGGGTGGCCACCAAGAAAGCTCAGCTATGGTTAGAAAACCTGTGAACCTCTCTAGGGGTGGCCAGCCAAAGCTAGAGGACTTGCGATGCACTGGTGGGACAGAACGAAGCTAACATTTGGGAGATGCACTCCGTCAGATACTCGGGTCCCAAGCCATGGAGGGTTTTGTAAACCAAAACTAATACCTTGAACCTTATTCGAGAGGCAACAGCCAGCCAATGCAGACGAGCCAGGATAGGGGTGATGTGGTCAAACCTGACCGCACCAATCACCAGCCTGACCACCACATTCTGCACCCGCTGCAATTGCCTAACAAGGGCCAAGGGAACCCCCATGTAGGGAGTATTACAGTAATCTATCCTCGAGATCCCCAGGGCTTGCACAACTGTCCACAGGGAGTTCTCGTCAAGATACGGGTGAATCTTGGTGATGAGCCAAAATTGGTAGGATGCCTTGGAAACAGCTGCTACATGGGCCTCCAGGGATAATCCTGGATTCAAAACGATGCCTAAACGCCTCACTCTATCAAGCAGCTGGAGGGCAATAAGCCCCAGACTGGGAAGAGGGTCACTATACCCATCCGGGAATCCCCCAAGGAACAGAATCTCAATCTTCTCCATGTTGAGCCTGAGCCTGTTAGTCCTGGTCCACTCCACAACCGCAGCCAGGCAGCAATCAAGGGTCTGCACAGTCTCCGTTTCAGTTGTGGAAAAGAATAGAACTGTTTGTCATCAGTGTACTGATGACAGCAGACCACATGACTCCGGATAACCTCAGCCAGCAGGCTAATATAGATGTTAAAGATCATAGTGGAGATCACCAACCCCTGGGGCACCCCACAAGAGTGTGTCCAAGGGGCTGACAAATCCCCCCCAGCTCTACTCACTGGGCATGGCCACTGAGGAAGGAGCAGTGCCAGCTCAAAATAAGGCCTCCAATTGCCGCCTCCGTAAGCCGACCCAGGAGGATACCGTGGTCAATGGTATCAAAGGCCGCAGACAAATCGAGGAGGACCAACAAGGAAGAGCATGCCCTTTTGGCTCCCCTCAGGAGGTCATATTGCAACGTGACCAGGTCCGTCTTGGTCCTGTGCCACGGCCTGAACCCAGACTGGAAAGGATCCAGGACACAATCTTCCTCCAGGAACAACTGGAGCCGCTCAGCAGCAACCCGCTTGACAACCTTGCCCAGGAAGGGAGCATTGGTTATAGACAGAAGTTAGACTGGTTGTCCACAGCCAAGCCAGGTCTTTTAAGAATGGGCTTGATCACGGTCTTCTTCAGGTGATCGGGAAAATTTCCGTCCCTGAAGGAAGCAGACGCAATCACAAGAAGCCCATTCCAGTATGCTCTCGCCGGCAGTCTTAATCAGACAAGATGGGCAGGGGTCGAACGGAGAAGCAAGACAAATCAAAAATACTTCACACATCCAACACCAAGGCCATAGCTAATGACCCATACTAATGGGGGTTGGGAAGGTTAAAGGTGGGACTTTCACACAACTTAGGCCATTGTCCACCTAATGAGCCTATTGTCCACCTAACAAGCCCATTCAGGCCATTGTTCATCTTATGAGGCTATTTCAGACCAGGGTGACATTAGGTCAAAGTGCACTATAAAATGGAGGACTCGCAACTAGCTTTCCTCAGAATGAGGAAACTGTCTGGATGAGCAGCAAAACATTTCAGGACTCACAACTAGCTTTCCTCAGAATGAGGAAGCTGTCTGGATGAGCAGCAAAACATTTCAGGACTCGCAACTAGCTTTCCTCAGAATGCGGAAGCTGTTTGGATGAGCAGCAAAACATTTCAATCTCTCAAGAAAAGAAGTCCAGTTGCCATGACTCAGCTTCCAGATAAACTCACATGGATGACTGAGAATCTTCACAGACATATTGCATTTACATGCTTTTGAACTGCTAGGTTGGCAGGAGCTGGGGTTAACAACGGGAGTTCACTCCGCTACGTGGCACACAGGATTCAAACCACTGAGCTGCCAACTTTCCAGCCAACAGTGTCAGCACTCTAGCCCGCTGAGCCACCACATCCAGTTCTATCATGGGGATATAAGTGGGACATGATCTGAATCTATTAGGGGGAAGATGCCATGCTAGAATCATGTGGGCTTGTGAGACTCCATGCTTGGATCCCTCTTTCTCTTCTTTTTCCCCTGCACTACCACTGTCAAATTTGAACTATGCTGGTATGTCTTACCTTGGACAGTTAAGTGCAGGGGACCCTTGTTGGAGAAGTCAATTGTTGCAAGGTTGAGACAGTAGATAGAGGCAGCACCACATCTGGGTGCCAGATACATGTACTGTATACTGAGAAAACCATAGATACACATAGCTTCTGCTTCATAAAAGCTAGCTATCCAGTTGCATCATCATCACACACACTGTTTTTATAATGATGTTAAGATAAATTCTAATCCCGTGACAGCTCTGTATCATTATACAGCTGATCATCTGCATTTCTGTCTGAAAAGACTGCATGTACTGGACATGAACCCAACTCAAAATCCAGCCTCTGAAAGATTTGCTGATAATGAGCCATACTTGTTCTAGTATCTAAACATTTTTAAACATCCAGAGAAACCTAATTTGCTTAAAATATAAAGAAGCAAATGGCTATAATGGGGAAAGGGGTCTACACAGAGCTATGCGTTTTAAGGGATAAGGTAGATCTTGATTTTGTCAATGTGACAAATAATAGACATATACATTTTCAAATGTCACATGACCTGTGACCTCCAAATTATCTTCTTTTATTTTCTAAAGTTGCTAATGCTGACTGATGCCTTTGTTGGGGAAGGGGCAGGTCCCTAAGTGCATCAGGCCACTGCTTCAACTTATATATAAGGCACCTGATCTGTATTTCAGGGACTCTTACAATGGTACTGTGTCACTGCTATACCAGCAAGGAACCAAAGTAGATGAGGGAACAAAGGCATACCCTTGTATGCTAAAACAGAGTTTCTAAATTTGTTTGTTTTATATATAGAAGAACAAGAATAGGAAAAGCAAATAATTTAACCCCTCAAATCTCATTCAAGTACTCTAGTTACCACACACACATGCAATCCTGATGTCAGTGGGGATTCCCCACTGCCTCCCAGCTGGGAGGTGGCCACAGACAGAGAAGAGTGTCTCAGGAAGACTCACCCCACCTCTGTGTCCACCTCCGGAGCCTCGGAGAGGCAGCCATCTGGAGCCCGTTTAAAATGGCAGCAACAGCGGATAACAGTGTCAGAGGTGAACTTGCTTGCCTCCTAGCTCACCCCTTTGCCTGCCTCAGCGAGGCAGCAGCAAAGTCCTTCTCGGACTCTCTGCCTGCTGCCACCTCCCAGTTGATGAGCACTACTCTCTCAGCCTCCTGTTGGGGGATTCCCTTGCCTCATTTTCCTTCATTTCATTTCGTAAGTAACAAAATTCTTTTAAAAAATTTTGTTACTTATGATACAAAACAAAATGCAGGGGGGATGAAATGGAACAAAATGAAATGTTTTTGTTTCGTGCCCATCCCTAGACCCTAGCTCTTTTTTCCAATCTGTGGCAGACCTGGGTTGGCATAGGAAGCACCAGTTCAGACAATATTTTAGCATCTACCCAAAGTTAACACATAGCTCTAAACTGTATGTATAGACTTTGCCTCCCTTTACCATTTACAAAAAAATAAAAAAATAAAATCATGTAGACATCCATGATGGTGTTAAGGAAAATCTTATTCACAATGCTTGGAAGGTAAATATTTTTCCTCCTACACTCATGTGAATTTTCAGACCTCCTACCTTATGATCACAGGACACATACATCATTTAACAGTACTAAATATTTGTGCTAAACACTTCAGAAGAAAACGTATTCCCCCTTCCATCCCAAACTGCTTTTCTTCCCAGTAAGCACTGCCCAGAACCATGATGTTTCAAAATCTGTTTCTACAAAATGGAGCAGAACAAGAGGGTTTCACTTTCTTGTCTTTTGTTCAACACAAGCATTAAATTGCTCCAGAACCGCTCCCGGTTTTAAAATTCACGTTTCTTTCTCTTTTTTAAAATGGGAGTATAATGCTGCAAGTATATTGATAATCAATGGTCTTAAAAGGGGGCAACACTACAGCTGCAGTTTGCAGTACACATATCCTGGCTTACCTCCTTCAGAAAGTTTCTACCATTAACAACAAAGATATGGCTTTATTCAGAAAGTGATGGATATTGTGGCAAGATGGGAACTCTCTTTGTTAAATGACTGTGCCTGACACACATGCTTCTAATCTGTGGTGAATGCAATCCACTACTGTAAACATATACAGTATATCAATAATAAAAGGCTGACTTCAACATGTTGTGAGCTTTCAGTCAAGAAAAAAGGCCAACCTCTTTATTTCAATGGTCCTCAAATAAATAGGTATTCAGTGCTCCTGGTTTATAACAGCCTACTTTACAACCTATCACCTTTAAAATTCAAATACAGTGGTACCTTGTATAAAGGAATTAATTTGTTCCAAATAAAATTATGTTAAGCAAATTTTCCTTTATACAAATTTCCCATAGGAATGCATTGGAAACAGAGTGATCCCATTTTTATGTTGTACAGATTCGCCCCATAGGCGATTATGTTAAGCAAATTTCCCCTATCTCCAGAATTTTTTATGTTGTACAAATTTTATGTTATACAAACCGTTTATTATACAAGGATCCACTGTATCACAAATGCTTCCTCTATCATATCTAAAACCACAATGATCACTGTGACTCACGCTGTAAACTGACACTTTTATCTCACCAAGTACAACAGCAAAAGAGTAGTGGTGGAAGGTAGAAGAATGAAGAGAGCAGAGGGGGAGTGCCCTCCAAGCAAACTCAAGAAAGGATATTAAATGAAGGAAAGGAAAGACAGTATGCACTCCAGCCTGGCCGCTCCCTGCCAGAAAAAAGGAAATATGAGAGGAAATGGTAAGACAATACAGATTTCATTGAAAAGGCAAGACAATTTTCAAGAACCAAAATCTTATTTTGACATGGAATGTAACAGGAAAATAAAAGTTCAACATATGACAGCTCACTTTGCCACCACTACCAGGGAAATCAATTAAAGTGGTACCTCTACTTACTAGTTTAATCTGTTCCAAATGCATGCTAGTAAGTCAAACAACTCATAAGTAGAGCAGCTGAATCTAAAAAATTAAACATACAAAAAGAATAAGAAAAAAAATTGTAAGTAGGTCAGACCACATCTAAAATTTGTAAGGCAGCAGTTAAAATGCCAATGGTTTTCCACTCTTAAATCGAATTGCTCGTAAGTAGAACTGCTTGTAAGTAGAGGTACCACTGTAGGCTGTAAGTGCTGGGTCTACTATATGTGACTTTTGTGCAGCCTAGATTTGGGTATCAAACCATTAATTTTTGCTTGTTCCTAAATGTTTAAAATTTCATCTATAGTTACCAATATATGAGTAGTCAAGAAAGGCCACAGCAAATGCATCTTACTAAGGGCCTTTTTACACGACCCCTAAAATCCGCTGGTCCCTTAAATTCGGACCAGAGATCTTGGAGGTTGTTGCTGTTGCTGCGTCCCCACCCCACCCCAGAGAGAAAAAAAGGAACAAAAGAACGCAGCCTTACCTCCGTGGCGGTGGAAGCTGCTTCCAGCCCCGTCGCGTCATGATTCCTGCAGGGCTTTTTTACACGACCCCTAAATTCCTGCTCTTAAAGGGGCGGGGGGCAAAAAACAACAACAAAAAATAAGCAAGAAGAGCCTGGCAGATCCGGATCAAGATCTTTCACCCTCTAAGAGCAGGTACAAGAAAAGTGCGCTGGGTCGCGCTTATGGGGGCGTGGTCGCACTTAATTGTCTGCAAACTCCGGAGCTGGTGGGGAAACATTTTTAAGCTCCGGAGCTTGCAGCCATTTGCGGCGGAGTTTAGGGGTCATGTATAAACGCCCTAAATGAATTTGTAAAAACCTTGCTCCGTCATAAACTCACTGGTTTATAAAGGGCTCCATAGGCATTGAGGTAAAGATCTAACAGTAAAAATGAAACAATGGCAAACCATTCAGAATTTATTGCTGTAAACAAGCCTCTGCTCACAACTTTGGTCTGATCCCAATAAATTTTGGTAGCTGGCTCAAAACTGGCGTTGTCTTCCATTCTTCCAAGATCAGCTCACCGAGGGACAAAATGCTCCCTGCGTACTGTAATTCAAGAAATCTATAATGTTCAAGAAATCTTTGAAAAGTTTTCTATTCAGGCAAGCTTTTCAATCCATTCTATCTACTAGCCGCTGATTATGCATATTTAACACCTCTAGCCAATCTGTTTTTAATATTTTAAATATTTAATGTTTATTAATTTTGAATTTTATTCATCATTTGAATAACTTACTGTAGTCGATCTCTGATATTTTTCTCTAGATTACATTATATTCTAATAGTATTAAGTAGGACCCCTGTATCCACGGGGGATTGGTTCCGGGCCACCCCGTGGATACGGAAATCCACGGATAAGAACAAACACTCTTATTCAAGGATAAAGGGTGACAGTAGCAATAGTTGGGGTGGGGTGGCAGAGGTGAAAGCGGTCCTGCCGCATGACCATCCTACCCAGGAAGGAGCCACCAGGTGGACAGGTAGAGGAGTCAGGCCACCTCCTCCCCCCACTGCCTCCCCCATGCACCCAGCCCGGCCAGGTGAGCAAAGGGGAATGAGGTAGGATGGACCAGAGCCCTCAACCTCAAAGTGCCTCCAAGACAGGCAGCCCAATTCCCCACCCACCCACCCACCCACCCACCTGTGTGTCCGGCAATGATGCTCCGTGCATGCTGCGTAGCCAAGGGTGCATCCCCCCCGCGGCACTGGTGCTGGAGGCAGATTTGGGACCCGAGCAGCAGCAGCGGCGGCGGCTTTGCTGCCCAGATGACTCCCCCTGTGGTGTGTGGAGGGAGAAAGGGAGGAGGAGGGGGAGGAGGAAGCACGGGGGGGGCAAGGCTGCTGGAAGTTCCTCCTGTCACTCACTCATTCTCCCTGTTTTTTCTACTGCACGCACAGAGCCTCATTACCAGCCAGGCAAGCAGGCAGGATAGGTGCACAAAAGAGGCGTCGAGGAAAGGAGGCAGCCGGGCTCCTCCTCCTTCCACCTGCCCAGCAGCTCCTTCCAGGCCAGCAATGAGGCTCTGCACATGCAGCAGGAAAAACAGGGAGAGAGAATGAGAATTAGGAGCAGCAGCACAAGAACAACTTGTCAAGAAATGTAATTTTTAACAAAATGTATGTAATATAATATTTAGCAGATTCAAAATGGTTTCTGTGCATAAATGCATAGTCATTTGCCAAGACACAGGTGAATGGTATGATCACATGAAAAGGTCAGAATAATTATATCCATGTGCCATGGATAACTGATTAATATTACCTGCCTATGTGTACTCCTGTAGTTGGTTTATATGATGTCTGCCATATGTATGAAAGGCAGGATTGTAACCCATTTTACTTTGGGACTGCTTTTTGGTGAGAAGAGCAGTTCCCCCATTACTCTGTAATATTTATGCTGTGTGTTTTATCTCATGTATTTGTGAATGTTTTGGTAATACAAGCTTTTATGCTAAAGTTAAAGTTCTGGCTCCCAGCTTCAAATCTGTACTTAACAATTATCTTTCCACGCCAATGCATAACTCTGTTAATTACTGAAACATTTAAAACCCAAAACACTTTTTAACACAACTCCCAGTGTCCTCGGCCCTCAATGCGTCCTCCTCCTCCCTCTGCCTCCACACACACACATGAAGAGCTGCTGCTGCCACTCAGGACTCGAATCCACTGCCAGCACCCGTGGGGAGATGCACCCTCAGTTGCACAACATACACAGAGCTTCACCACTAGCCAGACAAACAAGCAGGCAAACAAACAAGGAGCACAGCAAACGGTGCAATCGGGCGGGCTGGTTTGGAGGTGCTTTGGGCCCCGGGCTGGCCCTCTTCCTCCTCCTCCTCTTCCTCCTCCTCCTCTGCTCAGCCAGCTAGACTGGGCACACAAAGCACCTGATGATGAGAAGAGGTGGCCCGGCCCCTCCATCCAACTGCCCAGCAACCTCACCCCCGAGGAAGGACAGCCTAGGCAGCAAGAGGGGCCGGCTTTGCCTTGCCTTTCTTCAGGCCCTTGTGGCCCTCCTGTGGCTGGCCTCTGCCTGTCACGGGGGTGGGGATAGTGGGGGGCACCTCTTGCCATCCCTGGATAAGTGAATCTGCGAATGGTGAGACAGCAGATACGGGCGTCCTACTGTATTATGTTATATTATTAATTGTGCTCTGTTGTACACAACCCAGGCCAGGCAGTGCAGCATAAAATGTAATTAATAAACAAATTATACTGTAAGCCACCCAGAGAATGCTCTAGCGCTATTGGGTGGTATATAGGTTGAAACTACTGCTACAAGAAAAAAAATACTAATTCACAGCTCTTAATTTATTTTTACTGGTGCTCATGATCCACCTAGCATAACCATCTGATTCCTCTAAATTCCAATACTATCACTGTTAGCTTTCACAAATGACTCATAGCTAGGTTATGATTCACCACCTTTTGGAGAAGGGAATCTTGATTCTGGGAAAAAGGAGCTCATTCAATATGTTTTTAGATACCTTAAGACTGCCTACATTGTTTGTCATAAAACTGCTCTCAATTATCCCAGTTTATATAGAATGAGTATCAAATAATCCAAGGAATAGATCACTTGTTAGAGTACACCAGGTGTCCTATATTATGAGGCAATTCCCCACCATTATTACAAAAAGCAGTAGAAAATACTGTGTTATATCTGCTACTGCCTTATACCTACAAAGTGATACTATAGATTTGTATCCCAACAAGCTTTTCAGTTGCATGGAAGTAGCATGTCACAAAGCACAAAGGTCAAGCAGAACACATGATTTACTATTGTTAACGGTTACTGCTTTTCCTAACTTCAAAGCTCAGTGCATGACTAATCCTTAAATATACACACTGAATTATTCAAAGAATTGTAGAGACAGGTGTGATCCGTAAGTACATAAAAACTGGGTGAGCAGATTCAAAGGAGATCTCAACCTTCCACTTTTTCAGCAGCTACAAAAAGACAGAAATTTAGCAAATACAACTTGAATTTACTCATGTCAATAGTGTGTAAGAATGTATGAGCTGTAATTTTTCCTTTGGGAATACTAGGGACATGGCATTCCTTTCTTCTGTTGCAATTTAATCACCTCAATGGAGACATAAAAAGGACATACACAATCCATTAACCTTGCCTGTGCAATAACATAAAAAAGTAAAAGTAAAGGTTCCCTCTGCACATGCGTGCTAGTTGTGCCTGACTCTAGGGACAGTGCTCATCCCCGTTTTCAAGCCAAAGAGCCAGTGTTGTGCAAGTCCGCAGCCAGGTAGCTGGCATAGCTGCACGGAACACTGTTTACCTTCTTGCTTTTTACAGAGGTACCTATTTATCTACTTGCATTTACATGCTTTCTAACTGCTAGGTTGGCAGGAGCTAGGGTTAATAGTGGGAGCTCACTCTGCTGCATGGCGTGGCACCCGGGATTCGAACCACCGAGCTGCTGACTTTGCAGCCAACCGTTTCAACGCTCTAATCTGCTGAGCCACCCCACCTTGTGAAATGACATAGTGAACATGAAAAACATATACAGTACAGAAAATGTCCATACGGTGCTAAAATTAAAACACACCTTTACTATACTGTTAACAAACACAGGCATTTTCATTATAAAATGCTAAATTCCATCGCCATCTGTTCACAGAAAATCTCTTGCTCACTTGTCCAACCAACATAAACATAGGTGTTTATGTGCCTATGAATCCTTCTGTGAGCAGAAGCAGGCAGACGGGTTTCAGAGAAGTGGTCCAAACACTGATATGTCACAGTCTTCATTAACAAGCTGTTTGTTAAGTTACTTACTACAATATATATAGTAAGCTAACAGACACCCATCCTTCAGCAGTATGAACATTTCATGCAGCAGGGAACGGATTTTACTTCTCCCTCTACTGACTTTTCTTCAGCCACGGCTGTCTGCTTCGTTCTTTTTCCCTCTCCCTCTCTCACAAGAGAGAAGGAAACAAAATATGATTATCTAGGTCACAGACATCTTTAAGAATGCTGCATTATGGGTGCCTTGTTCACAGTTCAAAAGAGGCATGCTGTAGATGTGTATAAAAAATTAAGTAGACCACCCTGCAACCGTGCATATTAATGTAAAAAGATAAGCATTGTTTAAGTAATATCAACAGGAAAAATGTTGTTTTTCAGAAAAAAATTATGTCTCTGCTCTTGCCCAGCTACAAATGCGTGTATTACTGCATGAAAAAAAATCAAAGTCCAAAAACTGTGTATTATTGTATGAAAAAAAACAAAGTCCAAACTTCAACAACAAAATTCTACATGAAACTGAAGAACCACTGTACTCTTAAAATCAACCTTTAGAACAGGAGCTAAAATAAAAATCTACAGTTAACAGTAGTTTTAAAAGGTTGGTGAAGAGTCAAGTAGAAAGAGGTAGTAGCTGAGAGTTGGTCTCATGTGTAGATACCTCAGAACAAGTATATAGATGTGGTCTACTTATACACCATCATGTACTTTCACAAAAACCAAACAGTTGTTTAAAGACAAGAAACGGCCTTGTCCAAGGCATATCCATACAAAATTGTTCCATACAACATGTAGAAAAATTGCCTTGCGGTCTTACAAAGGATCAGCAAAAATCAATTTCAACACACTAGAACAGCAACATATTTTTCATGCAAACTAGTCCTTTGCACTACATTTAATTATACTGTAAAGTAAAATAAATAAATAAATAAATAAATAAATAAATAAATAAATAAATACTGTAGCCCTGCCCTCCCTATCACCATCTTTATCTGAAGAGACACAATCCAAAGAGAAATGCTTTGATAACATAAAGGGGGCTCCTGAAATAGTTTGGAACCTAGCCTCCAACAACCATGTAAAGAGAGTCCATGTGGAACCATGTTAAAGCTTTCTTTTTCATGCTTTTGCTTTCCACATAAATAGAGTGGCATGGACAAGGCCAGACTAAAACGCGCTCTGTTCAGATTAACTCTTCCTGGACACTACTCCCTCCTGGCTTCATCTGAATTCTCTGGTGTTGCGATGTAAATTATTCATAAATGGTCCATGATGACACAGGTTCATTATGTTATCTTCTAACACAGTTCACTGCATTCTTTTTGCATTAGACAGCTGAAATGAAATAAAGAAGTTGTTTCATGACTATGAGGCCACACAGTATGAGCTATCTTGCTATCATTTAATGCTAGGTGATCCCTTTGTACAATTTTGGATCAATTTTCCACCTATGTTTTCTTGATGGTGCATGTATAGAACAAGCTTATCCCCTTTCTAACAGTTATCTTCGTTTATGCTGACAGGGCTGTGCCCATGTTCTATTACTCTGCTATAAGAGTTGTACCTTTCAGCATGAGCATGGTTGAAAAACTTAGAAATTCCACTATCCTCTTCCTTAAAACAAACACAACAGTAGCAACAAGACAGTTTCAGAGACAGACAATTTGCAAGGGGAAAAGTCTCTAAGGTAATTAACAAGATACAGAAGATAAACATAAGGATGCTAGACATGGGTTAACTAATCTTGACTTGACTTGCCAACTGCAACATTTATGATTACTAGGTCTCTGTTCTTACCCCAGTGGCATGGTCTTATTTGTTATGCCTCTGCAATGAAGTGTGAGGAACAGAAAAGCCCATGTAGCCTTTTCTAGCACCAGTTATAGAATTATAGAATCATACAGTTGGAAGAGACCTCAAGGGCCATCTTCCTGCCATGCAGGAACCCCCATCAAAGCACCCCTGACAGATGGCCATCCAACCTCTGCTTAAAAACCTCCAAAGAAGATGCCACCATCATCCAAACAGCTCTGTCATGAAGTTCTTCCTAATTTTCAAATGGAATCTCTTTTCCTGTAAACCAGTTTGAAACCATTGCCCCTAGTCTCTGAAGCCATGGAAAACAAACCTTTCCCTCTTCAATATGACATCCTTTCAGATTTTTAAACATAGCTATCATATCCTCTCTCAGTCTTCTTTTTCAAAGGCTAAACATTCCCAGTTCCCTAAGCCGTTCCTCATAAGACATTTCCTCCAGACCAGGGGTCCTCAAAGTTTTCAAACAGCGGGCCGGTCCACCACCACCCAGACACCACTGGGGGCCGGATCACAGTCCAAAAGCAGCTGCGGAGGCTGGCTTGCTCACAAAACAGGGGTTAGGTGGGGGAGGTTGCAACTGGTCCCAGGGGCCAGATTCAGGACCGGGGGGGTGCATCCGGCCCCGGGGCCTTAGATTGAGGACCCCTGCTCCAGACCCTCAATCATCCTGGTCGGCCTCCTCTGTACCCACTCAAGGCTGTCAACATCCTTTTTAAATTGAGGCACGCAGAACTGGACACAGTACTCCAGGTGGGGTCTGACCAGAGCAGAATAGAGTGGTACTATCACCTCCTTTGATCTAGACACTATGGTTCTGTTGATACAAACAGGAATGGCATTGATTTTCCTGGCCGCCGCATCACACTGCCGACTCATGTTCAATTTGATGTTTAAAATGACTTTTAGGCAGAGGCAAGCACTGGGCTCGGTGGCTAAAAGTCATTTAAACATTGCACGCCGCTCCCCGCTACGTGTGTGTGTGTCAGGAGAACCGGTTCACAATGTTTTAAATAACTTTTAGCTACGGACCCAAGCACTTGCCTCAGTGCCTAAAAGTATTCACCCAAATGTAAGTCGAGGGCCCCTTTTTTCAGCCCAAAATTAGGGCTGAAAAACTAGACTTATATTCAAGTATATACAGTAAATTCATTTAGGGTTTCCAGGTATTCCTGTACTATCTTTCTATCTATTGAATGCTGCAATTTCAACCTACTTCATTTACTCTTTGACCCAACTGAACAATTTTTTGTTTTCTGGAGAAAATGGAGGCAAAGAAGGTTTTGAATAGTTCTGCCTTGTCCCTGTCTCCAGTTAGTAACTGATTATCTTTGCCATGCAGATAGCCTACCATTTCCTTATTTTTCCTTTTGCTGAGGACATAACAAAACAAACCTCTTTACTATGTTTAATCTCTTTGGCAAGTCTTAAGTTCATTCTGTGCTTTAGCTTTTCTTACCATCACTATGCATATACTGGTTAGCCAGTTGCTTATATTCCTCTGGTGCATTCCCCATTGTTCCATTCCATGTACATGGTTTTTTAAAATAATTAGCTGCCTTGAAAGTTCTTTAGTCAACCATTGCGGTTTCCTTAGACATCTCCCATTTTTTCTTCTTGTTGGAACCGTTTTAGATCGTGTCTTTAATATCTCACTTTTAAGGAATTCCCATCCATCTTGGACTCCCTTCTCTTTCAGTACCTCGGTCCATGGAATTACAGCCTAAGTTTACCTAAGTTTACAAACACTGCCTTTCTTAAAGCCCAGTGTTGTGTATTTGGGTTGTGTATGTTATAGTTGTGAATTGTGGGGGATTAGGATCCAGGCTTCCTCTTTCCCGTTGGGCTTGCCTGGGGCAAGGCCTAACCATCGGGAAGCAATTAGGATAATGGGTTTACTGTGTGTATTTAGGGGTGCATCTTTTTTCCTCCCCTTTTCTTCATAGCATACTGCTGTGGAATCTGCAACAAACAGCCTGTTTTATTACACCTGCTGTGGGGTCTCCTTTGTTCTGGGAACACAGCACTGGCAACGAAGGCTGGAGTCTCCCACTATTGCAGAATCTTCTGGGGAAATAAAAGTATATGAGAGCCCAAAGAATGCTGCTGGTCCAGCATAACGCACAAGGCTGGCAGGTAATTTGAGCTAGGACTCATTGGAATTTGACTTCAGCCACCCAGAAGGGTGGCCACAATGGTTTCGTAAGATCAAAAGTTATATCCTTATGCAAGATATAACTTGCATGAGTTATATCTTGCTAAGAAGCGGGCCTTGCTGATGACTGTTTTCGGCATTCCGGGCATTACCTTGCTTGATAGTTTGATGGCTCCTAGGGACGTTGATGTCTGAACATTTGATGAACTGAATCATCTGAGTTTTTATTATCTGCTATGAGAAAATTTGCTTTGATACAAGAGTGTTCTGGTTTATAAGCACGTTTCCGCAACAAATTACAGTATATTCAGAAACCAAGGTATTATTGTAACACTAGACAATTTTTCTTTCCATGATAACAGATCTACAGGAGTTCCTCTATACCCAGATAATTATCAATGGGGCCAACACAGAAAACATGGACCAGATTACACCTTGTAACATGAATTTTTAGGGGGGGGGAGTTGGTGGGTGGGGGAGTGTTCAGGGATTTTTATGTGTGTGTGTTGAATCTGGTCTCTGGGTGTCTGAATTTCGTTGTATTGTATACTGTGTATATACACACAATGACAATAAATTTATAAAAAGGAAACAAAAAAGGAATGGGGCCTAACATTACTTGCGACAGCACCATTACTATTACTAAAGTCCTGAGCCTTAGCATGAATGTTAAAATCTCACAGCAGAAGAAGCCAGCATTAACCCCAACACCAACTCAACCAACCCAAGCAAAGTGACTGCTGAGCAGCAGAGTAATATACTAATAAAATCTCTCTTTTGCATGACACACCAACTTTCAGATAAGCACCTACAAATCCAGAAACCTGAGGAATACGACATTTGGCAAAGTGTATAGAATAATAATAATTCCATCCTTCTCTTCACCAGTCTAATTTACTGCTCTACAGAAAACCTAGAAGGGCAGGCCTGAGAGGGGCTAATCCCCACATAGAGTAATTACAGAATTCTCCTATAAAGCATGCCAGGTCATCTTGATCATCCAGAATCAAGTCTTGGATAGCTGATAGTTTTCCTTTCATTGATCTGGCATTTAGCAGTACAGTACCATTATCAACCAGAGGTATTTAACAAGGCTATCTACATTAAGGCACAATTTGGGGTAACTAACATCCTACTTATATGCCATCTTCCCAGATATAATTTCTGTTTTCCTCCACCATATGCCCCCTATTTTCCATAGTTCTGATGGTTGCTCCCTGTTACTCATCAATTTAATCTCTCTTCTGATAATTCATTTCTTCACAACAGACAATTACCCCAGCTGAACTAAACAACTAAAAGCAGTTCAGACAAACAAATAAAAAGTAAGTTATACCTATAAATTCTTCTTCCTTCTCTGATCTTCATCCTCACATTCCTCCAAAGTGGTACCCCCCAAAGGAATATCTGACCCAGAGAAGCTCAGTTGTTATATACCTCTCCACCAAATAGGTGTTGCACGTCAGGGTTGTAGGGGAGAGACAAAAACTGCTAAGCAGTGACTCACAGCTGGACAAAGGACATAACAATCCTGCATTGCAGCAGCAAACACAGGAGACAAAGAGTTACAGGTGTTTTTTTTGGGGGGGGGACCACAATTCCCATTTATTCAGATTTCTCATTTTCTCTCTGCACAAAGATGTTTACATCTTATCCAAGAGCATCTTCCAATATGTACCAAGGTAATAAACTCCACTATTCATCAGCCTCAATGGGTGCCTTTGAGGGTCTTAGTATTCAGATACAGTAATCCCCCTTTTATCGCGGGGGTCAGGGACCCAATTCGAGCCGCAATGAAGAACAATCTGTGTTATGTGATGCCAGGTCGGGTCGGGACTTGGGGGTCTGTTTTGAGCCTCCTGCACTTATCCCAGGCCTAGCGTTAACCCAAACGGGTCTCCAATGGGCTTCCTGGGCCTGTCAGAGGCCCCAAAAGTGGTTTCCAGCAAACCAGAAGTCTCCAGTTTGCCGGAAACCACTTCTGGGGCCTCCGACAGGCCCAGGAAGCCCATCAGAGGCCTGCTCAGGACCACGTCAGACCTGGGGTAAGTGCAGGAGGTCCCCTAACAGACCTATGCATCTTGCCTCAGGAGCCCTTGCCTTCATATACCTAAGATCCACAATATACCATGACCACAGTATATGAAATGCAATATAGCAGGGGACAATTGTATGCCATTGTAGGGAGTGCAATTTATTCTTGTGGTGAGCACTCCATCCCTAATTATACTGAAACTGATAATCCAAGTGGATTTTCCAAGAAGCAGCAACAAAAAGGAGGAAATCAGTATTTTGCTGAAATCCTGAAAAGTCTACATTGAGTTCCAATTTCAGTGTCAGGCTTTCCTTATCTATACTTCTTCAGGCATAAATCCAAAAGTATACCAACAGTAAATGAAGCACAACACTCACTTCCCTAGAGAAAAATTTGTGGCTTTGGTTTCAACTGAAAAAGGTGGTATCAAAACGCATGTATTCAAGAACTACTATATACTGAAATATCTGGAAAGAGATCAGGATATCACATTCACAGTTATCTTGATAAAGCATTTTCATATATTATAAACAAACACCTATCTATTTTCTTGGCTAAAATTAAGCATTAAAACATATACCTTCCTGTCCTTCCTCCCTCTATATCTTGCTCTTTTCTAAACTACTGTAAACATGGAACTCTCACTATATCCGTACAAGGTGCACAGGGCAACCGAAGAGTTTTCGAATTCTACTAATTTCAGTGGGATTATTAAACGTATATCAAATCCTTTCTAAAATCAGTGGAACCTGAATGCCTTCTTTTGACTGGGTTGTGTCTAGGATCTGCATTCTAAACATTTTTCTGTCTTTTTATATCTCCTACTTCCGGTGAAGTCCAGAAACCACTTCTGGGGCTTCTGACAGGCCCAGGAAGCTTGTCAGAGGTGCTCTTGGGGCGGTGCCAGGCCTGGAATGCATTGGCTCCCCACTGCCGCCGCCTCCCCCATCTCGCCTGGGCCCCACCTCTGCTGGTCCTCTTCTTCCTCCTTCTGCCGGGCCCCCCAGTGGCAGCCAAAGCTGCATGCAACCGCCACTGCCGCCGCCTCCCCCATCTTGCCCAGCCCCCATCTCCTCTTCCTCCTTCCTTCTGCTGGGCACCCCGGCAGCGGCTGAAGCCGCACACCACCACCACTTCCACCTCCTACCCCATCTCGCCCAGCCCCCACCTCTGCCGCCACCGGGAATCAGGAGCCAGTCAGAGTCAGGAACAATGGAGAGGGAGCATAGGCCAGGGAAAGCCCTACTGAAAAGCTGGGCTGATGGGAAAACCTGAACTCTAGCCTGGCGGAGAAGGCGGCCCTGGTTGGGGCTGTGGGTGGTGGTGGTAGAAATTACCATTCATTATCAGGGGCATTTGTTATCTAAGGTATTAATGTATTATAGAATCCAGCCACATAAATATTATTTTTAATTCTTTTCACTAAGTAAGAAATAAAGCAACATCCCTTTCACTTCAGAGAACCACCGAAATGAAGCAATGGAAATCAATAAGAAAGACACGTGAAAATATATTTTAGGAAAGAACGTGTGTTGAATATCTGCCAGTGTCTGATAGAAACACTTTTCAAATTCCACTATAGTTTCTAAACAAATAATTTATGCATACTCTACACTTCTTCAAACTGTGCCCTGAAAACAAGACCCCAGAAATATGAGCAAAACATCTGCAATGGTAAATGCATACTATGGTGTGATTGCATTCAGCATCTATGGCTGAATTATTCTCCTCAGAGGGAAAGCTGCACGTCAATGCAAACCTAAGGACAGGACACTGCTACAAAACCAGACATCAGTGTGATGCCCGAATGTACCCCAGAAAAAACAGTACTGGACCTAGCAAAATGCTACACACAATGATGTAGATTCATCTACTTGATTTTAACATTTATACACACACACACACACACACACACACACACACACACACACACACACACACAGAGTGGTACCTCAACTTATGAGCAGCTTGACTTAACAGCAATTCAACTTAAGAGCGGAAAACCATTGGTGTTTTAACTGCTGTCTTACAAATTTTCAAATTGTAGATGCGGTCTAAAATTTCAGGGAGAAAGGCAGCATAAAAATAAAGTGCATTATTATTATTATTATTATTATTATTATTATTATTATTATTATTATTATTATTATTATTATTATTATTAATAATAATAATAATAATAATAATAATAATTTCCATTTTAATTTTTTTTAAATAGGACTGCTCAACTTAAGAGTTGTTCAACTTAAGAGCATGCATTCGGAACGGATTAAACTCATAAGTAGAGGTACCATTGTGTGTTTGTGTAGTCTGTCAGCAATACTTTTTTGCATTCTATATACAGGGCAATGAAAAAAAAGAGAGAGAGAGAGAAGCAAGATGGATGGGGTGTGTGTGCATGCGCGCGCACATGTGTGTGTGTGTGTGTGTGTGTGTGAAAATGTTATTTGGTTAATTTACTGTGATTTATACTGAAGATATACAGGAGGGGTGTTTTTGAACTGTTTTGCTTGATTTTGTGATGATGTTTGGCCAGAAGTGCGTGGCACCATTGGATTACAGTAAAACCTTAGTTTACAAGTACCTTAATCTATGAGTGTTTTGCACAATAAGCAAACATTTCTGATCAGTTCTGCCTTGATCAATGAGCAATGTCTTGCAATACAAGCACTGGAGCAGGTCACATGATCACAAGCGAGCCAATGGTGGTTTTCTCTCTCCCCCCCCCCCAGCTGAATTATGGGTGGCTGTCTGGAACATTATGTCTCAATCAAGCCTCAAACGCAGAAGGAGGAGAGAGGAATTGAGGTTTCCCTTGCACCAGCCACAAATGTTTTCAAAGGAGGCTGCAGATTATGGGTTTGCTTTATTTTTTTATGCCTTGAATTTTTATTTAATTTGCTTTCAATATCTCTTCTTATTGTTCAAACCATTTCTAGTCATAGGGCAGCTAGTCACACATGTATATGACTACAAATTGCATTTTATTACTTCCACATTAAAAACACAGAATAAAATCCAGTTGTTAGCAGCAAGCAAAGCAGATTACACAGCCAGGTACCTAAACCATGGTGTGGACATGGACTTCTAGGCAACTTCTTTTGTGGGCTTTGGCATTTTGTGTATACAGTATGTGGTCTGTGGGGCCCCAGGACAAATCATCTGAGTTTTCATTATTTCTTATGGGGAAATTTGCTTTGAAATATGAGTGCTTTGGTTTACAAGCATGTTTCCAAAATGAATTATGCGTATAAACCAAGGTATTACTGTATGTGAGTGATGCTTGTTTTGTTTGTACAAAGCTTGAGGCATTAATTTTTTTTGTTCTTGGTGTTGCATTGTTGTCAGTTGCTTTGGTAAGTGGGTGAGGTAACTCTATGCCCAGCAGCCAGTGTTTCTTTCCCTGGCTGCTTCCTTGCCTCTTTTTTTCTACTGTGGTACACGTCCAAAAGGTCTGCTGTGTTCAGTGGGTAGCACTGCTTACACATGTGTGCTGATTATTTTTCTTTCTCATGTACGGTAGTCTTCTTTTGAAGTAGATTGATTCTCTGTTGTCTTTCCTCTGCTATGAGTTATTTCAAATGGTTCTGAAAAACTTTTAGATAGAAAACACAAATGGGGAAACATGAATGAGAAAGCCAAAAAAGGATTTCACTTCATGTAAAATAAAAGAATTGGTTGACAAAAAAAAACCACACCAAAAATGAAAGAGACACTCCCACAAAAGAAGCCAAAATGAAATACTTGGGGGGGGGGGGAGAATCTACATCCCTAATATTAGACTCTTCACATTTCTCAAGACACTATTCTCACTAACTAGAAAGTGTTTGTGTAGTTAGTGCAAGGCAAAAGAATTCAAAGAAAAATTAGCGGAAGAAACAACTGACAAGTTTCAGTCTGTTACAAAATGACTGAATTGGCATAATGGTTTCTCAGCACACAACATGTACTGATAGTCTGGTTAGCACAACAGTTTTGCATGTACTGTAGCTCAATATTAATAAATGTTCCAGAACTCTCTCCATCAGATTGGTATGACCCACCCTTTGAAAATAACTTTTTATTATTTTATGTCAAGAACAACTTCAAAGTATAAACAGCATGGAAAAATTGCTTAATCAGAACTTTCCAACACACCACCAAAAGTCTGTACTAGATAAAAGATTCATACCACATTGCCTAGTGGCCAGGACATATTTACTGTATTAATGTCACTGTGAAGATTCTCAGTCATCCAGGTGAGTTTATCTGGAAGTTGAGTCATGGACTTTTATTTCTTGAGAGACTGAAACATTTCGCTGCTCATCCAAACAGGTTTGTCACTCTGACGAAGCTGTTTGGATGAGCTGCAAAACATTTCAATCTCTCAAGAAATAGAAGTCCAGTTGCCATGACTCAAATTCCAGGTATTAATGTAACTGTCCCTGCTAATAATTCTGCATTTAAATTCACTCTCACCTACCTGCAACCATACCTACTATAAAGATCTGCATGCCATGTATTTGAAGAAGTGAGGAGTGTGTCTATAAAACACTCTGCTTTAATGTATTTTCTAATCCGATTGATCATAGAATCATACAATAATGGAGTTGGGAGGGACTTGTACAATAAAGCCATTGAATCCAGCTCAGTGCTCAATGCAGGAATCCAAATTAAATTTCTTCTAAATACCTCCCGTGTTAAAGTACTCACCACTTACAAAGGTAAGTGGCCCTACTATTGTACTGCTCCAACAGGAAGTTTTTCTTGATATTTTGCCCAAATATGGGTTCCTGTAACTTGAGCCTATTATTATCTGTCCTGCATTCTGAGAT
The DNA here is from genome assembly GCA_023846285.1 of Phrynocephalus versicolor. Classification (NCBI taxonomy): domain Eukaryota; kingdom Metazoa; phylum Chordata; class Lepidosauria; order Squamata; family Agamidae; genus Phrynocephalus; species Phrynocephalus versicolor. Next base: position 78,526,504 of record JAHTLZ010000016.1, read on the forward strand.
GATCAAGAACATATTTTCCCCCTCCTCTATATGACAATTGTTCACATATGATGAAACACAGTCCTCTTTTATCTCCCCCTCTCTTTTCTCCCTATCTTACAGGACTTCTGGAACTTCAGTACAACACAGTTCCTCAAAACCACTCAGAGCAGTTTACATAAAGTTATCACATTTTGTACTCACGATAACCTGGTTAGGTTAGTTAGGATGACAGACAACACAGACTACTTAGTAAGGTTAAGATGAACAGTTTGTTTTTCTCCTACCCAAATCCCATATGGGCTTTGGATGTGGTCTTCCAGATTTATATAGTATATGTCCTGAAATTACAGAAATACAGTAGGGTCAATGGTAAACATGTATGTGGACAATCCGTCAGATTAGTAACAAAACACTGGTATAGGTATAGGTTATCTTCCATAAACTATGAGCTTCAGAAATATCAAATATTTTAAGCTTTCTGTGTTGCCTTCATTGCCAAGTATGATTTTCTACAGCGAGCTTCAGCTAGACTGCAAAGCAGTTTCCTGTTTCAGTGAGAATGAATAAAAGCTGAGGGTTACAAATAAAAAATGGATTTTAGGCACTAAACCCTAATTTTTAAATGTTGAAAGAAGTAAATAGTAAAGTTATCTTTCAAAAATTATCTGGTTAAATTAATATGAATATATGTATGCAAATCCTACAGCTAGTGAACTAGTTCATACACATTGGTAAACTTAAACTATAACTTTGCATTACACTCGGAGGAAATGGACTTGTCCATAAAAGCTCACATTAAAATATGGCAATTTGCCTTTTAAGGCGCCACAATGTTTTGTCTTTATATTTCTTTATATTTCTTTTTCCATTTTGTATAACTCTGCAGTTTGAGGGTTGTCCACTCTCCATTCTCTCTGCATTCCTACTATGACACAGGTGCAAGGATAGAATGGAAGCAAGTGCTTCCATTTTCAGCTAAACATGGTTTGTCACTGTGTCTAAAATGGGATAAAGTGTGATTACTTTAAACTGTTAGTTGTTCAGACACATCAGCTTCAGACCTTAAGTAATTATCCTGATTTGTTCAGATAAACCACAAGTAGCACTAACTCTAGCTTCCGGTTTGGATCTAACAGTAAATTGTGATTATTTTAAAACAAAAACAAATTCTTCTAATTTTCTAATGGTCATAAAAAGGAGTGGAAGGGGGGATACATGTGCCTCACATTTCTGTACAAAAAAACTAAATTATGGTTTACAAGTACAGTGGATCCCCATATAATAAGTGGTTTGTTTAAGAGAAAATCCACTTAAAGGAAAAAATTTCCAGAGATAGGGGGAAACTGCTTAACAGAATCGCCTATGGGGTGAATCCGTACAACAGAAAAATGGTTGCGATTAGGGATTAATCAGTTTTCAATGCATTCCTATGGGAAATTTGTACAAAGGAAAATTTGCTTAACAGAATTTAATTTGTAACGAATTAGTTCCTTTATACAAGATACCACTATACATGTAAAACCTATTTCTAAACCGAACAAGTGTTCTCAACAAGACATACTGTATCAAGTTAAAAGAAGCTTTTACCTATAAATGGAAAACCAATCTGGTAATTTCTCAAATATCAGTGATTTAAACATACCCTTCATTTTCACTAGTTTGCCTGGTAATTATTCTTCTTGCTGCAACATATCAGTCAGCAGCATTTGAATACTATTTGCTCCTTTACTTTTCTGAGAATGAAGGTGGTTTGAGCAGGAAGGAGAAATAATGGAAAAATGGAAACAAGAAAAAATGTCTACTACCCAGTTCCCTATGTCGCACAAATATCCCACTCAACCGGTCAAAAACAAGCGCACAAGCACTTATGTGAATCAATGTTAAAGAATTTATCTCTACTTGATTTTTAAAAGTAATCAATTAACTTTACACCAATTATTTCAGTGAGCCTCCCACCAGTCCACCAGCATTACATCCAATTCAAAGTGCCTCAGTTCAAATCAATCATTACCAAACCCTATTACCCTTTAATAAAAATATGACTTCCTACAGAGCGGGAGAGGGGAACCTTTGGCCCTCCAGATGTTTTGGACTACAGCTCCCACAGTCCTTTATAATCAGCAATACAGGCTTGGGGTTCTGGGAGATATAAGCTAAAACTTCTGGAATACCACAGATTTCTCTCCCCTGATATAGAACTTGGCTCAAACTCTCATGAAAGCACTGAAATACTAGCTCCTTGGTTCTAAGTATGAATGCATACTGCAGCCACTAATATAAAACCACGTGTTCAGAAGCACTTTTATGGGTTGTGTCACCTAATCCAGGTCTCGTCCCTAGTACTGAAAGCAGATTCTGTGGTTGAGCCCTAAGATCCATTTATATCTGGCACCATTTCTTTTTGATCTCTAACCTTTTCTTATTTCAAAAAAGGGCAGGAAAAGTCAAGGTCAAGGGTGTTAAGAGGACACTACAGACATGGTCAAACCTTTTCTGTTTCTATGCTTAGTGGTTTAGGTATCTGGCTGTGTAGCCAGAATTTGGGAGTTTGATTTGCCACTGTACCTCTTGCACAGTGGCTCTGGGCAAACTATAATCATCCCAGATGCTCATAAAAGAGAGGAATGGTAAACTGTTTCTGAGAACTCTCTAGCTAAAAAAACTTGAAAAGGGCCACCACCATACATCATAACTGACTTGATGGCACATGATTATTATCACAGTAGACAGTATAATAGCAACATCCTTTAAATAATTCCTAATGAATACTTGAAAATGCACTTAGCAACTTGAAGAAACCTAAAGAGGGCTTACAGAGAGGAAAAGAACTAAAATACAACCAAAGCATGCTGTGCCTATGTTAAGTATAGCTTCATCAGCAGTTCTAAGTGTAATTTCACCTGAAACATGGGAGTATTTCAAAGCAAAGTGTTGTGCTTGTATACCGCCCCATACTACTTCAAGTAGTCTCTGGGCAGTTTACAGTTTAATTACAGTATCCAGGCTACACAAAACTACAATAACCTGGTATAAATCTGTTTAACCAGCTCATCTTTAGCAGTCGTCATTCAAACTGTAAGGTTAGCATACTTAGAGTACTTCACAGATGTATATATACAAGATCAAGAAGAAATTTTAAGTGCTTTTAATTTTTATTTACACTAATGTAGCATTACTCAAAAAAAGCCCTATAGATATACCCAATCTACTTAAAGAAAGCAAAAGTGGTACTGTATCTTCTACTAAGATCACCAGAAAGATATCTGTAACAAATGAATGAAACAAAGCATACTTCCTCAAGTCATAAGGTCTTTGAGCCTTAATAGCATAGTATGCACCATATACCCATTCTTCTGAATTATGTTTTATAATACTGAATTTCATTACCTGCTCTGTTTAGTAACAGTGTGATAGAAAGAACACAGAACTAATCAGCTGTTTCAGATGTGTGGATGGGAGAAACACATCTGAATCTTCAGTAAATCCAATGCCATACATTTACGCTTCTGGAAATCTGATCTGTAATCTATTTCAACCCTGAGCACTGTTTTCTCTAGGAATACCACTTCAGTTCAACCAAATAAATTGCATAATTCAGTGCACTGAACTGGAATCCAAAGCCCACGTGGGACTGTAAAAAAAAATCCAAGCTCTTCAACATTTTCAATATATTGCCATCCTTTACACAGTCTTCATTAACCTTTTAATAGAGCCATAATCTCCATCACTAAGTGTTTCACCTATTAAGCACACAAAATACCTGGTCACATACTCAGCAAAGGTAATGGCACATTCAATGTACAGTATTTGAAAGGTTAGCCTTTAATTCCTTCTAGCCAGTTTTATCTGTGCCTTCCTAATCTCACTCCTTTGAGGCTGTTGACTGCAACATCTAACATCTGTCTGATTTCCAGCTCAGTAGAACTGGCAGACCACTCCAGTATTCCTGCCAAGAAAACTCCATGGACATGGGGTCACAAAGAGTTGATCACAACTGTAACGACACCCCACACACACACGTCCTCCGGGCAATAACCCAAAAACAAATGCAAAACCCGTGAAAAATCAGACATGCCTAAATCTCAGTTAAATCAATGGAATTAAAATTGAAATCCTTATACACACTTGGAACTGTCCTAATAAACTAAGAAAAACTTCAGAGAGTAAGATTCATTGGCAAGATGTTATTGAGTTCAATATAATGTAAGCACACCCAACATTCAAATGAAGGCATCCAGAGCAATACCATAGTTACAATTAGCATATATCTTTCTGGAAACTATATCCAGAGATGAAAGACCAAGTCCTTCCTGTCCTGCCAAGGTACAGAAAGATCTCCATGCTCATGTGAAGTAAATTCTTATGAATACCAATCTAATTCCCAGAATGCACATGCAAACACGAACGGTATTTTCTGATGAAATTCAAGGCAGACCAAACAAAATGCATGAAGGAATAATCTTCAATACCCCAACACCTCTATTAACCGATCAAGCTCATTAATCGTGCAAAAAAAAAAAGACATTTCCAGATCAAACTGGGTGTGGGGGATCGACAGCATGTATTTAAAAAACCGTTAACCCAAAGGCCACCCATTTCTCCTCTTTACACTCGCAGGCAGAGAGGGAGAGGCACATGAATCGACAGAAGCCTGCTAGCCAAGCCGTTTTCTGCACAGCCCCAAACCTCGCGCTCCTCCATTCCCCGAAACCTCATTCCGCAACCAGCAACACCCTGGTCATGCTTACTTCTGGGAAAGGGGGTGCTGGGCGTCGAGGCGGAAGGAGATTGGGAGGGGGGGTGAAGGCACTGGAGGCCACATGAAAGGCCACTGCCACAGGCGATCCGAGGATGCTCTTCCTCCTCTCGCCCCCCCCCACGCCCTTCCTCCTCCTCCTCCTCCTCCTGCACGCCGCAGAATATCCCCCACTCCACTCGCTCTCTCCAGCGCCACTGAGCCTTGGGAAAGGGGGGGGGGCGAGAGGACATTTCAGCTTCTTTAGGCGGCGCTGCCTGAGGCACCTGTTTGGCCCCGCAAGGGAAGGCTGGCTCCTGACCCGCCCTGGGTCTCCCATGCCGGTCGCCGCGGAGGGAGGAGGAGGAGGAGGAGGAGGGATGCTTTCCCCGCTCACCATGGCAACGGGGCCCTGCCACTTCAGGCGCCGAAGCTGAGCGGAGGGTGGGGTAGTGGGGGAAAGGGAAAGCGCCTCGTCCCTGCCCGCCTTGCCATATGTTCGGGCAACGGGGTGGGGGGTGGGGGGGAAGGACACCTCGTCTTCGCGGGCTCCTCGTTCCGGCCTTCCCTCACCGAGGAGGAGAAGAAGCGGGAAAGTGGCCGTTCCCCAACCCCCGCCGGCCGCCCTCCATGCCAGGCACAGGCGGCCACTCCGCCCGCAGCGAGACGGGGGGGGGGCAGGCGCCCTTCCTTTGAGTTCCCTTCTCCTTCCCCGCCGCCTCCACACGCCCGCCGCCACTCAGACAAGCACGTCAACCCCCTCACCCGTTTGCCTCCGTCTCCGGCGCCGCCGCCACCGGGCCAGAGCCGCCGCCGCCGCTACCTCCATTCCAGGACGAGCTGCCGGCCTCCTCCTCCCCGCAATTCTCCAAGGCCGCCTCCGCCTGGACCAAGGCCGCCTCCGCCCGCCGGGCCGCCCACTGCGTCAGCGTCGTAAGACCCGCTACGTATTCAGCGGTAACCATAGAGACCGAGGAGTCTTCAAGCGCCCTCTGGTGACCAGAAGGAGGGTCTGGTTAACTGGGCGGGCAAAAAGGAGGCCTCACCGGTAGGGAGGGGGCAAAAGCAGGGAAGGCTTTGAAATTTAAAATTAAATACATAAATAAACACCTAGCTTACCAATGCAGGACATCATGCCTGGACATGGCCCGGCATTGCTGCACGATATTGTGCCAAACTGTCAGTAGGAAAAAGAATGCCAAGCTTGACATAGCAAAGGGCAGCCTGAATGTTGAAAACACCAATTGCAACAGTCAAGATGGTCTATCTACAGATACCCTCTTCTGCTCACTACCATTCACAAAGTGACACCACACAAGGGAAAATTCCAGAACCTGACTCTCTTTTCGCATTCTCAATTAAGCACTTTTTACCCAAACACAAAACTATTACCTGGACTAGGGATCAACGTGTGATTCTCAAATCACTTTTCTCAGATTCAGTTTAATGGACCTACCCTCAACTAAGAAATGATAACTCCAAACCTTTTTCTCAAACATTCCCGAATTTGGCACAGAGCAAGAGTCTGTAATATCTATAACATTTTGTGTCTTTTGATTGAGTTGCGCTATATTTTGAATTGCCTTATGGAATGCTGATTTGCTCCAGAGCACAATAGCTAACTAATACAGAAAGTGACCATTATAAAAATGTTTTAGTTTTTTTAAAGGGTCCTTTTCAAACTCAGTTGTGCCTGCAGACCCTGCTTGCTCATCCTAAATGTTTATGATGGAGCAGCTGTGGATTCTCAGAAAAAACAGACAGCCTATAACTCTGCACGCAGGCTTATGTTCTATTTTACCAAGGGGAACATGGATTCTGTGCACCCCACAGTGGTGGTGGAATAGTAAAAAGTATAAATACTATTTTGTCATTGTGGTATGTCCCCCCTCAGCATGGTGCCTGGGAAATATACCCTGCTTGCTCCCCTCTGCCAGTTGAGGCAGTGTCTGCACATGTGTAGAAACATATTAATCAGCTCTCATATTTTGGAGATGTGCTCTAACCAGACACCACTGGTGAAGTCTGAGATGAATTAATGCTGCCTGCTTACTGTATAATAAAATGAATGAGAGGAGGGATTTGAAGTACAGTTTGCCAATTTAGGTTTTTCCTAAATAGGGGACACATGCCTTTTGGCAACTTGACAGTTGGATGTAAGGAATGCACTGAAAGTAGCCCTTAGCTGATGTGATTAAATTCCTTGCTCCTTATGGCATGTGGGATTTACAGGTGTGTCTCAGTGGTATGTAGACAGATGACTTCCTCACTTGTTTCTGAGGTCATTCTGAGAAGTCAGAAACAATGTACTTTCTGGAAACTGGATATGAAAAACTGCCCCCTGCCCTTAAACCTCTTCTGCAGCACAAGGAAAATTAAAACCAACATCTACTTGATATACCAGTAACTCAAAGAGCCAATCCAATGTCTAAAAATAAAAATAATTAGGTCACTGTTAAGGGCAAAGTCCTTGCAAAATAGCTTTGATGTAATAAATACTGGATGGTAAAAATATTAAAACTATAATATAGTATTTTTAAACTAATAGAAAAGGAACATAAAGATAGCAAGTGTGAATAATCAACAAAATAGAGCAAAACACCCAAACAAACAGCAAAATGAAACTTAGTATCATTAAAACAAAGTTGTTGATATCAAGATGAAGAATAGAAGCAAAATGTGCTTACTAAAAAAAAGTAAAAATAGTTTTACTGGATAACTCAGTAGTTTGGGGTTAGAGAGGTTAGGAGTCAATTCCCCACTGAGTGTCCTTGAGAGGGACTGGACTCAGTGATTTATAAAGTCACTCCCAGCTCTACAGTGCTAAGATTACAATATATTTGATAGTTCTGCTCCTCTAGTGAGTGTCCTTGACTGAGCAGAGATTCCACCCCTGTTCTCTAGAATCCTAGTCTATCACTCTATCCACCAGATCACACTGGGAATTTTCATCCCTAAATACATTACAGGAATCTAACCTTCATGTCACTTTTGCAAACGTAACTACACCTAGATCCATTCTCTTGGTAGCATTATAATTGGCATATTAATCTAAATTGATGAAGAGGATTCCTTACCACCTCTTCTTCCATAGACAGCATCAAAACCTAGGAACAACTCAGTCTGTGCATTGTCAGATGCAGAACAATCTGTCTGTCTGTTTTCAAACTTTCACCCAGAAGGCTTGTTTCTTTATCCACAGCATTCCCATCTTGTCTGGAATAAACATAGGTTTGTTTGCCCTCATCCTCAAATTATTCCAAAAAATATGATCAAAAGTCCCACATTCTCCCTTGATAAGCAGGTCCAAATAGGCAGAGCTACATATCATCAATAAAGATTCCATAGCTGGGAAGCAAGAAGACAGCTCTGAAGCATACCATAAGCCAAAAGCTGTGGACTAGAACAAAAGTCCCCCAGAACAGTCTTCTAGGAAAAACTAAAGCCACTATAATGAGTCCCAAATCGAGTCCAGACAAGAAGTCAAAAATAATATGGTCAAAATATTGAAAGTTGCTGAAAATTCCATGACAATTAATACAATTTGATATTTTTCTGAAAATTTCCTAATATAGAGAAACAGTTGATTCTGTCCCAAACATAAACCTAAAACCAGATTGCTGTTGAAATCCTTATAACTCAGTGCCCTTTTCAGGCATTATATCTTCACCATGCAAAGAAGGGAGCACCCTAAATCTACTTCTTCTTTGTCTCCATCACATTTTTACACACCAAGGAAGTCAGGTCTGATATCCATGCATACACACCACATGAGTTCAGAACTCTTCTTCATTAGGCGTGTGTCCCTGAATATATAATGACTGGATATAGCTCCAATCTATCCTCCTCCCAGTCCCTCAAATGTACCTGATAATCTGGATAATCCACTTGAGAAAGGTTCACACATTACCTCTTTGTCTGAGAAGATCTCAATAACAAGGGCCACATTGGCATATTCTCCAAAAATCAAACCCAGTATTTATACTCTCTTGTTTCATTAGCTGGCCCAATATCATGTGTTGGAAGAAAAGTCCCAGATCATCCTTTTTGAATTCAGGAATAACTTGCCTCTTGGAGGGAGATTAAGAAATAGTTACCTTATTTATCCAAAGTATTACTTTTCAAGTACTATTCCGTGCCACCCTTGTGTTCTATGAGTACTCACAGTGATTCTGTCAAATGTTGCAGCCTCCCACATTTGTCCCCACTTTCCCATTTTTGAAACCAGTCACTATCAAATCCAACTATCAAATTATCTTGAATTTTACACATTACAACGAAATACTGTACATTGTTGCGTTAATATATAGTAATATAATACTATAGTAATCATTAATAGAAATATACAGTTTTATTTTTACTGCATTTTAATTTATTTATTGTTTTATTGTATTGTCATTTATTATTATTTTAAGCTGCTCTATGTAGTGCATAGATACTAAGAAGGCAGAACACAAAAGTCTGTAAGTATACACACATGCATAGGTAGGTGGGTAAGTAGGTAAGTAGGTAGGTTATTTCAAACATTTCTGTTCCATCAATTAGCAATAGAATAATTTCAGTTATGGGTTGCACAGGGAATTCTGGGAATTCTGTTTTTATTTAAACCAGTAATTTCCTATATGCATGATAGAACTAAATGCATGGGAAGGTCTTCTGTTAGCATCAGTTAGTTGTAAAACACTACAACCAAGTATTAGAACATACAATATCTATCAAAAATAAATGAATTAATAATTTAGATTAACAAAGAAGGTACTGTATTAGAAATTGAGTGAAATCCAGCACATCAAAAGTACAACACAGTAGTTGCTGTTACTTAGCTTTTAGATAAACCATATGAGGCATGTGGAAAAGTAAAGTTTCTTCATCTATAACAATTGGAGGAATACATTGGTAACATTTTAGATAGAATGGAGTCTCCACCAACATTGCTCCCAAGATGCATACTTAAACTTGCCTAGCTTGAATTTCTCCCTGACATGCACATGGTAAGAATTTGTGACCATTACAAGGAACTCAGAACCTCCCTTCCTTTATAAACTACAAGGTTACAGTGCTGTAATAACCAGACAGCAGCAGCAATAAACCAGTTAAATGTACTTCACTGCTGAGTACAGTATTTTTTCTGTATATATAACCCGTGTTATATACTTCTGAGGAGAGAAAACACTGGAAAATTAACTACCCTGTTTGTTTTACAATGATGGTACTTCAACTGATGAAGCCAGCCTGGGACTGTCTGGTGACCACCCTGTTAAATAAAAAATATTTATGCCAGGAAGACTGGAAAAAATGCCAGTCCTCCCATATGAGCAGGGTTTTCCTATAGAGACAATTTTGGCTACTGCTTGCCTGTCTGTGCCCTAGCTAGACCTCCTCAAGGACAAGACAGGAACTGCAGAAATTTGGACCATGGTTGTTCTTGGGGAAGAGACATCTCCTTCACTATTAAAGGCAAAAAAATATTGATACTGGAACCAGAATAGTGTGACAAATGCTTTCAATCAATGTGGAGAAAACAGTGGGCCCAACAACATTAGGCTTTATGACAGAAAGCGGATGTGAAAACTCATCCACCTCACAGCCAAGCCTTCCAAGAAATGCATTAAGTGCAACAATGAGAGATAATGCAGAAAGTGGTGTTAGGGGACACATATTCAACAGCACACCAACTGACCTGCGGTGTACCTCAGTGTTCTGTTCTGTTTCCTATGTTATTTAACATTTATATGAAACCACTGGGGGGCAATTATTTGGAGTTTTGGGGTTAAGTGCCCCCAGTATGCTGATGACACACAGATCTTCCTCTCATCACCTCCAGATTCAAAGAGAGCTATTTCTACTTTAGACCAGTGTTTAGCTTCAGTAATGAACTGGATGAGGATGAACAAACTGAAACTAAAGCCAGACAAGAAAGAGGTGCTTCTGGTCAGTCAAAAGGGAGAAGAAGGGATAGGGATGCAACCTGTACTGGATGGGATTTTCCCCAATTGAAAAAAGAGGTGTGTAGCTTGGGGGTGCTCCTGGATTCATCCTTGAACCTAGATCCCCAGGTCACAGCTCTGGCCAGGAGTGCATTTGCACAATTAAAACTAGTACGCCAGTTATGCCCGTTTCTTGAAAAACCTGCTCTGGCCATTGTGACACATGCCCTAGTGACCTCCTGGCTGGACTACTGTAATGCACTCTATGTGGGAGTATCGATGGAAAGTCTCAGGAAACTTCAACGTGTCTAGAACGCAGCGGTCAGATTGCTGACTGTGGCAGGTTACAGAGATCACATTTCACCCCTACTAAAACAGCTCCACTGGCCCTTAATCGCCTACTGGGCACAATTCAAAGTACTGACCTTAACCTACAAAGTCCAAGCTACCTCAAATATCAAATCTCACAGTATGAACTGGCTCAGGTGCTAAGGTCATCAGGAGAAGCCTTTCTCTTCATCCCGCCACCTTCACAGGTGCATCTCACAAGAACACATGAAAGGGCCTTCTCTGTTGCTGCTCCCAGACATTGGAACTCCCTTCCGCTGGAGGCCAGGACTGCCCCATCTCTGCTGTCTTTCCAGAAGAAGGCAAAGACCTTTCTCTTTAGGCAAGCTTTCCCTGAATGAGGGACTTCCTAGTATTTAACTTTAAATGGATAACCATACATGATTGCATTGATTGATTTCATAAGAATGCCAGTGTTTTCCATGTTACTTTCCACCCCTCATAATGGGTTTTTCTTTTCTTTTTGCGTGCTCTTTATAACTATAATGTTACCTTTTAATGTACTAAGATGCCTCTTCCAATTCCTTGTTCTTGACTTGAATATGTCTTAAATGTTCTGACTGTATATTGTCCCCCATTACTTTAAGCCAGCTTGGGTCTTTTTCCAAGCAGAAAGATGGGATTATAAATATTCAAAATAAAATAAAATAAAATAAAATAAAATAAATTCTCATGCATTAGTTTTTTATGTAGCTATGGCATGACAACTTTTCTTTAGGAAAATTAACATAATGGCTATTACAGTTATTTTAAAATGACCTGTTCCAGAAGTTTTTTAACTGACATAACATAGATTGTGGGTCCTGATGGCAATTTTAGTGTTTTGTATTTAAATAATTTATTGTTTTTAATTGTTCATTGACATTTTAATGTTTTAATTGTTTTAATTGTTCATTTTAATTGTAAGCCGCCCAGAGACCTTTGGGTAGTGAGCGGCATATAAGTTGTACAAATAAATAAATAAATAAATAAATTTAACAGGTAACATCTATTTGTTACTTGAGGAATTTTTTTGAGAGAGGATAAGAGGATCTTAACCCATTTAAACACACACACACACACACACACACACACACACACACACACACACACA
>JAHTLZ010000016.1:78538598-78555420 GCA_023846285.1 Phrynocephalus versicolor
ACACACACACACACACACACACACACACACACACACACACACACACATTCCTGGCAGTATACAGTACCTGATTTATCTGCAAAGTTCCTATTCCCCATTGCTACTGCCATCCAGTCAATGTCACCTGTGACATGAGGAGACAAATGACATTCCAGAACTTTTTGTTATGCTTAGTTCCTTGGGATATTTATTTTTTGTTGTTCTATTTTGTCATGTTTCCCTTTCCAGTCCAAGTGTGTCTCTAATTTTTTTTCTCTTCCTTTTTCAATTTATTTTTCTTCTGTGAAATGATTCAATGCCTATATGCTATAATGGTATATGTATGTGTGAGAGAAGTCCCCATATTTTTAAAAACATAAAATAGAAGGCTTCAAGAGATAGCATCTAATCAGGAAGCAGAGTGATCTGGAACACTGGATCTGGCTGTGGGCAGCAGGATGGTAAGAAGCACACAGGAAAAGGAGGTGAAAGGAAGTTTCAATGTATCTCCTTGTCATAGAACATATTAGAGGTGATCACAGCAACTATGCAGGAAGAAGTATCAAGAGGCAATGGTGCAGGGAACAGGAGACTAGGGACACAACAGGACACAAACCCTGGGATTGACCAAAGTAAGAGAAGTGTAAAATACTATTAAGCACCCAAACTAATATCCTATCTAGAGGAGCCTTATGAAGCAAGAAGACAAATGCTACTACAATTAGTTACTTTTGAAAGAAGCAGTGAGTTATTGTTTTGCTGCACAGCCACTTATAACAACAAATTTCCAAGGTTCACTGTTTCTCCATGCTATCACCTCCAATGAAACAGCAATAGTTTCAATGTTAGGATCACTGAAAGACAAAGAGATTTAAGAGACCCATCATATGATCCCAACTGAAATTACTGTCCTAGTATGCTAACATCTAGCCCAGAACATTCTATCTTTGTTAAATCATTAATTTTGTTTTATTTATTTCATTTACACTGTAGCCTTCTACCAATCAGGAGACCTAAGGTGGCTTAAAAATTTTAGAAGGCAAGTATTTAAACACCTAAACTATAGTACATTAGTATATTATCCCGAACCCGATCCTTTTCAGTTATCAAGCTAAATCTAATAGGACCAGGTTTATATAGGTTTGTTACCTCAAAAAAACTGTTGATCCTCCCTTCCAGAGCATCCACAGAATGCTATTTCCTTCTCACAGGCCTCTCCCCACCTTTATTACACCTATATAAATAAGACTTTAGTCTAACTTCTCAACCTTGGCCTTCTACATTCTAAGTATATATAATTATGCCCATCCCTACTTTTCTTGCATCTGTCTTTTCTCCCTTCTCACTCACTCATCCTTTCTTTGTAGAGCTTTAGATGGTACATTCCTGTGGGCAGGCACCTGTCTTTTTATTTACATTATACTGTAAAGTGATCTGCATAACTACATGAGTCCAGTTAATTAATATAAATTGAACAGTAACTGCTACATGTTGTTGGGTTTGGTGCCTTTTTTTTTTTGGCAACTCACCTCTTCAACAGCCAATTTCTTAATGAAAAAGGCCTTTCCATTATGCAGCACTTGAGAGCTTACATGTCCATTTTGTTTGATCTCATTCATGTCTCTGCTGCAGGCTTTACTAAACAGTAAACAGAATAAAATATTTCAGCCACCATGGGAATTATTTTCAGAAGATTCCAGGACTCTTTTTAGCATTACAGCCTCATGCTATCCATATTTTAACATCTGTTTCATTGGTTTTAAGGGGATTTTCTTCAGAGCAAGAGTAAAAAGATGTCAGTCTTTGCATCTAGGGATTTTTCCCCCCAGCATGGCTCAATAGGGATTTATCAGAGCAGTCTATTTGGTCTATTTTTTCCCCAATTAAAAAAATCCCAGAGACATCTGTGCTGGATGGTCACATTTTGGAAACGAATGTACAATGTGAACCCAGGAAAACTGTGTCCAAATTTCTTAATCAGATATGAACTCAAAGATAACCTTGCTTAAAGAAGTGGACTTCTCAGCTGTCACCAACCAGGGAATCAAAAGGAAGACAGCGCCTACAAGCTTCCTGGTCAGAACCAAAATCATTATCAGATGTTACCCAAGGGGACATCAAGCAAAGTTTCAGTCTGGGTGTTTCTTTCAAAACAAAAGATTAACATTATGTATCAAATGAGATGGTTGGCTCGGAAAGGGTGGTTATGTGGTTCTCAGCGGGCATTTTCACTGCTCAGAGGGACTACCCTTGATATGGATTTTTTTTTAAAGGCCAAGTAATACTACATGACTCATGCTTGAAAATTATTTGGATCACAACTCCCAGTTCCTTGAAACTTAGTTCTTGAAGACATGGGTGCTTTGTTAAGAGCCTTGTGTCGCAGTGGTTAAATGCCTGTACTGCAGGTAAAAATGTGCTCACGACCTGGGGTTCGATCCCAGGTAGCCGGCTCATGGCTGACTCAGCCTTCCATCCTTCTGAGGTCGGTAAAATGAGTACCCATCTTGCTGGGGGGGGGCAATGTGTAGCCTGCATAATTAAACTGTAAACCGCCAGAGACTACTTGAAGTGGTATGGGGCGGTATATAAGCAGAACACTTTTTGCTTTTTCAAAATAATAGTAATATATGAGAGGTGGATGCAGTTTTAGAAAGCTGAGATTCTGAGGACTAAATGATTTATTAGTTTGTTTATTTTCCCAATGAAATTCAGAGCAAAGACCTTTTCCAAGTTGGCCACATCTTCAGAACTGGAGCTTGGAAAAATTACTGTTTTGGGATAACACTTGTTAAGAGTTCTTCAAAAGTATCACCACTCAAGTCCAAAGAAGTATCTACTTGGACCTGTTACTGCTAAGAAGATCACTTTCTCATTTGCCTGGTTGCTTTGCAATTATCTCCTTTGGGCGCAGCTTATTAGTGGTGCAGAGGCTAACATTCTTTGCATCCTGTTATGAATCTGCCCAGAGCTTGAGTCCTAACAGCTAGAATGGAAGCTTCTTAAAAAGCAGCATGTCACACTACATATCCTGTGATAAGTACATATTCTCCCACTTAGGCCATTGTTCACCTTAAGGCTATGGATGCTATTGTCTCCCTAACGAGCCTATTCAGGCCATTGTTCATCTTATGAGCCTAATTCAGATCAGGGTGACAAGAGGTCAAAGCTGACTATAAGATGGAGGACTCGCAATCGCTGTATTCAGACCGATGAAGCTGTTTGGATGAACAGTGAAACATTTCTGTCTCTCAAAAAGAAGTCAAGTAGCCATGACTCAAGCTCCAGATAAACTCACCTGGATGACTGAGAATCTTCACAGACATATCCCACCATAAAATTAGATTTTTTTTCATAGACCTTAGTAAGAAGAGATGGACCTTGCTCACTACTTGCTTAAGTCAGTAAGAGTCATATCTGGTATCTCTGTTTGTATTTGTGAAGCAACATCTACGGCGAGATATGGCGGGGGGGGGGGGCGGGGGGCAGGCAGACTCTAGTTGCTATACTGTATTTTATTGAATATTACCAGTAGTTTATTTACTCCTAAGTTTGCGCAGAATGTTGCAGTTTTATCAAATACATGTCAAGAACGTAATAAATCCTGAAAGCATATGCCCACACACTAGCAGGCACTAAGCCAGCAACAGATTTACCTGTACAGTATGTTGTACTAACAGCCACAAAAAGCACTTACATTTCAGTGCCATCTTCTGGTAAACCACAGTAACACCAGACCAGGCACACCATTGTTTTGTTTCATCCCAAAAATCAGAAGCATCATGTAAATCAGGTATTCAGTGTCTATATATAGTATAGTACCCATAATTTTTACAGCTGTATTCCAATTGCATTAAAAAAAAGACCGGAGTTGCTTACTCAAGAAATATTAAGTGTATACACCACTGGTAAATGATTTTGGGGGGGAAATCTTATGCTATCATTTTCTTGATCTAAATATAAAGCATTCATTTGGGGAATGGTAATGTTTAAACTAAACTCTGAGGGGCTGTCATTGACGGTCTCAGAAAAGATTCCAATATTTGCTTTAAAAAGTCACTTTGGGAGCTTGGATTCTGTGTCATTTTTCAAGCATGGTTGTTTTGGTAAAAAGGTCCCTCTTACAGACTTAACACATCACCAGCCACAGAATATGTTTCCAATGGAGAAATTCTTCACACTGCTGATCTTTATGTACTAGCGACCAAGTGCAATCTTCTTCTAAGAAAGATTACACTTGTCACTGGTTGTGAGTAGTTCTGGATCATTTCCCTGTTGTTTTCAACCACAGTACAGTGTATTTTTTTCTTCTTCTGGGAGAATCTTATTGACAATTCCTATTAAATTTCATTTTGTACTTTAATGTACAGATTTTCTCGATCAAACATTTCTTCTGCTCATTCACAATTCCTTGATCTGATTTTAAAGCCACCTTTATACAACTGTAGTCCTGTATTATCAAATTGCATCAAGAATTGTATTGTTTCTTTTCTGTTATCACATCTACCCTTTGGGAGACCACCTGAAAAGATTTTATCTTTTGGCAGTTTTTGCTGCTGTGAAGGAGAGCCCAAGTTCCAGTGGTGTGCTTCAGCTAGAATCTGCTGTTTCTGCCCAAAATGGCAGTTCTTATCCTGTTCTTCCTTGCATCATCTTGTACAGTGTATAAAACCTGCTAGGAAATGCTGTGGCACAGTTTCTTTTGGCTGCCATGGAAAGGGAATGGGAAAGAAATTCCTAATTTTGCTGGATAAAGAAATTAGATTTTAGCTATAGCCTTTTAAAATTAGTTATTGAAACAATTACGGGAACTATAGATACAAGATTGTAATTGAGATACAAATTAAACTTGAATCAAATACTGTACATCAATTCAAAATTAACAGTACCTAATTTTGTTGATATGTGACATAATTAGACCTCAGCCATTCCTTAGAAACTGGTAGTGCTGTAAATTATGCCCACTGACAAATAACATTCTTAAGTGACAGGTAGGTACATCCTGTAACTTTCCTATCCATTTTTATTATGTTATGTTATTTGCCAAGAACCAATGGTACACTCTGTCATTCAAAGCTATGGCAATTTGGACTTCCTTCCTACCCCTTCTGCTGCTGCTGCCCTCTGAAGTGCCAAAAAACCCTCCACTGCTTAAGAGAGTTTCTCCACATTGGACAAGATTTTTAGTTGTGTCTAGAGCTGCAAAGTTGCCTAGATGCCCTAAGCACATCTGATCTCACCTGATTTTGGAAGCTCAGCAGGGTCAGCCATGGTTAGTACTTGGATGGGCGACCACCAGGGAATACCAGGTGCTGTAGGCACCTGGAGTAGGAACTGGCAAACCACTCCAGTATTCCTGCCAAGAAAACTCCATGGAAATGGGGTCATGAAGAGTCGGTCAGGACTGTAACGACACAACACACACACAGAGAGAGCTACAAAAGGAAGGATAGGTTATAGATTCTGCCAGAATCAGTGGGATGTAGTGGAGCAACATAATTGTTTCAGTCTTAATACACAGTACTCAGCAATATTGGTGCAAGATATCACAAATTTCTGTCCCTTTCTCATATAAATTTCAGGTAATTCTTCAGGATATTCTGTTAAATCATAATTGGTTGAATGCTACATTTCTTTTCT
This sequence comes from Phrynocephalus versicolor, assembly GCA_023846285.1. Classification (NCBI taxonomy): domain Eukaryota; kingdom Metazoa; phylum Chordata; class Lepidosauria; order Squamata; family Agamidae; genus Phrynocephalus; species Phrynocephalus versicolor. The sequence goes on from JAHTLZ010000016.1 coordinate 78,544,218, forward strand.
CATTTAGCAATTGCCTTTTCAAACGTAGGGGGTGACAACATTGACAATTAATACAGGAACGGCTCCAGATTGCAACGGTCAGATTCCTATGATTTTCTATTGACTACATGATGGACGTGTCAATGTGAAACAGCCCCGTGTTTCTCGCCCAATACAAACTTTTTTCCTCCATTACTCAGGCTTCTAACTTTTTAAGAACAATGAATGCAAAATGTGAACATGGTGAGATCATATGTGCTGGTGCATATGTTTGATCTTTTTATAGAGAGGTTTGTAGACATTCTATTTTAATTGATTCCACCCAGATACAGCAACAGCAGGGCAGGGAAGAAGCCTATTCAGATGAGAAGCTGGCTGCCATTTTAATCCTCTTCTGCCCAAACTTGGTGCCTGGATCTGCTTGTTTTTCTCTTCCCTTTCCATTCCATTCAGCTTCTCTTCCTTCCTTCCTTCCTTCCTTGAGGACTGAAGCTGCTATACTAGGGCATGTGAGAAACCAAATGGGAAGAGCAAGGTGGACATTTCTAACCAATACTTATTTGCAGCTTGTTAAAGTAATTCTGCTGTAACCTGCACATCTGAATGGGCATAGCAGAGCTACCTTAACAAACTGCAAACAAGGCTGATTGCCAATTTTCTCTTTTCTCTCTGCTGATTACTGTGTGGTCAGCTAAAGCAAATTCACACAGGGAAACCCAACTTCCCATCCATAAAATTATAGCAGATCCATTCACATTTTCCCACTGCATAGCTGCACTCTTAATAAAGCATGGTGATTTTTCATTCATTTCTAAAAACATAGGATAACTTGATTTAACAGTACGGGGGAGGGGGGACATGACTTTATTCCTGTGGAAATAAAGTCCAGTTCACTAGCTGATTTAATGGTTCTTCCTAGGGGTGGGAAATGTTAGGTATTCGATGATGACTCCCAAAGCACTCTGAGGTATAGAGATGGGCACGAATAAAAAAAAATGGCATTTCGTTTGTCGTTTGGAGGGTCCGTTTTGGTTCGTTTCCGTTTTTCGCAAATGTTTGCAAAAAAATTGTTTTCGTTTTCGTTCATTTCATTACCATTTTGTTACCATTTATTTCAAATTTTTGTGGTTTTTTTAGGACTTTAAGCAAGTCACTTGTATTGCAGTAATGGAAACGAAACACATGACAAATTTTCCGGTGTTTCTGTTTGTTTCATTTCATTTTAGAGACAAAATTCATTTGTCATTTCGTTCCGTAACGAAACGAAAAAACGAAAATGAAAACGAAAAATTATTCGTTTCGTGCCCATCTCTACTGGGGTAATTTTCCCCATGAATCTCTAATAAAACACAACCTGAGTATTCCTCCTGCCTGACATATGGATCTGAATTAAGCAGCAGATCATTTAAAATTTATGCCAAAGGTGATACATAAGTAATTCTTTCTTCCACTCTTGCTCTCTTTTTCTTGCAATTTCTGTTTCTGAAAGGCCATTCAGTATGATAAAATCTTTCTCATGTTGTCCGAATCTGAATATATATTGAGCATATAATGGCACTTTAAATAAGTAATTACCACTATTTTTATCCTATCTAGTAACCTATTTGTATGATAATCCAACCGATCTGATATCCAACTCCTTTCACCCACGTTTAAGTGATACCAACGTGCAATGTTTTCAAATTACTGTAGATATTGTTGTTGTTGTTGTTGTTCAGTCGTTCAGTCGTGTCCGACTCTTCGTGACCCCATGGACCAGAGCTTGCCAGGCCTTCCTATCTTCCACTGCCTCCCAGAGTTTTGTCAAATCCATATTGGTTGCATTGATGACACCGTCCAACCATCTTATTCTCTGCCGCCCTCTTTTCCTTTTGCCTTCCATCTTTCCCAACATCAGGGACTTTTCCGAGGAGTCCTCTCTCCTCACGAGGTGGCCAAAGTACTGGAGCCTCAGCTTCAAAATCTGTCCTTCCAGTGAACATTCGGGGTTGATTTCTTTCAGGAAAGTAACTGCCACATTTTCAGAAAAGGGCATTTTAAGTGGATAAAGAAAACAAATTAAAATGCATCTCCCTCCCCAAATATAATTACTTCCTTATATTTAATGTGATGGCTATACTTGCATCTCGGTAACCAACTTCAAAAGTTTAGACTGCAGCCACTGCAGAAAAGGCAGGTTGTTTTTTAAAATGTCCCTTCCTTGTGCTATGTGTCTTCTTCTTCTTCTTCTTCTTCTTCTTCTTCTTCTTCTTCCTCCTCCTCCTCCTCCTCCCCCCCCTTCATTATGCCCTCTGGAAGTGGGCATTTCACTTTTTGGTTAAAAAAATAGTCCCGGCCATCCCTTCTCAGATAGTAGAGGCTTCTTTCTCTCCCACAAAGGACCTGCCACTTATACATACTAACATCTTGTTCCTAAAGGCCAAGGAATAAGATATTAACAAGCAAGGGCTGGAACACTTTGCAACCCCTTTGGGGGCTTCTCCCCCCCATGTCAGGAAACTCTGACTACTACTGTCCTTAAACTTACATTTTTATTTTGAGAATTGTTAATTGCAGGTTTTAAGCTCATGAGTATTCGACCACTAAACTCCGCCGCAAATGGCTCCCAGCTCCGGAGCTTAAAATTGTTTCCGGACCAGCTCTGGAGTTTACAGATAATTAAGTGTGACCACGCACACCTAAGCGCGTCCCAGCGCACTTTTCAGGTACCTGCTCTTCGGAGGTGAAAATTCCTGATGCGGATATAACGTAGTGACTGCCGGGCTCTCCTTGCTTCTGTTTGTTCTTTTTTTGCCCCCCGCCCCTTTAAGAGATCTGAATGGAGTGCCGGGATGGCAGAACAGAGGTGAGCGGCATTCTTTTCTTCCCTTTTTTCTCCCTCCCCTCACACAGCCAGCAGCCAGGAGTGCGGAGGGGGTGGGAACGCAGGAACAGCGACAAACCCCTAAGATCTCTGGTCCAAATTTAAGTGGCCAGCGGATCTTGGGTTGTGTGAAAAGGCTCTAAGACAGAAGAAACAAGCTGTTAATCGTTCCAGTAGCATTTTTAAATTGCCTTCTTGCATTGCTGGAATGTTCAGTTTGTTGCTTTTTCACATTCGATTATTTCTAAGTCTTTTGGACCTCTTCATTTTGCCCAAACTTCTCCCATTTCACCATACTTGGTCAGCCAGTGGGTATTACTAAATCAATTTGTATATAAATTGAACCTATAGCTATTCTTCAAATTCTTGAGTTACACTAAAAATAGAGACTAAGCCATGGAGGCTTAGGTTTCAATTTAAAAACCATTTTCCCTTTGGGATTGTCCGACATCACTTTCTCTGTCACTTTTTTGGCTAAGATGTTTTCCTTAGATAATTAACCTGATTTTATGACAGTGGTAAGACACCAGATTCTCTCGGTGCCCTAAATTCCCTTCTCTCTCTCCTTTCTCTCTCTCTCTCTCTCTCTCTCCGTCTCATGCACAGAGGTCACCATTATTAGAAGAGAATTTTCAGGTCCTTTGGAGATTGCACTAATGACTTCTTCCTGACTTTGTACTACTTACTGCATATTTGTTTGTCATTAGCCAGGACTGAACAAGATGGACGGGTTTCATTTGAACCAAGATGTAACCAGACTGCTGGTGTGTAATATAAAAAAAGGTGACAGAGCAGCTTTAAAACTGAATTGTGGGGGAAAGCCGACAACAGCTGAGTGGCACCCAGTTCAGAAAACTTCACCATGGAACGAGGTTGGAGAAGGTAGAGAACCACAAAGTGATGACATAGGTACACAACATAAGAACATAAGAAGAGCCATGCTGGATCAGGCCAAAGGCCCATCTAGTCCAGCTCCCTGTATCTCACAGTGGCCCTGCCAGTTGCGCCTGGGAGCGCATGAGACTAGATATCTGTCTCCTGATACCACTCCCCTGCATTTGGCCCTTGAAGTACCCCAGTTTTAAGCCTGGAGATTACACATCTCCATCCTGGTTTGTAACCTGTGATGGACTTTTCCTCCAGGAATCTGTCCAATCCCCTTTTGAAGGCATCCAGGCCAGATGCCATCGCCACATCCTGTGGCAGGGAGTTCCATAGACTAACAACACACTGGGTGCATTGTTAGATATTAGGACTGGGAGAATAATGGGATGTGATCGTTTGTCTACTGGAATGAAAAGCTGCAGGGGAAAAAGAACAAACAAGCATTCCTACTTGGGGGACCCACTATACAGGTGCTTTTACGTAAATGCTCAGAGCTTCTGAGCAAAGATGGGAGAACTTGAACATTTAGTGGCTAGGGATAACATTGATATAGTATCCATAACAGAAACCTTGGGGAATGCTGAGAACCAGTGGGACACCGCAATCCCAGGCTATAACCTTATAGGAGGGATAGAGAGGGGTGGGCTGGAGGTGGAGTGGCCATATATGTCAAAGAAGGAGTAAAATCCAGCAGAATGGAGATTGACGGTGGGTGTGACTCCACCATAGAATCACTGTGGGTTAAACTACCAATGAGTGATGTGATAATGGGACTGTGCTATCATCTGCCACTGCCAGATCAGAAACTTGAGGGGGACCTTGAAATGAGGAGACAAATCATGGAGATATCTAAGAGGGTCAGGATAGTAATCATGGGGGATTTCAATTATCCCCACATTATTTATTTTAGAGTATTTTTACCCTGCCTTTCTCCTTGAAAAGGACCCAAGGTGGCTTACAGTAATGAGGGATAATACACAGTCCAATACAATTAAGACATGTTCAAGTATTGAGAACAAGGAATTGAGGGACATCATACAGCATTAATAGACAACATTACATTAAAGCTATAAGGGTATAACTAGTCATAAACTCAAAGTCTATGTGAACCTGTAGATTCATATAAAAGACACATAATGGTAGACCATCATTCAGGGAAAGCTTGCCTGTTTCCGGAAGGACAACAGAGATGAAGCAGTCCTGGCCTCTAGTGGGAGGGAGTTCCAGAGTCTGGGCGCAGCAGTTGAGAAGGCCCTTTCATGGGTTCCCACAAGACATACCTGTGAGGGTAATGGGACGGAGAGAAAGGCCTCTCCAGATGACCTTAGCACCCAAGTCAGTTCATACTGTGAGATTCAATCTTTGAGGTATCTAGGATCCAGGTTGTACAGTGCTTTGTAGGTCAAGGTCAGCACCTTGAATTGTGACCGATAGCTGATTGGCAGCCAGTGGAGCTGTTTTCATAGGGGTGTAATGTGAGCTCTGTACCCCACCCCAGTCAGGAGTCTGGCTGCTGCATTTTGGACCTGTTGAAATTTCCTGAGACTTTTAATCAGTAGTCCCACATAAAGTGCATTACAGTAGTCTAGCTGGGACGCCACTAGGGCATGCATCACTGTGGCCAATGCTGGTTTCTCAGAAAGGGGCGTAACTTGCGTACAGCATTTGGTGCTGTTTAGTCTGAAAAAAGGCTTCTGATGGGGGATATGATTAAGACGTATAGAATTATGCAGGGTATGAGTAAAGTGGATAGAGGGATGCTCTTCTCCCTCTCACAAAATACCAGAACTAGGGGACATACACTCAAATTGAGGGCTGGGAGAGTGAGAACAGACAAAAGAAAATGGTTCTCTACCCAGCGTGTTGTTAGTCTATGAAACTCCCTGCCACAGGATGTGGTGATGGCATCTGGCCCGGATGCCTTCAAAGGGGGATTGGACAGATTCTTGGAGGAAAAGTCCATCACAGGTTACAAACCATGATGAGGATGTGTAATCTCCAGGCTTAAAAAAATACAGGGTACCTCAAAGGCCAGATGCAGGGGAGCAGTATCAGGAGACAGACATCTAGTATCGTGAGCTCCCAGAGGCATTTGGTGGGGCCACTGTGAGATACAGGAAGCTGAACTAGATGGGCCTTTGGCCTGATCCAGCATGGCTGTTATGTTCTTATGTTTTTATTATTCTCCTTATGCTCTTGAACCAAACTTTGGGGGTAAATAATAGGAATGCCTTTCAGGATGCATGTGAAAGGTTTAAGATTTCTCTTACCTTAGATTGACCTTAGTATTTAAAGAAATCATAATATTATAAATAACCACCATCAACAACCTAATTTCTGGAAGAGACCCTATGGATTATCCAGTCTAGCCCTTGACAGTATCTGTTATAAACCACTCAATATCTGTTTCAACCACTCAAAGAGTTGCAATATATATCCTAAGGGCATAATTCCTCTTTGTACCAGTACAGCTGAACAATAATCAGGCCAATAGAAATGAGAGAAGGATGAGTACAAGCCACAAAATAGGTCATGAATTATGAAAAACAACAAAATTAGTTATGTTGACATTTATGGTACTTAATAGCCAGATTCCAGTGCAGGAGTAGGCATACTTAAATAACTTTGGCCAGTGAGTTTAGTGGTTATTTTTTGTTTATTTTTACTCCTTCAAGTGACTTTGAGGAATAATGGAACTGGAAAGCAGTATACTTTTAAAAATATATTTGTAAATATGTGCACAGTTGCATATACACACATGCACACATACAGCTCATATGTTTGACACCCTAGGAGTTTTTGATTACTAGAGACAACAATGATATTTGCAATTCACTATAATCTTCCGTGCTCACTCTCAACCCACACAGTAGCTGGGGAGAAAGTAGATTTATACATTAACAATACTGTATATTTTTCATGTGCTGTCTCTGGTGTTAAGGAATACAAAATATGTTGGGTTTAACTGGAATGGGCAATAATCCATTGGCTGCATGAAAGACCAGCTTCTGGTGGACATGGAAACATCTAGAATTGGTTGGCTTACATGGATCAATATACTTGACTGTATTTTGGACTTTCCTTGGGGCTGTGATGTTGAGGACTGTCAGGGTAAGTGCCTATACTTTAAAATTGTTACCATTATCTGCTCTGGGTATGTAATTTTATAAACTTGATTACAAACCAACAACCTCCTATAGTTAAAATCATAATGACAGACCACCATGTTTAACATGGTGTCATGTTTGCATACCTGTTGCGGGGCTAGCTACCATTTATGGACCACGTCAAGTTTCAGGATGGGGGCCACACCCTGCTCAAGGTTCCTTATAGGCTGCTTGGTGTATAATCTGGACCTTTCATCTATCTTGGGTACCATGGAAATACTGACATGCATATCGAAATGCTGGGTAACAAAAATCAACTGAAGGTTAACTAGCATCGGGGAGACAAATCCTTCACTGAACAGCTATAATTATCTGAGTTTGGATCCTTGTGAACAGTGGCCAGGGACCATGCTACATGATCTAAAACAGGTACTTTCAATTGATTGTGCTTCATTTTACAAATAAAACAGCACCAGCTTCCTAACTGCTGCTTTTTAAATACCTCTCTAGTAATCTAGGACCTCCAAGCAAATGTTTCACTGTTAGAAGAATGGGCTGCTTTTCATATTTTGTTCTTCGTTCTCTATTCTATAATTAATTAATTTTTATATCACCCGTCTTCCCAAAGGAACTCTGGGTGGTTAACAACAGTAAAAACAGATATCAGATACAATACAACAAAAGCAGCAAAAGAGATAGACTTTAAAATGCAAAGTATGTTTGAACCTTGCAGCCTCAGTAACAAAACTATGCCCTAAAGGGATACCGCCACATTAAGTAATCAACCGGTGCTTCAGCCGACTAGCTTCCTAATTGATGGCTGCAACTGTATTGCTCTTTTAGAGTGGAATATTCTCATAAATGTATTTTGTGGCAGGTCCCCCAAGACCAGAATAATGTTTGCACAAATTGAATCTCAGGGGCCATGAATTTTAGCTCTCCAAACTGCTGGAAAACCATCCAGCGATGCTGCATCTTATAGCAGAAGAATGAGTCATACAAGCCAGTCAGGTGCAGATGGAGAATTTCATTTGTCAGCCATCCATGTTCGGTAATCAGCGCACGGTAAGATTATAGCAGCCTGTATCTCTCAGAGATCCCTCCCTTGGAATGTTAATGTACGCTCCTTCCATCTCAGCCTCACTCCCCCAGAATGTTAGGATGTACATCATACCCAAAGGCCAGACAGCAAGAGGACGTCACAGGTTTACGTACAGGATACGCAGAGTAGTGACAAATCGGAGAGCAAACAGAAGAGAGGTAGAATGGAGGGGAGGGGGACAGTCAGACTCTGAATTTGCTTCAGATACCTCTGAAGGACAAATTGTTGCTAAGGGAAAATGAGACAGATGGTTGGAGCAAACAACTTGGCGACTCTTCCAGGCCTTAAAATTTCCCAGATCCTGTCACAAGGGAAGGGGGGGGGAGGAAATTAAGCTGCTTAGTCCCAAACAAACAAAAATAAGCATATCCGATCTCTCCTGATTTCGGAAGCTAAGCAGGGTCGGCTCTGGCTAGTACTAGGATGGGCGACCACCAGGGAATACCAGGTACTGTAGGCGCCTGGAGTAGGAACTGGCAAACCATTCCAGTATTCCTGCCCAGAAAACCCCATGGACATGGGGTCACGAAGAGTCGATCACTACTGTAATGACACAACACTCACACAAAGCCTTAAGACACAATTTCCAATGCAAAAAGGGCATGGCTCAACAGGGAGCAGGGAACACAGTGGGGCACACACACAGCTCCTGTTCTGGCCTATCCATCATCTAAGGAAGACCTTCTGCTTCCCCCTTCCCCGCCATCAGCCTCCTTCTCAACTGCTCTGTCATATTGCTGCCTCTGCTTTACTAGGCATCTCAGAAGGCAGCGTCTATGAAGCCAGTGTGTTCCTGCCAGCGGTTTGTTGTGTGCCATTTTGACTACATCCTTTGTTTTCCATGCCCCTAAATAATACATGCAAAGTGCCTCAGGAGCAAAGAGTGACTGGCTTAATGTCATGACCCCAAGGTACTGCCGGGTAGTTGTGTGCGAAATGACAGATCTGGAATGGAGGGCGTCTCTCTGCCATAGGGCACCAGGACATATTGTCTCCAAGGGAGTACATTTTATACTGCACTATGGTGACATTTAAAGCCATCTGATCATTTGGGTGTCTGCCTTCCTCATTGCTGTGCCAGGACCTGCTTGCCTAGCTCACAGCACTCCTCTCTGATTTGGAAGAAGTGGCTGTGATTAGGAATGGCGTCAACTTTGTCTATGAAGCCTTTGCTGTAATTCCAATCAGAGCGAAGATGGGGAGCTGAAAAGCTCACACTGGGTTGTGGGCAAATCCGAGCCAATCATTCATCAACATTGCTGAATAAAAACAACAACACTGGTAGGTAAAGTTGGAAAACATAATACTGAAAGATATACCCACAGGCTGTTGTGCATTTAGGCAGCCAACAGGAACAAAACCAGCCACCATTCTACAATATATAATATGTACACTATATTTAAAAAAAATTATGAAAAACCCTTTAATCTTTGAAAGATTTCTGAATGCTATTGGGATGCAGATAGGCATAAAGTCTATCCTAGTCGCAGAGAATTAAACACACATTTCCCATCTCATCTAACAGTAGTAGAATATTCATATCTCTGCTACACTGAGATTTGTGTGGTCTAATTTTAGAAATAAGTCACACAGGTTCAGTGGCTGAAATCAAGTAGTACATGGCAGTTGGAATGGTCAGGTTGAATCAATGAAAATTTCAGAGAAGTTGTCTCACCAACGGGCCTCTCCTGCTGGATTTTAGCCAGTGAAACTAATTCCAGAGCAAATCTGTAGAAGGTTGCAACGTAATCACCACCACCACCACTACCACCACCATCTTAGAACTGCATAACTGGAAGGGCCCCCAAGGAGGAACGAATCAAACTCCCAAACTCATGATCTGAAAACAAATACATAAAGCACGGAGCTACCCAGCAGTTCCTCCAGCTGCTTTCATGGTTTTAAAAGTGCCAAATGATTTGTTTGATTTATCACCATCTTTTAATTAACTGATCAGTTAAGGAAAAAGAGGTCTGCAACTGGTATATTAACAAAAAGGCAGGCAATGGCACCTTTTTGAGATGCTGATGCCAAACTAGGAAAGCTGACAATTTAGTGAGCAAAAGTTACCATCATTTTATTTTACATAAAACAATCACATCCTATCTTTACATCTAATATTTTGGCAGCAGGAAATAAGACGTAGTTCCCTCTTCCAAACCCACGTCCGTAGAGGCTACCTACCAAGTATCCAGATCCTCAAAGTGGCTTGCAACAAGCTTAAGAACAAATTGAAATGTATGAACTGAAATGGAAGAACAATAAAATATATTGAAAGCAACAGGAAACAAACGGGGGGGGGGGTTCTGAAATTGAAGCAGAAACAGATCAAAACCTTGGGAACATTAAAAAAAATTCATCTTTTGTCAAAATGTCACAAAGACAAGCTTGGGAATAAGCTTCTCTGGGGATAATATTCCATAAACAGGGTGTCATCAATAAAAAAAGGCTGTAACTCCACTGAAAACATTATGGTTATGTACATGAGTCATTACTGCATTTATTTGTAAGAGGCCGCCCTGTTGGTCAGTCATAACAAAAGCAACAAAAACCTGGATCCAATTGGCAGTCTTAACTGGAGTAGACCCATTTAATCAACTGCTGAGCAAACACCTATGTACATTTCATTGATTTAATGGGTCTGCTGCAGGATTGCCATCAGAATGTAGGCCACATAAGCTAAAAAAGCAAAAAGGCTAGCAAGTTTTGTTTAGCAAAACATAGTCTGCAACCCATTACGTTTTATGCATTACATATTTCCCATGAGTTAAATCAGCATCTGCTCAAGAAATAAAATTTGGATTCCAATGATTATATATGCATATCTGTGTCCTTCACACATTGGCTGATATCCTATTTTATAAGCCAGCCCTGCAGAAGGTTGATGATGTCACCAGCAGAAGGAGAGTTTGGGCAGTTAAAGACATCCCTCATTTCTTCCCTATTCCTACTCATGAATAATCAATTTCATCATGGGGGAGTCATGAAACCCAACTACCTTGGTATGGACACGTCTCTGGCCAAACTCTGGCCAAAAAGGGTCTCACCCTAGAGGTCAGCAGATCCCAACCAGGGAGGATGTTCAAAACAGCACTGGATGAGCACCTTTGACAATGACAGTTTCACCCGGACCTAGGCTGCGACTGTGCCAAGTGGAAAGTAAAACCCAGAATAGCGGAACCCAAGTGGGGCAAATGCGAAGAAGAAGAAGAAGAAGAAGAAGAAGAAGAAGAAGAAGAAGAAGAAGAAGAAGAAGAAGAAGAAGAA
>JAHTLZ010000016.1:78555430-78567654 GCA_023846285.1 Phrynocephalus versicolor
AAGAAGAAGAAGAAGAAGAAGAAGAAGAAGAAGAAGAAGAAGAAGAATCATTTGAGAAGTCGTAAGAGCTGCAGGACAGAAGAATGAAGTCTCTAAGTACCAAAAATTACTGCCATGGAAGGATATTACCATTGTGGAAAATTTTTGATCATTAAATACTTCCTCCATACACATATCATGATTCAATTATATTGCCAATTAGATTCAACTAGGCATTGATGTCAAATAAATTCAGCGTGAGAACAGTGCTTTCTGAGCATGCAAATAATTGCAAAGCCTGAAAAATCAACAAAAGGGTAGGATAGCTTTTCATGTTACTATAAATGTCCATTAAAAACAGTGTGAATAGATGTAGCTCTGCTCTAGTTAACACCAGGCTATTGTCTTACACCCTGAACAAAACTATTTTAATGTGAAAATTGCTTAGATTTTAATCAGACTGAAGAAAGACGAAAGAGTCTGCCTGTAGTTTCAGCGTCCAGCTGCCCTAGCTGCTCCCCTCAAAGGTACTGGGACAGAGTAAAACTGTACAGTATGAACTGTACAAGTGTATACACCATATACACGGGGCATTGCCACCCATTATGGACATTAACCTCCAATAATCTCTCAAGTCATGGAAAACACAAAACAAGACCAGGGTAAGAAAGCAGCCATGAGGCTCAGAGAACTGGCTTCTTTCCAGGATTTGCTACTAGCTAAAGCATGTGCACAGAAACATCCCTTCACGCATTCTCCCCCGCCTCCCCACCCCACGATTACAAATGGGTATACTTGCCCTGGTTGGTGCTATGCTTGGAAAAAGAGTCCTGCTGTGTGGCACCGAGAATCTTCAGTTCCACTAAGGTTACAGGCCAACAAAGGAGAGACTGCCATAAGGAGGAGGAGTACAGAGTCGGTGGCTCGCTTCCCAGGTGCTGGCGGCAGAAAGCAGAGGCAAATCGCAAGAACGTTCCATCAGCAGTGAAGGACAACAGCAGCTGGTAGATAACAGCACACTTTACACACACACACCCTTGCTAATCAGGCCTGGGCAGAAAAGATCTGTTCAATAGTAATAGCCTGCCATCAATTCAACAGGGAGGACTGCTGTCTCATTTTTCATCCGGTGGTCAGGGTTCACAGGTCCATCATTATGAGTGGCATCCTACTTATGTTTTTTAATCTATTGACCTAAATCCTCATATGTAGCTAGCAGCAGAGAAAGGGCAATCATGTCACTTGGCAGTGGCAAATTGCCACTAAGAATCCCCACTGCACACCAAGTGGGGATTCATTAATTAGTGACAATTTGCCACTGAAAGTTACTCCATTGAACGTAACCTGGCATAATGACTGAAAATGATTCTGATCAATGTACAAAGGAGAGGTGGGCAACATTTATAGCAGGATTTTTGTCCTCCATACACATGGGCCCCAACTCTTTGCTCTGCAACAATAAATCTGATGCTGTATTTCTCTTTCTGGACAAGAAGCCACGGGAACACGGCCTCAATTTAAACACAATGATGAACCCAGGAGTATTTAAGGCACGTCACTGTGCTTTAAAACCACACATATAAATAAATAAATAAATATGCTCCGAGAATGACTTTGTCAGTGGATCAGCTTTAAAATTGGACATTGGGTGGCATTTATTAGCTGCCCATCCTGCCTCTGATAAAAAATAATTATTTTTGCCTGCTGAAAGACATTGTTCTGAGGATATGGATCTATTAATAAAATATGAGCTAAATATGATCTCTAGTAGGTTTTGGAAGTTCTTACCAATTGGAATATTCAGTTGCTAACTTGCTACTCTTATGAGTATATGCATGCTAAAATTATGAAGTCTTCTACCAAATATAATCTCCCAGCTGAAAAAAGGAGCATTTTGATCTCAGAATAATAATAATAACGATCATTTCCAGGAGCTGGCTTGACTTTTGAAGCCTTAAGTAGTTTGGACATGGGTGCTTCAGAGTCTTTCTTTCATATAATCTCTCCAAAATACTCCATACAAAGTCTGGTTCTTTTATGCTATTGTGGGTTATTGCCAATGTTTTGCCATTCCTTGATTTAATTGTGGCTTTATTGTGTTTGTTTTACTTATTTCAATATTGTATATTGTACCATATATTTTTAAACTTTGGGCAAAATGGAATGGTATATAAATCAAATAAATAAATAAATATTCCTCAGCCATGCAAAGCAATGTGGGTAATTACTGACAGCAGGACCTTTTTAGTATTCGCACCTCCATTACAGAATGCCCTGTTTGGTGGATCTGTCAGATCATAACCTTTTGTTTGTTCTAGACATTGTCAGGAATCTTGTGAAACAGAAATGATGACATGAATAGATTGTCATTCATTAAAGGCTTCCTCTAGTGATTTTTAGGGTGTGCACAACTTGTACACCAAGCAGCGAAGGCAGGCCACTCCACCCAACAGGATTTTGGCCGTTAATTTAAAATATTTCTCTTTAAGAACCCTTTTGGATACTTCTCTTGCTTTATTTATTTATTTAAAACATTTCTATCCTGGCTTTCTCCTTGAAAGGACCCAAGGCGACTATTGCAGTAGTGTCCTGTTCTTGTTATTTAAATAGCTGAATTGCCCATGGAGGAGATATGTGTTTTCTACTTTTTAATATTTCACTTTTTGAATGTAACAATTATGGGACAAGCTCCCTTTAACCCAGGGGAGTTGAAACTTTTTGTACAGATTGTCAGATTTGATGGCTGAGAATGTTGGGGGGGGGTGGCCCCAACCCTGCCCCCACACTGCAAGCCCCATCCACTGACCCCTTGCAAGCACCACCCACTGACCCCTCCTTACAAAATGTTTGGACACCCCAAACAAGGGAGTGGGGAAAGGGGGTGCCGCGTGTGTGTATATGTGTGTGTGTTTGTGTGAGTGGGTGTGTGTGTGTGGGTGTGTGTGTGTTTATGTGTACGTCTGCATGCACTTCTCTATCCTGAGATCGGGACTGCAGGGGAGGGGGGTAGAACGGGCTTGCTGGTCTGTACGGTATCCATGATTTTGGGGGGGGAGCTGAGGGGGGCAGAAAGGGAAAGGGAACGTGAGTGAGTGCTGCCTTTCTCCCCAAGGAGAAGGATGTGGGGGGAAGCAGCCAGAATCCCCGCTATACCCCATCCCTCCTGCTCCCACTGCCCAGGACCCTTCCCCCTCGGCTCCCTCTTGCTTGTCCTCCTCCTCCACCTGCGGGGGAGCACCTTGGTGCTCGACCACAGGGAAGCCAGGACCATGGATCCCATTGAGGCTGCCCAGCCTGGGGCTTTGTGTGTGGGGGGCTGTGGGGGGAGGCCGGGCCAGGGGAAGCCCTCAGGCAGAGGGGCGGAAGTGGCAGTGGCGGGGAAGGAGTCTTTCACCTCCCAGTGATTTGCGACTTCCAACTCCTGGAAGGCACCACTGGAATAGGAAAGGCTCATTGGACTTGGAGTCCTGAGCAGTGGGAGAGGGGGTGGAGAGAAGGAGGGAAGAAGCTTCCAAGGAGTAGACCCACTTGCGTGTGCGTGCCATTTTGGGAGGGCCACGTGGTTGAGCCGGGCCGAGTCCCTCAGGTGCTAGCTGTGCCACTGCTCTGACTTCTCCCAGGGCTAGGACAGCTCTCTTTCCCTCCAGTCGTTACTGAACTGGCTGGGAGTTCTGTTTACATTCAGCTGTCTTCGGGAGTTTGGCTGCTGCCCTGGGCTGGGGAAAACAACCTGGTGCCACTGCCACTGTGTCCCTCTTCCCATCGCTGGGGGCTGCTCTCTTCCCCCACCCACCTTCGAACCTGGTGCTGGGAGCACACGCAGCTGCCTCAGGAGTGTGGCAGCCGCGCAAGGCTGGTGGGACCAACCCAGCGCCAATGGCACGTCCACTTGCCCCCACCTTGGTTGCCAACCATTGGAAGTGTGAGCATTGCAAAGGAGGGAGAGGGCGGGACAGCCAGCTGCGATCCAATCAGAATGGCCTGATGGGCTGGATCCATCCCATGGACTGGATTTTGGACATGGCTGCTTTATACTTTATATCCTACAAAGATGGGAAGTTTTGGTTGGCAATATTTTTGGCTGGGCAATATTTTTGCAGAGTTCCCACCACAAGTCACTACAAAATCCCATTAACATCCAAACCTATGCTAGGAGTGCTGTGGGGTTCTTTGCTCACTCTCCTATGTTTGCCTGAATTTTCATTTCAAAAAATTCTGGTATCTGCAGGGTAAGTCAAGGAAGCAATCAGTGCCCTCAGATAATGGGAAAGCAGTAGTATTAGTTTAAATGGCTGGATAGCTTAGTAGTTTAGGTGTCTGGTTGCAGATGCAGAGAATGAGAGTTCTATTCTCTCTGTGCCTCTTGGGAGTAAACCCAACCTATGTGGGCTTGGGCAAGCTGTCCAGTCCCAGGGCAACTCCCCCCCAACCACACAAAATGGGATGTCAAGCCAATGCTGAGTGTGCTCTACCTAGAAAACTCTGAGAAAGGGTCACCAGAAATCTGAATTGATCTGATGGCACTTGGTTATTTATTAGTAACAATTTATAAGAAAGGATCCAAGGATATAGAAAATCACAAGCTTGCAATTTGTGTCCTTCTTTGTCAGCATCTTGGGGCATCTGACTGCTTATTGCTCATGTCCAGGCTCAACATCCAACAGATCTTTGGTCTAGGTACCAGATGGGGGGGTATAAAAACCCAATCAATCACTCAATCACTCAATCAATCAATAAATAAACTAGGTCAGCCAGGCAGTTCTTGTACATATTTCATGCAGGATAGGTGTAATGTCCAATAGAAGTATGCATTTCAGTTGACTCTATATGCTTCAAACATCGGCTCATCTCTGCCACAGTAGTGGAACCACAGCTCCGCAGTCAACATAAGAAATGTGGAATTTTTCCCCACAATGTTGCTCATTCAAACCCTAACAATGGATGCCTGGCAAGGGGCCACTCGGTTGCCAAGGAATCCCGGATGGCTTTAGAACATAAGCGACTGTTACAAGGAACGATGTGGTTTTGCTTCAGAACAAGGGCTCTTATTTGCAACTATTTTGAGAGAGCCACACGGTAAGAGGAACTTGCATTCCCAAAGGCTGGAAGAGTTTGCCAAGCAGGCTACTGTGGCTATTATCTTCCTCTGAAGCCAAATACTAGAAACCAATCTCCTTTTCCCCTTGGAGGCATTTTGGATGCCTTGTATTGGCTTTTTATGAACCTAAAAGGTCATGATTGTTTACCAAGTACAAAATGTCTCATTATTGTAGGCCTCTTTCCTGGGTCTGTGCTTGAGCAGCCTTAACTTGGCATTTCTGTAAGCAAGTGTTCCAAAATAAAATGCAGCCAGGATGTAAAAACACAGAGCTGTATGTCTTTTGTCCTTCACCTCTAGTCCAATGAGTCAAAGTGCCCCAAATGGCCTGCCTTTTCAGGGGCTCATGCAAGCTGATAACAACTACACATTGGGTGTTTGCAATACATATGAAATCAATTGAATTGGATTAAACCAATTACAGTAAATCTTCATATTTATTTTCTTTAAATGGTTCTCACGGGTCCCGTAAGTGTAAGAGAGGTGTCCTATGGGGAAAAATCAAGTTCTGTCTACTTACCAACCTGTCTTTCTGGGTCCCACCACCACCACCAAGATGTTTGCATGGCTGTTCTTATGTGCCATCAAGATCCTTCTGACTAGGGATGTTGGCAGGTCTTTGGATTCAAAGTCCAAAGTCAGATCCTTTGCTACCAATTCCTGTTAAAAACAAGCTTTTGTTCCACATAAAAATGGAGGGTAGGTGGGTTCCAGGTTGCAAGTTGAGTTTGATGCATTTGGAGGGAAATGAGTCAAATCCATGTCATATTACCAGTGAGACTTAAGTCTGAACTGACAGCAAGTCCGGCAAATTGAGTCTCCATCCCTGCTTCTGATGAAGGGCAACCTTCAAGAGTCTTGCCACTAACAGGCCTGCTCAGCTCTTGAAAACTAACATCCACATATTTGTTTGTTTGTTTGATTGATTGATTGATTTCTATGCTACTCATCCAGCAATGCAGCCAATCTGGGAGGTTTACATTACACAGACAAAAATAACAATCAAAATAAGAAAATAAGAGACAGCAATGTACACAATGAACTAATCGCAAATTAAATCTGACAGACAGAAGCACTAAAATTAACTAAAACAATTTGCATAATTTGAAAGAAAGGTGGGGGAACTGGTGGTTTAGTGCTAAAAAACCCCACTGCACTGTGGTGTTACGGGCTCTGGGAAAGCCTGCCTAAAACAACAAAATGTTTTTAATGACCTCATCAGCCCCAGCATGGCATCCAGGCAGAGCTCAAGGGATGGGGTAGCATCCTCTGCAGAAGGATGCAAGGAGAGACAGGGCTGGTTGTCATCAGCATATGGACTAATTCAGGGGGACCTCAACAGTGCTGCCAAGATGAACTTGGAGAGCTCTGGGAGGGAGAGTGCTGGGTCGCGGGGAGCATGGTACACAAGCACAATTCGAAACCTGTGCATCTGACCACAAGGTGTAGACATCCCAACCCCGGGCATATCAACATTGTGGATTTGTTGACATGAAAAGATTCCCTATAAATGATGGCCACCCTACCTCACGACCCTCCAACCTGCCCAGATGCTGAACACAGAACCCTTGGGGGCACAGCTGGGAGAGAGAAGCTCCCCTCCCTGCACCCACCCAGGTCTCCGTAAGAAAGGCCAGGTCGGCCCACTCATCCAAGATCAAATCATGGATGATGGGGATATTATTGTGGACTGACCTGGCATTAATCTGCAAACAGGACAGGTCAGAGGCATGGACAGAATGGTTCCCTAGCATGTGGCAGTGGACCAGAGAGTCAGAACAGGGGATAGGCAGTAAATTCCTATTCCACGTTCTCCTTACCTGATCAATCCTCTGACCCAAAGCATACCTCCCACGGTCTGACACCACCAAGATGGAGGATTCCTCTGACACTGGCAATTGCAAGGGTAAAACACAAGGGAGGAGTAAAGGCATAACACCAACACAGCACAAGAAACCAAACCAACAAACCCGTCCCAGCCCCATTAAAACAAAGAAAGGGGGAAAATGAAAAAGACAATAATGATAATTATAATAATAACAATAATAATACTTTAAATAAGAAAAATAATATTCAAACAACTACTACTACTACAACTACAACAATATGCTAGTCCTAACAGCCATCCAGCCTTCACAAGTGGTAATAGATGATGATCTAAAAGGAGGAAGGTTCTCCTCCCCAGTCTTGAGTCCCAGCTTGAACTCCAGAACCCGCTTGCAGTTGGCTAACAACCAGGCAGAGTCCCAGCTGAGAGATGGTAATGCCTATGAGTCCCACGGCCACTCCAGGAACTTCAAGAGTGCTCCCGGTTGCAAACGGGCACATTGCGGGAAGGTCCTTAGTCCTCCAGGGGAGCGAGAAGGAGAAAACAGTGGCTTCCCCCGGTACGGTTCACTTCGGCAGTAAACATGGCTCCTCCATGGCACACCACGTGGTTGTTCAACTGAGAGCGGGGCCACAACCCCAGCAAGAATGCTATCACCACCCACACCATCATTGCCTTCACCCCCATTCTTGCCACCACTGTTGCCTCTCCACCGTCACTGGGTGCTACCGGTTGTAGAAGTGTCGCTGCCTTGACTCCACCACTTTCCACGCTGCCGGGACCAACACCATGCCACTGCACTGTGCCACCATTAGCCCCTGCAGCATCAAGGCTCACTGCTGCTCCAGAGACCGTACTCTCTCCACTGCCACAGCCACAGCCTCCGTAGCTCCGCTAGTTACTGACAACGAGGCCCCATAAGCCAGCCAGCCTAAGACGGAACCCAGTAACTGGCCAAAGTGCAGTACAAATGAACCACCATGGCCTAGGGGAGGGTTCCGGGGACACAGATAGAAAAGGACGAGGAGAGGGTAAGGGAGGCCACCCCCAACCCCTAAAGGCAAAGGCCTAAGGACCGGCAAGAAGAAACTAAAAATAAAATAAAAGCAACAAGAGGAAGAAAACAAAGCCAAAAAATAAACACACACACACACAAAACTTGCAACAGAGACATACTCCCTCTGCCGCCCTCCATCTTGCCTGAATCTCATCTCCTTTTTTATTTTTTCTGTTCTATGTGAATAATTTATATCCTTCAACTGTTGTATGCCATTCATAGGAGTCATCCCACCATGTTCCAGTTACCCTTATGAAGTTGTATTTAACCCCCTGAACTAAGATTCCTAGTTCTGACACTGGAAATTGTACAATTTGTGGCCTGCTTTGCGTCATAATTTTTAAAGAACGTTATCATTGGATCATATGAGAGCTGCTCTGTCTGCTCCTCTTATTGTGCATAATGATTGCATAATTATTGTACATTGTACAGTTGCACAATTGTACATTGACCAACTCAATAAAAATGTGCAAAGTTGGTGGCATAAGGAACCCTCTGTCTCTTTCTCTCTCTTGAAGCCCAACTCCCATCAGGAAAAGAGGGATGAGAGTTCTTAGCAATTTAGTTATTGGAAGGCTTGCCACCAAGTTTGGTATATAACGAGGCACGCACACTCCAAAGTGCTGCATAAATGCCAAGTATTGTTGTTATTAATTTGTCATGCTAGTGAGTATTTGCTCATCTGACTACTAACACAACCGAATGAATATGGAAAATGGAGCAATTATGCATACCTAATCAAGGGAAATCATTGTTTGCTGTGGAACTTTCAAAATCCCTTTCAGTGTCAGCTTGTAATTATCGCAGTGGAATGCGAGACAGTTACAAGATTGTGATGTTGCATATTGGTCTGAGGACAACATGGCCATTTTTGCATGTGATATAATAGGATTTTTGTTTGTTTACATTACTGTAACTCAAAATGCTGTGTTGGCTACACTGTACATTTGATTGCAAACTTATGAAGAATATACTCTAAGTTCCCGTACTGAATGCAACATTCACAAAAACTCTCCAGTGTTAGGTTAGGTTCTGAGCTTACAGTGGATCTGGAACTGGTGATGTCATCCCTGCCACCAGCCTGTCCAAAAGAAGAAACTCGAGAAAGATTTGGGCAAATCAAAAAAAGGGAAACCTCCATTCTTCAGTAAGTAGAAACAATTATTATTCTCTCTGATTCATAGACAAGGCTTTGAAATCCAGCTGGCATATGCATCTGAACAATTAGGAGGCATGCTTCTGCTACCTAAAGACAATTAAAAATATAATGAAAGCAGATTGAGCACTCCTACCTTTGCTTTGGTTCCTCTCTGACACTGACTGGTTTGGTCTTTTAGTCCTGTTTTGCTGACCCTATGATATAAATTAGCATAATGCTGGAAACGGAAGTATAAATTTTATGAGCATGGTGCAATGATACACTTTAGCCACTACATAGACCTGTGGTAGAGGTCATTGTCTGTGCAGTCATGCATACATCCAGTAGTTATGGTTCAGTCTTCTCCATCCTGCAAAGTTTTCTGTGTTGGTCATTCAATATTAAATGTTCACATTAGTAGAGACAGCAAAACATATGCACTGGAAAAGCAGTCACACATGCATATGGAAAAATTACAAAACAATCCTTCCATCCAACTACAGTATTTTGAATCCCATGCCCTACTAAAAATGAAAAAGAAATTAAAGACTAATGAAAATATGCGGGCCTCCCTGGCACATCATTTCCATCTATGACCCATAGAGATGGGCACGAATCTAAAAAATGATGTTTTGTTTTTTCATTTTTTGTTGTGGGTCCGTTTTGGTTCATTTTTGTTTTTCGTGAATTTTTTGAAAAAAAATTGTTTTGTTTTTTCATTTTTCGTTTTACCTGCTTTTTGTGCAATTTAAAGCATTTCCGCACGTGGTCGTATCCCAACGCCCCAGAAAACACTAAAAAATGATGCTGGCAGAGACACAGTATAGACTAGGTACGCAGGGAGGCTGCAAAGGCAGCGACGAGTGTTGCCCAGGGTGTAAGGCAGCCGCAGAGTGACTGCACTGCAAGGCAGGGGAGGGTACTCACCAAGAGGTACGCAAGCACACAGGGAGGCTGCAAGAGAAATCTCTTCTTTCTTTTCCCTAAGAGCCAGGCTGCAGCCATCAGGAACACAGAGACACACCCCTGCCTGGCTGGCCTAAAGTAATGAGTCGCAAGGACAGCAATCCCACCCTAACTCCCACCGCAGACTGCAAGGAGGACGGGGGCTGCCAGAGCTTTTTATGCCCTCTGTGGCTGCCACACCTACCCAGTCTGCAACCTGGGCATGCTATTGGTTGAAATTGTCCAAGAATTTACATGATCCCATCACATGGCTTGCATCCATCTTGTGGCTGGAATTCATTTTGTGTTATCCCTAAAGGGAAAAGAAAAAATACATCGCGATGGGAGAAAGACAAAAACAAACGTTTTAAGGACCCCAACCCCCTGGTAGTTAATAATTTCAAATAATTATCGCTGTGTTTTTACGTATGTCCAGGGTGTTTTAATACCCAAGAAATAAATATTAGGCATCTGGGAGCCATTTTGGGTCGATGTCCCCTAAGTCCCCTTAAAGGAAAAAAATACAGCAATCTGAGAAAAGACATAAATGCATGTTTTAAGGACCCCAACCCCCCCGGTAGGTATTATCAGGCAGAATAAATAATTATCGCTGGGTTTTTACGGATATTCAGGACGTTTTTTAACATTTAAACACAGCTCATTACATTGGGCGTCGCCATTAATGAAAACGAAACGTAACGAACCTAATTTTCGTGGTTCTGTTCAGTTCGTTCCAATTTCATCACAATTTTCGTTATTCATTTCGTTGTGTAACGAAATGAATAATGAATAACAGAACAAAATCTCATTTTTAAAAAAATGTTTTTCTTGAAAATGCAGATTTTTAAAACCTGAGTGAGTATTCATGACATGCACAAATGGTGATGCATCATAAGCATGCAGCCCACCCCTGTGCATGTTTCCTCAGATATACAGTGGAACTTCTACTTAGAAATTTAATCTGTTCCAAATGCATGCTCTTAAGTCAAACAACTCTTAAGTAGAGGAGCCCTATCTAAAAAATAACAAATCAAACATTTTTAAAAAGCATTTGTTAAGTAATGCAGACCGCATCTAAAATGTGTAAGGCAGCAGTTAAATGCCAACTGTTTTCTGCTCTTAAGTAAAATTGCTCTTAAGTCGAGCCGCTCTTAAGTAGAGGTGTCACAGTATGCCCAAATTCCATGGAAGTCACTCATAAGTTAAGGACTGCAGTCTAAAATGCTTTCCCAGCATCACTTGTGAAAAATGACCTCTCTATATGATATCTCAATACTCTTGATCCAAAGGCTGGATGTGCCATATGGCATGACAGGCTGATGAAATCCCAGCAAAGGGCAACACAGATTTCAGCCTCCTGATCTGAGCTCTCTTCAAAGCGTTCTCTAGCCTGTAGAGATGGGCACGAAATGAATTTTTTTCATTTCGTTCGTTATTTGGTTCGTTATGTAACGAAATGAATAACGACCTTAGGGGCAAATTTAACACGAAATGAACCAAACTGAGAAAAATTGGTTCAGTTAGGTTTGTTTCGTTAATAGGGGGGTGGAGATATCTCCAACCTGGTGTGGTCTGGAGGTCCGGTCTTCCTGGGTTCTGGGACAGGGACCAGGGAAAAAAGCCGCCGCCGGCTGCGCTACAGTTGTAGCACGGCCATGTGGTTGCTCGGCATTGGCTCAGTAAAAAAAAAGGGAGCACCGACCAGGCCCCAAGGGTGGCCTGGTTGGCACCCTAAAATAAAAAATGAAATAAAATAAAAACCAGCGGCGACTGGGCCCCAGGGGCCGCGTGGTTGGTGCTGAAAGGAAAACAAAAAGCAAAACAAAAAGCCCCACGCTACAGCTGTAGCGTGGGGCCTGAACCCAGAAGTGGGGGGAACCCTGCTGCTGTGGCACCCGCCTCCAGCCTCCCTGCACAGGAAGCCCAAACCCAGTGGCAAGGGGCCGCTGCCACTGCCGCCTCCGAGCCCCGCCACCACTGAAGCCGCCCCGGCTGCCTTGGCTGTCACTGGCTCGGGCTTGCAGCTCTACCTCCAAGCCCAACATGTCAGTGATGGCGAAGCCTTTGGAGCGCAGGCTCCCAGCAGGGGAGGCTGTGTGGGGAAGCGAGGAGGAGGGATCCCTCCCACCGGGCTGATGCGGTGCAGGGGCGGGTGGGGGAGCGGAAGGTGCTCCCTCCT
>JAHTLZ010000016.1:78567664-78581801 GCA_023846285.1 Phrynocephalus versicolor
GACTGGGCCCCAGGGGCCACGCAGTCAGCGCTGAAAGGAAAGCAACAACAACAACCCAGAAGGGGGAACTAACATAAAAAAATAAATTTTAAAAAGGGGGAGCGCCAACCAGGCCCCAAGGGTGGCCTGGTCAGCACCATAAAATAAAAAATAAAATAAAATAAAAACCAGCGCCGACCGGACCCAGGGGCCGCGCGGTCGGTGCTGAAAGGAAAACAAAAACAAAACAAAGTAATCCGATCATGTCTTTTACCTTCTCTGCATTCCCACCTCCTCCAACCTGGTCTACTCTCTTCTTTTAGGTATCCATAGCAAGAAAGCTTACAAGTAGAGATGGGCCCAAACGAACAATTGTTCGTTTCCGTTTTTGTTTTTTCGTTTCGTTACGCAACGAAATGACAAACGAATTTTGTCTCTAAAATGAAATGAAACGATCAGAAACACCGGAAAATTTGTCGTGCGTTTCGTTTCCGTTACTGCAATACAAGTGAATTGCTTAAAATCCTTTAAAAATCACAAAAAATTGAAATAAATGGTAACAAAATGGTAACAAAATGAACAAAAATGAAAACGATTTTTTGCAAAAATTTGCGAAAAACGGAAACGAACTGAAACGGACCCTCCAAACGACAAACGAAATGCCATTTTTTTTATTCATGCCTATCTCTACTTACAAGTTCAACATCAACCTTCTTCATTTATGATAGATTAAACCCTACCTTCTCCTTACCAGAAATCAACAGATAGGAAAAACATGGGCTGGGGGTATGAATGATTTTCAGGACAAGACCATGGTAGAGGAACCCAATTTAGATGTTTTAGTAAAAATGTGTTCCCCAAACTGATAGCTCACTTTCTGAAATATGGTAGAGCCACTCCAGCAATGGTCAAAATGCAGTGGTCTTCTTCTCCAATCCATTGTCATGTCCGACTCTCAGTCACTTTGTGGATCTCTGCTCTCTGTGCTTTTCTATCTCTTACTGCTCTTTTTAGTTCCATCAAAGTCATTTCAGCATCCCTTTTGATGGGTTTAAGCCAGTGAGTCCCTGGGCGGCCCCTTCTTCTTTTTACCACTGAACAATCCCAGCGTTATTGCCTTTTTGAGTGCATTCACTCAAATAGTGTGATCAAAGTATGACAGTTTTGGGGGGGTGATCTTGGCTTCCAGAGATATTTTTGGTTTATCTAGGACTCCCTTGTTGATAATCCTTGCTGCCCATGAGACATGCAGAAGTTGTTTCCAACACTGTAGATCAAATGCATCTATTTTTTTCTACCTGTCTTCCTCAAAGTCTAAGATTCACAACCACACAAAGCGATTGGAAATATGATAGAATTACTGTATTTTTTCTGTCTATAAGATGCTGCTGCATATTAGACACACACCCTGCTTTAAGATGCCCAAATTAACAAAACCCATAAAAAATCCTCTTTCAGCCCTGCTCCAGGGAGGAGATTGGGATGGAAAACCACTCCTTAAATAGACCTTCCCTCCAGTTTTCCAGGTGGGCCTCATGAATGGCCTAGTAGCTGCTGCTCAGGCCAGGCCTTGAGCCTACAAATACCAGGCAATTCCTGGTTCAGGCTAGCCCTGATTCTGCAGTCACCTAGGCCATGTAGGCCAGATCCATTCCTGACACAAAGTTACAATGTTAGCACCTGCATTGTTGCCTGTCCCCACGCTCGGCAAAGAGTGAGCTACTAGCACGCCTGCACAGTCTCATTCTCAGTGGACAACTGACTGCATACAAAGTCCCCCCTGCTTTCAATTATGTGTGTGGGGGATTCCCTCCTCCTTCAATTTCATAACCCTTGGGAGAGGTCTACATTATCTGAGTACTCTTGTTATTATTGTGTATATCTGTATGTATTTTTTTTTTCATTTAATGTGAGGGGCCCTTTTTGCAGATCCTGCTTCTGCTGCACCATTTGCCGTATTGTACCATATTGTCCATGGTAAATTCAGCTATAGAAAAATTCTGTGATGCCCCCTCTTCCCTTGATGCTCCTAAGCACATGCTTATTGTGCTTAATGGTTAATCCACCCCTGGTTGTATCCTGTGCATATAGAAGGTTGTTGATGTCCTTAGTGCCAATTTTGACCCCAATGGAAGATTCTTCCAGATGTGACTTTCTGGTAACCACTTCTGCATAAATGTTAAATAACGAAGGTGACAGAATACTCCCTGGTGTGTTTTAAAAATCCACAGATCGTGTACAAGACTCAAGAGAGAACATTGGGAAGATCAGATTGATCCATGAGTGACACCTGCTGGTGGACAGCCTGTGACTCTATACAGGTCTCCTAGTCAATATTCTTTTCACAGGGTGTCACTAAGCTGGAGTTTGTGTTGGGTTGTTGGTGAACAATGCGACTGATATTTGTTGAAACAAGTCATATTGCTGCTGGTTCAGTTGTTAGCCTTGGTGACTTAAAAACAGTGCATTCTCCTTCCCCAGAACTTGGTTTTTAATACTTTGTTCACACTTCTTTGGGATAAGTGCCTTTTCCTTCAGTCTACTAGGCCCCGTGCTTTCCCACCAAAGCACAGTCCGTCCTTCCAAGTTTCTATGCTTATGCAAGACATTTGCAACAAACCCCCATCTTTATCAGCAGATGATAAATTATCACCAAATGAAATGAAGCTGATCTGCAACATTCAGTGTCAGGATATGTCCGACTAGAATAAAGAAAGAAAATGCACTACTTAAAGGAGATCCCCTGATAAGGATGGACTCGCTGTAATGCCCCCCCCCTTTTTTTATCTCTAGAGGCCAGCTGCAGGTCTGTTGCAGAAATTCAGTACACTAAAGATAGTTAAGGAATGCTAGTTTGCAAAAAGGGCAAGACAGAAATCGAGATAATAAGACATATTCTCCTTTATTGTTGCTGCTGTTTATTTTCTTTTAAAAGATATTACCATATTTAAATATTTCTAGTAAATACCATTTTTCATTTAGAGGTTAAAGGTAAGGAAGTAAAAATCTCACTGAAAACTGGAATACAGAATACAAATTTGCTCTTAAAGGAGATCTAAATATCCATATAAAACGTCTTATTTGGTCAGCCATGCATAGTTTCTATTCTTTTTCTTCGTTTTTCCCTTTTACACTTTTGATTATGTGAAAGGTAGATATTTCTCAATGTGTTTCAGATGGCAAGATCTCCTTTATGCTGATATTTGTTCCCTTCCTCCCTGTGGTGTTTTAGGGTAGCCCCAAAGGAAGACACACAAAGGCCTTGGCATCTTTTGGGGTTCCTTCATAGTCAAGGGTCTGGTGATAGCAGATTACAGCACTTTCCAGCTCTGCTTCCTTGACAGGTGACCTCCTTCGCTTGAAAATGAATCCGTTTCTCTGCTATTGCTGCCCCCGTGTGGCTTCTATCAGGTTTTGCAGCTCTGTGGAGCCATTCCCACAATGCTGGACGTGTTGATTGCAGCAAAACAACCAGCGGCCATGTATGTGTCGCGTTTAAGATTAACAGATGATTGTGAGATGGGTATTTATGGAGACATAGCCCACTTCTTCTGATGTTCAGTGGCATTTTAAAAGGCTGCTTTAGAAGGGATGCTTACATGGTTTTGTTCTCCGTCAATTGTGCAGTAATTTTAATGGTTAAAATAACAATTCAGTTAGATTCTGTTTGTCTGTTTGTATTATTTGTGTGCTGCCTGTCTGTGAGATCTCCAAGCAGATTACATTAAAATATTAAAATTTCTGAATATTGAAAAATATATTAGAATACCTCTCTTCCATTCGGGGTTGCTATAGCCTGTCCCAGTTTAAGAGTGGGACTTAATCATTCTGGGTTTTTAGGGTCTTTCTGTTAGGGTTTTTTCCTTTTGGCCCTTTGTTTTTAGATTCTTGATTTTAGACTTTTTAAGCCACCACTCACAGAGCAAATATGAAAAGCTGAATAGAAGATCCACCTTGCTTCCCTTTTGTCCATCTCTAACAATGTGATAAATCAACAGGGCTGTAAGCCAAAATAATTCTGCTACTTGGATTTTCCACACATTTCAGCACCACCGCTCAGTTCCTAGAATCCTTCATGTCTCCCAGC
Source organism: Phrynocephalus versicolor (assembly GCA_023846285.1). NCBI lineage: Eukaryota > Metazoa > Chordata > Lepidosauria > Squamata > Agamidae > Phrynocephalus > Phrynocephalus versicolor. The sequence continues at coordinate 78,571,731 of JAHTLZ010000016.1, forward strand.
CTCTTCTTTACCATCATCGGACCCCCTTTTAACAATCAATCAATCAATCAATCAATCAATCAAATTAAAGGGGGATAATAAATAAATAAATAAATAAATAAATAAATAAAAGCTTCCTAAAATCTATTGGAATTAAAAATTAAGCACAGATGGCTTGGGCTGGCCATAAATTGCTGCTGTTGCTGCTGCTGCTGCTGCTGCCCCTGCTGTTTTGACTCTCTGGGTGGCTTCTTGATCCTTGCAGTACCGCGCTGCTCTATAGGGTGCCACAAAAACAGCCAGGGGCAATGCAGCATATTTTCTTTGTTCTCCCAACAAGGTTGTTTCTGCTTCTGCTGCTGCTGCTGCTGTTGTTCTGGCTCAGGCTCCTTCTTGCTTCCTTGCTTCCCTTCGCAAATCCCCTCGCTCCGTTGCCACTGCTGCCACTCCAAGAAGCCACAAGTGAAGAAAGTTTGGAAACCACTGCCCTTGAATACAACAAGGATTCAACGTACATTATTGTGGATTATTTTTTAATTCCTTGCAGAATTGTACTTTTAGCAGCATCTCGATGTATCTGCCAGGACATGAGGGAAAAATAATAATAATGTGTGAGTCACAGTAATGGCAGCAACCTTATACTCCCTGATTTACAAAAGTAGCAGAGTAGGTCATGCACACATGCCAAACCAGTAAAGAATCCACAAGGACAAGAGACATACAAATGAACACGGCCCTTATGGCGATGGGGAAATGTTATGCTGTCACCCCACTGGAACAGAAATTGTTAAGGCCTTGACTCTGAGTCATGTGACCAGAAAAAAAGAATCCCTTATATCACCTGGATAACTATGTAACATTTCCCTCACATGACCAGGGAATGTGGCAGATCAGGGTGACACTGTGGTTGTCATGGACAAAGCAAACCACATACAACAAGTCAAGACACAATTGTCTAACTTTCAACAACACATGCAGCCACCAAATCTTCTTCTTCTTCTTCTTAGCATCTGTCTCACTTGGTTGTGGCATCCACCATTCTTGTTTTTGCATTTGTCCCACCTGGTTGTGGCATCCACCATTCTTGTTTTTGCCTTCCACTTGGCATGGTAGTGGACTAGGTCTGGGTGAACCCAGGACAACTTCATCTGGTTGTCAAGGGTGTTCATCCAGTGCTCTTTTGGATGTCGCCTCAGTTGGGATCCTCTGACCTCCAGGGCGAGACCCTTTTTGGCCAGACTTTCCTCATTGGCATCTAAGACATGTTCATACCACCATAGTCGGGCTTCACACATCTTGTCAGTGATTGGTGCAATGCCATATTTTGACTGAATGTCATCATTGTGAACATGATCCTTTTGTGTGAGGCTGGAGATCCATCACAGCATCTTTGTCTCCATGACACCAAGGCGATGTTCGACGTCTTTAGTTACCGGCCAGCATTCTGCACCATAGAGAGCAACAGCTTGTACAATGGTGCGATAGATCTTTGATTTTAGATGCTCGCTGATCTTTTTGTCACATGTGATGCTTGATGTTATACACCATTTTAGCCAGGCACTGGTGATCCATGATCCAATTCAGACGCCGGTCAGCTGTGAGGTTATCCAGAAGTTGAGTCATGGCAACTGGACGTCTTGAGAGACAGATGCCAAGTAGCTTTTTCTCCATTTGCAATGTTTTTTGTGTCTCATTTTGGTGGCCCATCATTTGTTTTGGTGATTATACTGACACTCCCCCCCCAATTTTCTTTTTTTGCCAAACTGTCTTTTACAGGGCAGTACATCTGGAGGAAGCTCTCCAGGTTGGCAGCCTTTCTCAGAGTGTGCAAAGCTATCGATCAGGAGTAAAACCAGAACCAGTAACGGCAACTACAGCACAGACAAAATGCTAATTTGAAGAGGAAATAACAAGGAAGGCTACGGGGTGGTCGGAGTCACTTGAATGCCCTGGAGCACATTGTCCGAGGCTTAGGTAACCTGTGGTTCAGGGGCTGGAAATAACCCACAGAGCAGGAGGTGCCCTGCCTCTTGTAGTTTATTTGCCAACTGTGGTTTAATGGGTCATATTTTATTTAAACTTGCCGGTTATAACACCGGGTCCGGTTGTAATTGCCTATTAATCATGCACAGACGTACACGATTGCTTGGCCAGTTGGCATCTGTTCTCTGGTTTGAAAAAATTCAGCAAGTGTCTTTTTGAGATCACAATATTTAATTTAACCAGAGGTCAGTCACGTCAGGTCAGGAGTAAAGATGGATGCAAGTGGGCAGCGTTCTATAAAAAGCAACTTACCACTGCTGTTTTCAAAAATAGATATTGATTTTTTTCCCCTTGCGTATCTGTATCCGTTGTTACATACAGTCGGAGGCAAGACGTCGCCAGCACCGTGGCTTGTTATGCCGCCAGCCTGCAGTTCATTATGCCCGATAAAGATGACTGGATATGTCAGCTGAGGACATTCGAAGGAATAAGGCAGTGTGGCTCGGTTGTGACTCTGCATCACAGGGCAATATCACCCCTCTTAACATCAAAGGACCTACATGACCATCTTATCGGATGCATTTAGATATGTCATAGATAACCTGCACTGTAATGTCCTTCCCATTCTGCTTAAGCTGTAGTAAGCTGCATGGCTGCATTCAAAACTCATCCCTTTGCTCTCAGAATGCTTTCCTCATCTAGCAGGGGGGGGGGGGGAAAGCTATACAACTCTAGCATATTTGCTAGGAGCAGAGATACTTGCAATTGACAGTATGTTCCAAGGCAGGGTTGCTAGATTGTGTCTGGGAAGTTGCAGGTTTTTGCTGAAAGGCCCTGTAAGTGACCTTCATTTTCTTCAGGCTGCCTGGATGTGAGCGTCATAAAATGGAAGTGAAGTTTCTCTCCCCAAACTATCAAGATGCTGAACACAACGAGGCACAAAAGAGTTGGCAGTTTTTCAGAGAGAACCTGTGCTTCGTGATTGCCACCAGAACTCCTAGATAACCAGTCTGTGAGACGAAAGTGTCCATAATTCCCATGTAAAGAGAAAGCCTTGATAGCCGCCTAGAGTTCAAATTTGAAGATGGGCGGGATATAAATGCAACAATAAATAAATGTGCCAAAACTGTATTATAGTCACTCCTCGGTTAATGACCGTGTTCCATCCCTCTGACTAGGTCATTAAGCAAACTGGTTGTTAAGTGAGAGAAGCTTAAAGACAGATGTCTTGTGGTGTGTGGAGGCTGACCTCTTTGCAGGCAGGGCAGAGCAGGGAAGATCTCTGGGAGGCTATGGGAGAAGCAGAACAACAAGGGGGGGGGAGGGGAAATAGAGGGGGGAGGGAGGTGGCTGATGCTCTCCTCCACTGTCCTCCCTGGTGGAGGGACTGTGATGCTCTCAGCAACATCCATCTCAGAGGAGGAGGAAGATGGGGGCAGGGGATGCTGCGGCCCCACTTCCTCCCTTCTGAGCTGCTGACAAAGTAGATGCAGGTAAGCAGAGGTGAGTTGGATGTGTTGGCCCAGGCCCTGTGGGCTAGCACAGCAGGTTCTTCCCGAGGCAGTGGTTAGGTGGTGAATGGTGGTGACTGGTGGTGGTGGTCAGAAGTCAAAGCGGTCATTAAATAAGTAGGTTGCTAAGTGAGGAGTGGCTATAAGATTTACTTGTTTCTCTCTCTATCCCTCTTTTACCATTTTTTTTACAATCAGGGCCTCAATCCAGGCACATTTTGAAATGCAGAAGGGTCTGATTTGACTAATATCTACTGCAACTCAATAGATATTAAGCCTCTCAAGCTGTACTGTGATGGTGGACAATGTCCTGCAAGAGCCTCCGTCAAAGACATATGGATGGGATTGTATTTGGTACCTGGAAAAGAATGAACTTGAACTATCATCTACTCAACTTGGGTCATATCCATATATCCCTGTATAAGCCCATTGGTCCCAGAACTGGCCGCATGTCTTTTAGGACCAAAGATAGATACAATCTACAAGGTAGTGATGCCAATGATAAGCCCATCCTAATAGACATTGGCCTTTGAGACAAGGGATGAGGATTCATATGGCAACAAGAGTTCCCCCATAAAGAGGCAGCACAATAGCCAATGTACCTAAATTTGCTGTTTGGAGTGCTAATTGTTAAAACAATAATTCCTTTAGTCATTGCTTTGAGGCAGCAACATGATTGTTATTGTGAGCGTTCCTCTCTCGATATTTCTGTGCTGTGGCAGAATAGACCATCTGTACGATGCCTTTCCCAGTCAGATCACACATGATGTGTTTTGTGCATACATCGCTTTGCCATTGATTGATGCAGCCCTGGTTGTCTTCCATCACCCAGTTTGGCACCTCTTCATTGATCCGCAAGTTGCCTGGCAGCTTCTCCAGCCATAGCAGTTCTCGGTGTGCTTCAGCTGCAGCAATGGATTCAGACTTTGTGGCGGGAAAAGCTACAGCTTACATACTACTCACCCATGAAATACGACCATCACTATATATAACCAGGAAACCTCGACTAGATTTATCCTCTGCCCAGTCTGCATCAGTATACAGTGCCCTACAAGCCTCAGGTTTTCACTGGCTGACAGTCTTTATTGGAAATCCATGGTCCCCATTCAAATACCAAGCTACCCTTTGGGCAGGTTTCCAATCACACCAACTTTTCTGCTTAATATTCCTACAACAGCAGTTGTATCTGGTAGTGGTTGTGAGGCACGAAAGCTGACCTATAGCTGTTCTGTATTTACTATTGTATGGTAAAATGCCACTTGCCTCCTTGTTTTTCAGAAAAACATCTGTTTGCATGGGTTTTGTAATACTGTTGGTATCTTGGAGGCCTAATGTCTTCAGAAGCTCAAATGTCTTGTTTCTCATTTAATGAATATGACCCATCTGCCTACCGTTCAGTTTTCACGCCCAAATAGTATTGCTGCCTCCTCTGACTCTTTGATTCTTACCTCTTCGTTAAGATAGTTTTGGCCAGCCCTACTTTCTGAACCATGAGGTTCTATTTCCTCCATTTAAGCCCTCACCATGCTTGACTGTGGGAAGAGTTTGACAGGATGGTAGGAACCTTGGTTTCATATGCTCACTCGTAGGGAAGTAAGGTAGTACAGACTGGTGAGCCTTATGGAGCAGTGCTTAAACTGCTGAACTGCAGCTGTAACTGTACTCACGGCCTGGGGTTCAATCCCAGGTAGATGGCTCAAGGTTGACTCAGCCTTCTGTCCTTACAGGGTCGGTAAAATGGCTAACAACTGCATTGTATGCTGAGATCAATTTGTGAAGAAGGTGGGGGGGGGGGGTAATGCATTGGTTAACCCGCAGCACGGCAGCCAAAATTCTGCTCACAATCTGGCTTTAATGCCAAAGAGCTGGCGAAGCTTCATTCAACCTTCCATCTGAGGCAGGTAAATTGAGTACCCAGCTTTGGGCAGGGTTAATGTGTAGCCTGGATAAATAAATTCTAAACCACTCAGAGAGTGCCTTCAGGACAATGGAGCAGTATATAAACAGAACACTTTGCTTTTTTGGGAGGTGAGCGACATAACTGGGGAATCACGGGCAGAAAGGACAGGCCATGACAACATCACTACTTATAGTTATTTTGCCTTTGACACCCCCCGCCCCCATAATTCATAGTCTTTCTTCTTGTCCTGCCAGCCAGGTGTATCGTGTGTAGGCTTGAATTTCTAACTAGTACTTCATGCCTCTGATGGGGATGTGTGTGGTCCACCAAAGCTGATACTGTAGTAAATTGGTAGGCCTTGATGAAGTGCCACGGGGCAGTCTCCTGCAACAGAACTAACACAGCCACTGCTCTGAATATCTTCCCTCTAGAATTTCTCCAGGGCCCAACCGGGCATAAAAGAGGACTTCTCATTGAGAGGGCAACAGACAGATTATGATGGAGGAAGCAGCATCCCCGTGTGAAGGTCACCCAGTGGGTAAGCCATAGCCACCTGCATGACTTCTTTCACTGGCGGGGTTTGTTTTCCTCACATGTCACATTCCCAAAATATAATGGAGCGGCACTAATTGTTCACCTCTCAGATTTGGGAGTTTTTTCTTCCTTCCTAATAAGCCTTCTGCCAACATAAACAAAATTGCTTCTCCCAGCAGAAAGCGATCTTCAACTTGCAGCTCCAGCCGGCTTCTTTCTTGTTTCCTGACTGAGGCTGGAAAAAAAATCATACTTCATGCATCGCCTTAATGTCTCCCCAAAAGCAGGTAGAAACCTTACCCTTGTAATGCAGCCATTCATGTGGGGGGTATTTTGGGGTGAGAGATGGACAGTGGTTATAAAGATGCCAAGCACCAGCAGCAGGAGCAGCGACAGCAAGGCAATTCCCACTTGCGTGAATCCATATCTTACCACTCCTCCTATCTGATTACACACAGCAGAGTAAATGGAACGGCCAGAGGTGGCCACTTCTGCCATAGTCATTGTCTTCATTATTAGCCTGAGGGCCTGTTCAGACCAGCTGTTTTGGGCATGGGGTGGATCAGCCTACAAGGGGTTTGTTGAGGTCAGGGAGAGGAGTGATGTGCCACTTGGCATGCTCCTTATGTGCAAATGACCGCTTGCAGCCCAATCAGTTACCAATTAAATGCTTCCCTGATTGCATACAGAGGGTCAGGAAAGTGAAACTGTTGTTTCTGACACCACTCCCTTCTCTCTCTATTGGCACAATTTTGTTTTCTTCCTTTCCCCTCCCTGCTTCCCTTGTTCTCCTCCCTCCCTTCCTCCCCCCAACATTTTCTCTCTCCTCCTTCAGAATCTGCAGCCATTGATGGGAGAGGCTGCTGGAAGCTGCATATCTCTAGGCTAGACAATGAGCATGCCAAAAAGAATGCATGCCCTACTGCTGAGCCAGAAAGGTGTGTGTGACAGCTGTCCAAGGGAAAGGAGGGATTGTTCTAAGTAAAACGTCTTGCAGATGAGGTCTTTTTTCCTGATCAAAATCTTGCCACCAGTGATCCATATGCTATAACCACTCTATATGCCAGTGTGGATAGACCCTGGCTTGCCCATCATAGAATCATAGAATCATAGAGTTGGAAGAGACCTCAAGGGCCATCTAGTCCAACCCCCTGCCATGCAGGAACCCCCATCACAGGACTCCTGACAGATGGCCATCCAGCCTCTGCTTAAAAACCTCCAAAGAAGGAGACGCCACCACCCTATGTGGCAGTATATTCCATTGCCAAACAGCTCTAACTGTCATGAAATTCTTCCTAATGTTTAAATTGAATATCTTTTCCTGCAGTTTGAAACCATTTCCCCATGTCCTAGTCTCCGAAGCGATGGAAAACAAACCAGTCCCTTCTTCAATGTGACATCCTTTCAAATATTTAAACATAGCTATCATACCCCATCTCAGTCTTCTTTTTGTAATGCTAAACATTCCGAGCTTCCTAAGCCGCTCCTCGTAAGACATTTCCTCCAGACCTTCAATCATCCTGGTCACCCTCCTCTGGACTCGTTCAAGGTTGTCAACATCCTTTTTAAACTGAGGCGCACAGAACTGGACCCAGTACTCCAGATGGGGTCTGACCAGAGCAGAATAGAGTGGTACTATCACTTCCCTTGATCTAGACACTATGCTTCTGTTGATGCAACCAAGAATCGTGTTGGCTTTCTTGGCTGCCACATCACACTGCTGACTCGTATTCACTTTGTGGTCCACCAAGACTCCCAGATCCCTTCCACAGGTACTATTTTCCAGCCAGGTGTCTCCCATCCCATCAGTAGTTGTATTCTCAAAAAGGGAGGCAGCATCTCAATGTGCTGCTGTCATCCAAATGCATAGAGGAATCCTGGAAATGTAATAAAAGGAAACACTGAGAAAAGGGATTTGCCCTGTTTCCGTGGACCCTCCTCCATCTTTCTTCAGACAAACAACATGCCATCAGTATGAACAGTATTAGCCATTTCAGGTGTGGCAAAATGCTTGGAAATTAGCAAAAGGCCTTATGGAACTTAATAATGAAAGAATCTGAGCTGATGAATTTATGTAAGAGGCTGTAAATTGGAGGCAACTCACAGATCAAATGAGGCTGCTCACCCCAAAATTGGGAGGACAGCTCTGCTCTGCTCTGCCCTTGAGCTACCTATGCTTTCAAGACCACACAAGTTCCTAGTCCATAAACATTCACAGTGAAGCTAGTCTCATTTTACTGACATTGATCAAAGCTTTAAAGACCCAGCCCACCTCTGTCCCCAAGAGCAACAAATTGAGATGGTCTCTTCCTGCAGAGCAGGGCTTTTTGGAGTGGGGAGACTTTTTATTCAAGTCCTAAGATGAGGCCTTGAGTGTGGTGCCCATTTTGGTGCGATATAGCAACAGCTCAGCAGGATAGCTGAATGCTAGTTTCCAGCGGGACTATGGCTGTGCTAGATGCTCACAGATGAGGTTTTCTAATGCACATCTTGTCTGCGTAAAAGAAAGGGGGGGCAACTGCTTTTCTCCCCCTTCTCTAGCAATGGCAGCAGCAGTGGCAGAAAAGAAGACATAATTCTCACTCAGGGTCAAAAGGTACCTCACATTTAATGGGTTATTTCACAAAAATCACTTATTAAATTAAAATAGCAACTGGCAGGTAGGAGCCAGACTAAGTTTAGTGCCCAAGAGTGGACTGGAACCCTCCCAACCTGCTCCAGATGCTATTTGTCTTGTTTTTATTTTTCACTTTTGTCTTTATAACCCCTCCAACCTTGCTTGCTTTATTTGCTTTTGTTTTATATATAATGCAGCAAGAGACACAACAGCACGTGTGGTTTTCCTCTACCTTTGGCTGGGTCTCCGTCATTCTGCTTTCCTTCAGCACTAGAGATGGGCACGAATAAAAAAAAATGGTGTTTCGTTTGTTGTTTGTCATTTAGAGGATCCATTTCGGTTCGTTCCCTTTTTTGCGAATTTTTGCAAAAAAATCATTTTCGTTTTCATTTTGTTACCGTTTCGTTACCATTTAATTCAATTTTTTTGTGCATTGCCGTAACGAAAATGAAACGCACAACAAAATTTCCGGTGTTTCTGTTCGTTTTGTTTTATTTTAGAGACAAAATTCGTTTGTCATTTCGTTATGTAACGAAATAAAAAAACAAAAATGAAAACAAAAAATTGTTCGTTTTGTGCCCATCAGCACCATAAAGCCCAGGGAAAGAGAGAGAGGAGGAAGCCAGACGCTGGAGTTAGAGAGTGGAGAGCTTCAAATTAGGTATGGTGGGAAGGACAAAGCAGATGCCAGAGGTTGCTACTTTCTGAGGTGAGAAATTGCTGTGAAGCTTGTCCGTTGGCTTCCACCAAGGTATTCTCTTGAGATTAACAGCTGACAGGGTTGGTGTGAGAGATAACAGTCAGGCGATGATAGTTTCTGGAAGGACTCTTGGGTTTTCCGTTTTCCCAGAATTTTGGACAACAGCGAGATGCTGAGGGCCATGGTACTAACATTATAAATTGATTCACGGGTACCCTCAAGGGTTTTTGTATCTCGAAAGGGCAATATCCTGAGAGTAAGTCCTCAAGTGTTGACCCTCTGAGGGCCGCCTCCACTGTACCACTGCCGCAGCTACATCTTTAAAGGATCAGATATGGTTTCCTAGCTGCACCACTGCAGGGCTAGGACTTGGTTTGATCCCCCTGGATCCCCCTCATATCTGGTAACTGGAAGGAAACAAACACTGCAGGATATATTTGTCCCCCTTCTTTTTCTCTCAGTTTACTTGAAAATGCATTCAACATTTGACTGGTGGCATTGGTCATTCTAATAGGCAAATATTTCCCACCTCCTCCATACAGGAATGCTTTCTTTGGCTGGTTTTCTAGAAAGAAAGATATATTTTGGCAGCAAAAACAACAAGCAGGTCTTGTAGTATCTCAAAAAGCACTCTGTCATAAGCTTTCACAGATCACAGGATACTTCAGAGGTATCTGATCAAACAGACAGACGGCCATGAAAGCTTAGGCCTTAATAAATGTATTAGTCTTTAAGGTATCAAGGTTGTCATTATTCTTCCTTCCATTTAGATCATTTTATATTCAGCATGACAAATCCCACTTGTGGAAGATGTAACACATATATCATGCCTTATTTGTTTATTAAT
>JAHTLZ010000016.1:78587333-78618779 GCA_023846285.1 Phrynocephalus versicolor
AGTCCAAGAGCAGCAGCAGCAGAAGAGTCTTTGCTGGATGGTGTTGTCTGCCCCCCCACCAGGCTTCATCTCATCTCATTCCCTTTCATCTGCCCCCCCACCAGGCTTCATCTCAGCCCCTTCCCCTCCAATGAATAACTGCCAACCGCACCTGCTTTCCCTTCCTCATATGTAGCCTCTGCTGCCACAAGCACATGTGCGTGTGTTTGGGGGAGAGAGAGAAAGACAAACAAAGAGGGAGGGAAGGGCTGGAGCTGGCCAGCTGGCAACATCCCCAGCCCCAGAGAGAAGAGCACAGCGGGCTGGGCTCCCTTTCCCTCCATCTCCTTGGCTTTTCCTTCCTCCCTGCCGGAGTGCTGGGGGTCATTTTGCCCCCTCCCCAGTACAGCGCCCAGGGCACATGCCCCTCCTGCATGGGGCCTGATGGAGATAGCAAACACCTGATAGCAATCAATCACTGTTTGGGGTTTTCATTCTTTGACCATTTCCCGACAACCGGTGATTGGGTGAATGTCAAATCCTTGAGCAAAAGATCTGTCTCATTCCATGTTGAAACATTTAGAGTTCTGCTGACCACCACTATAGCTGTGAAGGGTGTTGGCTGACATACCATTATACACATCTCATTGCAAACAAGTTTGGGCTCTTACATCTGAACCAGATCCCATGGTGGTGCCAGTGGTTGTACACAGTCCAGCTGAAGAATCTACCACAGCTGACCACAGCTTAAATGCAGATTTTGCTCATTTACTGCAGACTATAGGCCCTGTCTACCAGCATCAGAGACAGTAGAAGAATAGTCTCACAAGGCTAGTTCACATTGCCAGGGTAACATGTTTTCTCACATCAGTCCTTGTGTGATGACTTCTGGGGCATAATTTCCTCCCACCTATGGGATAGTCTTGTACAGGTGTGGTGGTGGGGAAAGGTTGTAGGAGAAACCCTCAATTCATTTGAAACATGATCTTGGAGAAGAACTTTGCAGAGGCTGGATGGCCATCTGTCGGGAGTCCTGTGCTGGGGGTTCTTGCATGGCAAGGGATTGGACTAGATGGCCCTTGAGGTCTCTTCCAACTCTATGATTCTATGATTCTATGATTCTATGATTCTATGATACCCTGGCATGCCAGAAAGACAAACAAGTGGGTCCTGGAGCATGATTATGTCCCTTGTTTTTCCAGGCATGATGGCATTAAGGAGGTTGATTTTGTGCCTCTGGGCAGCAATCAGGAAAGTCCAGAAAGCTGATCAAAGGATTATATATAGTTCTGCTATTCCTAGTTCCACATCTTCTGCAATACAAAATGAGATTGTGGCCCCTGAATTCATTAACTGGAACCCATGCAATTTGGAACGTCTGGCTTTTGTATCTGGCAAACCACACCACCATCAAGAGAGGTTCAACATCATGTGTCACTCAAGCGAACCCAGAGAAACTTGGCGACCTATTGTGTTTTGAGCACTGCAATGGTCCATTTGTAGACTCTGTCTCCAGCCAAGCGTGGGCCATAAACCAACACCTTCATCACACATCAGGCATGACAACATGCAAGAATGCAGGGCCTGTGCCAGGACAATGCTGTTTGGCAGCAGGAATCAACTTGGTGCATTTTTAGCTATAATTCCATGGGAACAACATAGCAATTCAGTCAGAAAATTGGAAAACGCTGTGAAAGATAGTGGCGTGGCAGTCAAAGAGCTATGAAGATTGTATACATAACCTAACAATGCACTGACTGATTAGGAGAGGTTTTAAAACTAGATGGTTTCCCTTCTGTTGTTCTAAAAATCCGTTTAGTAATGCTTTACCTGACATTTTAAATCTAATGGGAGTCATTTGTTTAATATTTGAATGATTCACTGTTTTGGCTTTAACATTGTGTTTTAATTATGTAAGCTGCCTTGAATATCTTAAATAAGTAAATAAGAAGATGCTGAAAAATACTGTTCTAAATGCCTGCAGTTCTACACACACAAGTCATATAAACACAGCATTTCAAAGCTATATTGTAATCTGTCAAATTAAAAAAATGTGTAATAAAAAAGAATAGAGGCCTCTGTCAGGAGAGGTGCAACAGTCCCACATTGGCAGGGTCCTTCATGAATGGGATAGATCAGAATCTGGTTCTGTGATGACCTCACAACATCCTTACTATCCCTGTAAATTGATTTGCCTGTGTTCCCGGCATTATATGGTGGGTGACAAGTGAGTGCAACATACTATGAGTTACTGTAAGTGAAGAGGGCGGAATTGCTGAGAATACTGTGGTGCTTGTATCATGGGCCTTTGTTTTAACTACTGTTCTTGATAGTGTCAGACTTTGCATTGTGTTGAATCATTGTTGACATTGGTTGAGCAGTCCTGGCCAAAATTAACTTCCTAAAATGGTGCCACTCAGTTTTCATTTGGCTTTGAACACTTCATCAATTGTTGGTTTTGTGCCATCAAGTCACCTTTGACTTATCAGGAGGACCCTGTGAATGTGTGGCTTTCAAAAGATTCCACGAGGTGTGGCCCCAAGTATTTTCAGACCAACTGGGCTTATGAAATTAGCATGTGCCAAGTGCTGGATTGGGAACTTTTGGGGAGGGGAAATTTATGCATCCTCGTTTCCACTTGATGCACCATAATGCTCAATTCATTTGGCTATCTTGTTTTCATCAACATCCCACACCACTATAACAGCAGCATTTGCCCATTGCAGAAGACATAGATCTCTTCATTTGGACATTAATTAAGAAATTCTATGTGACTTGGTTAGTCCTTAGCCTAGCCACCTGCATTGGAAGGATTCAGGTGGCTAGGCTAAGATATCTATGGCACTGTGAGTAGTTGCCCCAAAGTATCCAGCAGGGGGAGCCTTTAGCTTGGGCTTCTGATTTGGCTAGAAGTAGAAAAATCTGTAGGCACTAGGCAGCAATTCCCCCTCCCCTTCCGCCTCTCTTCTAATATCCAGTTTCTCTTAGCCTTTATGAAGGAGAGCTTGGAGGACCTGATACAACCCACCAAATAAATTAAATCTTTTCTTAGTTAACACATTGCCTTAGGCTTTGTTTCATAATAGAGTTCTACAGAAGGCCAAGGCTGTTTGACGGACAGGAAATTATGAATGCCTGTTTTCTGTGGAATGAAGGGGGTGTGTCTGCATGGGAATTTCCCGCAGCATCAGAATTAATGCCAACTTGTAAGCAGAAGAAGCACTCAGTTCTAAAATGGGGGAATGATTTTCACATGGGGAGGCACTGGGTTTTTCTACAAGGACCAAGCCTCCTTCTCTGACACACGATGCATCTTGTTTTCTACAGGGCTTAACACATAACACTGCAGGATCCAACACAGCTGTAATATGAGGTTGCCTGTTTTAATTGTTTGCTGTGGCTCAGCCCATGAGGAGCCTCTGTATTTCTCCTTCGGCCTCTCTTGATTATATGAGAAAATCTGGATCCAGAAAACTATTGTTACTGGGTTGAAGATAGCCAGAGACTAAATACATGTCACCATTTCAGTATGCACCAAAACAGAAATGTGGGTGATCAAAAAGAAAGCTAGGGAGTGAAGTAACGAGTATCACGGTGCACTGGTCTTGCCAGTGGAATCCAGAAGTCAACAGTGTCTTATGTTTTTAAAGCAACATAGTTCAGGTGTGTACAGAGCATTCGAAGTGGCTAGCCCAAGTAATAATCCCAGGATTCCACAGTGTCAAGACAGGGCAGGAAAACTCCTATTAAAGTGCTATAAATGTGTAGTGTACATATACCTGTAGGGAAGCTAAAATCCCCATTTTGCCAAGAAATGCTAATCCACAGCCTCTCATAGCAGTGAATGTATCAGAAGGGAAGCAACCCTTCCATCTGCTGGGGAATCACTCCAACCTTTGGAGTTTGGGCCTGTTACCTTTGAGTTTGGGCCTGTTACCTCACTTGAGGTAACAGGCCCAAACTCAACCTTTGGAGTTTGGGCCTGTTACCTTTGAGTTTGGGCCTGTTACCTCACTTGAGGCCTCCAGGGCCATCGCCCACTGCCGGCCCGCGTCCACCCCCATCGACCCTTGCCCATCATGGCTCTTGAAAGCCGTTGGAGGGAGCATATCAGAATGGGCATCTACCATCGCCACAGCCTCCTTCAGGGAAGGGATTTTTCCCGCTCGCCTGAAGGAGACTGTGGTAAAGCCCATTCTGAAGAAACCCAACTTAGCATCGGGCGATTTATCCAACTATCGCCCGATTGCCAATGTTCCTTTCATGGGCAAGGTGATCGAGAGGGTGGCCGCGATCCGGCTTCAATCACATCTGGAGGGTGAGCATATCCTGGGTCCATTCCAGTCTGGGTTCAGGCCCGGTCGGGGGACCGAGACAGTCTTGGTCGCTCTGCAAGATGACCTCCTCCGGGGGGCCGACAGGGGGTGCTCCTCCTTGTTGGTCCTTCTGGACTTGTCAGCGGCCTTTGATACCGTCGACCACGGTATCCTGCTGGATCGGCTCTCCGAGGCTGGGATCGGGGGCACTGTCCACAGTTGGTTCCGATCCTTCCTCGGGGACCGGCCCCAGCAGGTTCAGCATGGGGGCGAGATGTCGGCCCCTTGGATACTCCCTTGTGGGGTTCCACAGGGGTCGTCTCTCTCTCCCATGCTGTTCAACATTTACATCAGGCCGCTGGCAGAGGTCATTAGGGGACATGGAGTCTGCTGTCATCAGTACGCTGATGACACGCAGCTCTATGTCTCCTTTTCCACCGCTGCAGATGAGGCTGTCCGGACCCTCGATCGGTGCTTGGGTGCAGTTATGGAATGGACCAGGATTAACAGGCTCAAACTCAACCCCAATAAGACCGAGGTTATGTTCTTCGGGGCTACCCCATCCAGCTACGGTGGCCCGTTTCCCACCTTGGAGGGTGTTTCCCTCAGGCCATCGGACTCAGTCCGGAATCTGGGAGTAGTCCTGGACCCGGCGCTCACCATGGAGGCCCAGGTGTCCGCCGTGTCCAGGGCTGCCTTCTTCCACCTGCATAGAATCGCCCAGATTCGCCCGTACCTGGATGGGGAATCCCTTAGAACAGTGGTCCAGGCGTTGGTGATCTCGAGACTGGACTATTGCAACGCGCTCTACATGGGGCTGCCCTTGACTCTGATTCGGCGTCTGCAGCGGGTCCAAAATGCGGCGGCCAGACTGGTGGCGGGTGTGCGTCGATATGAGCACATCACCCCAGTTCTGGCCCGCCTGCATTGGTTACCCGTTGCAGCCCGAATCAGATTCAAGGTCCTGGTTTTGGTCTACAAAACCCTCCATGGCCTAGGACCTGGCTACCTGACAGAGCGGATCGACCAGCGGTCAACTTCGGCCCGTCCAACTAGGTTGTTGCGGGCGCACATGCTGCGCGTGGCCACGCCCAGGGAGGCTCGGAGAACCTCCACCCGTTCCCGAGCCTTCTCTGTGGCTGGCCCAACGCTGTGGAACCATCTACCAGCAGAAGTGCGCCTAGCAGAGTCCCTGCCCGCCTTCCGGAAGGCTCTTAAAACCTTACTCTTTCGGGAGGCGTTTGGATGATTTTTTTTTCCTTCCCTCCTTCCTTCTTTCCGCCATCGCCATCTCCTGCACCTGCTGTTTTATCTGTTTAGCTCTTATTATTATATTGTGGAATTTGTTGTCTTTTTAAATGCTGTAAACCGCTCGGAGTTCCCCACCAGGAAGACGGGCGGTATATAAGTCCTATAATAAATAAATAAATAAATAACCTTGATTCAGAAAGTAGAAATCCTACATTGTATTCTTGAAGGGTTTCAAGGTCAGGATCTGATAGCTGTTGTGAATTTTTTGGGCTGTTTGGCCGTGTTCTGGAAGTTTTTCTTCCTGACGTTTTGGCAGACTTTGTGGCCAGCATCTTCAGAGGGCAGGAGCTCAGGGGAGCTAGGAGTTCTCTCTGTGCTCTGGTTTATAGAATGAGTGAGACTGTGGGTTTTTAAAATTGTGGGAAAGGGGAAACTTGTCCTATTCAGGAGAATAGGTGTTAGTCATTGTGGAGGTCAGCCTTTTGAGTGCGTCCGAGGTACCATACTCCCCTCACTACAGTGTAGTCAAAAGCACAACCTCACTCTAGCACAGGCCCCCAATCATATCATGGACCACTGACCTGTACCAATTTAGTCTCGGGTATTGCTGCCACCAGTCAGGGTATCCCAGTTCAATCACTGAGTCTCAGACAAGATGTAACATGGAAAAAATAAACTGAATCTTTATTGAATACAATAAGATGTTAAATACAGATCACGTGTACAGTTACTCAAAGTTTCTCAAAGCAGTTTAACTCAAATATTGTTCTAGTTCCCTCACTCAAACTTGATAGTTCCCTAACTGTCCTGTCTCTTCGGTGCCTGTCAGTTTCCCTATCTTAGCCCTATCTGACTCTACCTACCTCAGGTGGAGCTATTTAAGTACTAAGGCTCCACCTCTACATTCCATATTTGGGGATAAATATTAACCCATTATTCCCCCTCCTGTACAGTCACATACACTGTAAAAGGGTGAATGCTACAGTCACTGTATTGTGATATGGACGGATTAGATATTTCACTGTAATCAGGGTGGTGTGGTGTGGTGATCCTTCTCTGTGGTTGATGGGTGTTGTTAGCTGTTCTATTGTGTGAACTGATCACTGGTGCTTGTGGCTGGGTGGGAATAACTGAACTTTGATCTTTTGCAGGCTGTAGTTTTCATTGTACCGGAAGCCCTGCAAATGGGCCAAAAAAGTTCAGCTGGAGCAGAGACTACAGTCAGGGTGAAGCACAATTTCTTGTACAAGATGTGATCACTGGGAAATAGAGTGCACTAGATTGCCTCATAATCAATCTAAATTATGACACACACGCCACTGTAATCACACTCTGATTTGATTGTTACAGAGATATTGCTCTTCAGTATCTCAAGAAGATTTGCAAAGCATTTAAATAAATCAATAATTATGCATTAAAGCAATATTTAAAAAACATTAGTATACACAGAATTCACAATAATTTAGATCAAGTACAATTTGTAAACTTATTGACACAGTTAAAATGTCAGTTCTAAAAAATGTTCCATGTCTCTTAAATGTTCACAAAGCAGGAATTGACATGGGGATTCCAGAAGAATGGAAAGCACAACTGTTTCCCTTAGTGACTCTTGGGCCACTGAAAAGAGCATCACCAGATGAGCCAGAAACAGGACCAGGACCAGGCATTTATTGAGGTCTCCAGCCATGCAGAGCTTTGCAGGTCAACTGCAACAGTTATAACAAACCACATGGCATTTGAAGACAGCTTGTGGCCCATGGTAATGATTGCCATACTCTGTTCAGAAGGATGACATGCACCAGGATCAACGTTACAGCCCTCTGTCAGCTACAGTTATGCCTGCATTAATGTTCCAAAAAGCAAAGTGTCCCAGATGTTCTGCCAATTTGCCGCATGAGGTCTGTGTGCAAACATCTGGCACCATATACTGTAAATCCATACTAGTGGCTACCTTCTATTTGTGGCAGTGGGCCATTTTTTTTGGGGGGGGGGAGAAAATATACAAAACAGAATCAAAAGAGATGCTGCAAAATGACATGATATTGCATTTTAAAAAAACTGAAATGCATCTACTGGGAATCTGTCAGATGGCATCTTTCTGCTCAGCTCAGAAACAAGACTAGTAGCCACTATCTAGAGGGCTGCTGTTGTCCACTCTTGGTATAAATGGATGGGAAAAACAAAGAGAACCAGTCTGAAATAGGATGGTCAGGACTCAGGTTTTGTTGGAGTCCTTGCAACCCTGCAGCCTGCTTTTAGTAAGCTTGGCTGGGAAGAAACTTTCTGAGTCGGGGTGACTATCAATCTATCTGGCAGTAAACAATTCTTCCGTCTCTGCCTCTGAATTCAAATGGAGCAAGGAATGGGACCCATGGCTGAGTCCAACTTAAGTCGCATTTGTGACTCAACCGGACCAAACTCGGGCCTTTTGAAAAAAGACTTGGATTTGAGTTGTGACTCGGACCCATTTTTCTGAGCCACTTTTTTGAGTCTCTAGCTCTCAAACCCCCTCCTTCCCAGTAACCAAGTGGTGGGGAGGACATGGAGGAACCCCATCCCTCGGTCACCCTCCCTGCTCTGGAGTGCCTCCTAACTCTTGACCAAGGTCCCTGTACCCAAATGCATATGCATGGGAGACCTCTATGGCAGCTTCAGAAGGACATGGGAGTCCAAGATGGCAGCTGCTGTGACTACAACTCCCAGATACACACCATCTTGCAATTGTTACTGAAAGGCCCATGGCACAACAACCTAAATGTCCGCTCCCTGTGACATCATAAAGGTCTATCCCAGGTCTCAGACTTTAGACTGAAAATACCAGGAAACGGAATACTCTTGTAGTCCTCAGCGAGAATGGGCCCATTGTCTTTCCTACTGAAGAAGAGAATGTGAAGCAAATCGGGGCAGAAGGAAAGTTAGATGCATGGGAGACACTGAGCTTATTATTCCAACCCAGCATCTTGCATTCATACAATGACTACCCAAATCTTCCCTTTCTGCCATATGTATGGAGATATCAGGTATGTTTAAAAGATTTTTGAGAAAGTTGGAGTAAACCACTCAGTGGTGAATGAATATTAAATGGTTTGTATGTTGGGAAAACTGTCAGCCACTTAAAGAATTTTCAATTAATCATTTGTCTCTTGGCCAATTAATTGATCAATTAATCCATTAAATGTAAACAAATGTGCAAGGTGTCTTTTTGAGATAATGGAACGAAATGCAAGTTAAATTACAAATCAATAAACAAAAGCTATCACTGATTGTTAGAGGAAACGGGTGCCTTTAGCAGACCCTTTCTTCCCTGTTATGGTAACTTAGCATATCCGACCTAGCCTCAAAAGCTATCTATCTGTCTGGTATAAACAGTTGCAAATTTTATTTGCAGCCCAGTTAACTGAATGGATAAAAATGGGATATCCATGCAGCCACTCTTGGGACCAATTCATAGGTGCAAGATCTTGAATCAGGTGGTCTTTTATAGAAGATAGCTCATATCCAAAGCACTGCCTGAGGACAATTCCTTCTGTTTCAAGAGCTGATTGATTAAATTCCATTTACAAGATTAGAGCAAATGGGGGGGTGGAGAGAAAGAGCAGAAGCTTGAAGTTGTCCATCAGGACTTAACCCCTCTGCAGCAGGCATCCAGGTCACCAGGCCTTTCCCATTGTGGTGAAGAAGTAATATTTAGGCAGTTACTTCACGTCCTTCGTTGTTCCACGACTAGTTTTGTACCATGACAGCGTTGGTCGCGATCACGTGGTTTTGTCCCTATTTAGTCCCTGTTTCCGTTTTCTCATGGTCGTGATAACTTGTCTCGTGACAACTGTTACTTCACGGTCTTGTTCCGTGACAAATTCTGAATTTGTCTTGCTTTTTTAATCCCCCCCCCCCATTCATTAAATTCAATTCTTTATTATGCGGTCATAGACCTGTCTTACAAAACACAGAAATGGAACCATATTATAAAACAATGTGATAAAATACTACCTAAAACCAAGAACCCTTTTTAAAAATATCATAAATAAATCTTTTTTGATATTTCGATTTACTGGTCTTCTGGGATTTACATGTCAATGTTACGGAATTTTCGGTACTTTCTTTAATATACATTTGTGCTACGTGGTGTTTCCCACAGGGAAACTAATGTTGAATGCCACTTCAAGCCACTGACCACTAGGTGGACTCTGGTTGTTGCGTGACAGTTGTTACGACACGGTCCCTTGTTTCGGAACAGAAACTGGGAACAAAACGTGACAAGAGAATACCCCAATCCAGTGCCAGGTACAGTATTGTCACACTCTGATCCTGCTCCAGGGGCATGGTCGAGACAAACTTCAGCTGTTGCGCTACAGACGTGAAGTAAGATTATTTTTTGTACCGGTCCGAAGTGCAACACTTACAGAGACAAAACGGACGTGAAGTAACCGCCTTATACTGTATTTCAGTTGTAGTAATCACTTCTATATTTACATCTCTACTTATAAATAATCCTCAGCTCCTCCCCCTTCTCCTTCCCGCTGGCAACATGGCTACCCTGCTTTAGATTCTTGATCCAAATACAGTATGCTTAAGTGGAGAATCCATTCTGAACTAAAACATGGAACTAAAGACGCTATATGTCAGCCAGTAACATAGGCATTTGATATCAGGCTTTTTTTAAAAAAAAAAATCATGGTACAGCATTGGCTGGAATATGAAGATACAACACTTATGTTCTTAACTAGTCTGTGGAACTCCTTGCCACAGGATGTGGTGATGACATCTGGCCTGGATGCCTTCAAAGGGGGATTGGACAAATTCCTGGAGGAAAAGTTCATCACAGGTTACAAACCATGATGGAAATGTGTAATCTCTAGGCTTAAAACCAGGGTACTTCAAGGGCCAGATGCAGGGGAGTAGTATCAGGAGACAGATATCTAGTCTCGTGCGCTCCCAGAGGCATCTGGTGGGGCCACTGTGAGATACAGGAAGCTGGACTGGATGGGCCTTTGGCCTGATCCAGCATGGCTTTTCTTATGTTCTTATGTTCTTATGCCTCAGAAGGTAACCATCTATTTTTCTGAATGTCCAATTAATCAAGATCTTCTACCAACCCCCTGCTGTCCAGGTAATGGTGCAGATTCTGTTGCCTGATCCTGCTATGGAGGAATGAACCCTACCTAGAGATGTGAAAGCCCGGAAAAAAACTAGAAAAAAATGGGGGGGATGTTCCCCCCCTTTTCCCCTGAAGCCTTTTTGGGGGGTTTTCTGAAAAATTGGAAGAAATAAAAATAAAAATGATTGTGGAATGTTTTATTTTAACAAGATGAATAAAATATTTTAAGGCAGGTTGCTCAAATATTTTCCAAATCATTTCTAAAAATATGCACAATGTCAGATTATTCTAATTTCTGTGCACTGAGGACAAGCAAGTCCTAGGTTACAAACTGAACTCTCTGGGGAGAAAAAGATAAAAACTACCTCAAAGATTGAATCTATGAACCGACTCGGGTGTTAAGGTCATCAGGAGAGGCCCTCCTCTCCATCCTGCCATCCTCAAAGGTACGTCTCGTGGGAACCCATGAAAGGGCCTTCTCAATTGCTGTGCCCAGACTCTGGAATTCCCTCCCACTAGAGGCCAGGACTGCCTCATCTCTGTCGCCCTTCTGGAAACAGGCAAAGGCTGATACTTCACGTCCATCTCATCGCTGTTTGTGGTCCCTCTGGGGACCGGTACAAAGAAATCTAACCGCACATCCATTACGGGACGAAGGGAGTTCATTCTAACCACGCCCCCTGAACTGCGATCTAAGTGGGATGAGAGATTCCCCTCCCTGGCCTCGGGAATCTCCTCATCTTGCTTCTCATTCCGATACGAGAGCCTGTGAGGTCAGTCTCTTCCCACAACGTGCCATTCTCCATCTAGTGGCAGGAGTGCGAAGTGCTGTTTGCCAGTACATTCCCTATGGAGTCAGCAATGCAGTGCAGAGAATCTATGGGTTCACATAGACTTTGTGTTTATGACTACTTATAACTGTGTTGCTTTAATGTAATGTTGTCTATTAATGCTGTAACTGTAAGATGTCACTCAATTCCTTGGGTCCTTTTCCAAAGAGAAAGGTGGGGTAAAAATACTCCATAATAAATAAATAAATAAAACTGAGTTTTTTTCTGGGCTTCAAAATTTCCAGAAATTTTACATCTCTAGCCCTATCCCAGCTCTGACCACAGACCACTAGAACTACACGCGCATCAGCAGGCACTATTTCCTTGAGGAAAGCCAACATTTTCATGCCTGTTTCTTGGTTTGAAGTGTTTCCTGTAACCCGAGACAACAATGGATGCTAAAATATTTGACATCCAAAGAATTCTGAAAGCAGAATTTCCTTATAATTACAGCTTTGTTGCAGGGACATTTTAATTTTCACCTGCTCTGAGCAGAAATCCAGAAAGAAAAATACAGTCATCGAATATAGTCGCTGTACAGCTCTTCTAAATCAATGACTTTAAACAAAGTAATAATTAAAGCAATATGTATGCTAAAAGTCAGAAAAGGAAGCAGCGGGTCTACAGTTTACAGAGGGAATAAAAGAAGGGCCTTGAAACATGATCTGCCTCTGAGGCAAGCCAGAGTGTTTGCCGTGCTCCAGTAAGAGTATTTTTCATAACAGTTTCTTTGTTTGCTCAGGACAAGGAAAGTAAAATTACACCCAGCTGTTCACATACAGAGATCAGCACCTGCTGTTTCATTAATGTGAATTCTAATCTGAAGTGGTGGAGCTGCCTTTATCTGCTGAGATGGTTAGCTAGGAAGTCTCCGAAGTGTGGAAAAGAAGAAGAGCTATGAAAGGTCAGATCTACCTCTGGCCATGTTTCGTGACCCAAGTACCTCTGCTTTTTCCTGCAGCTCCCGACCAGGCATCTGTTTCCCATACAGCCACATCCATGGCCGTTCGTGAATTCACAGATGGTTTCATAAGGGGGGGGGGGAAGCTGCCAGGTGTGGCAGAGACACTGTGGAAGGGCAAGGTCAGTGTAAGTGCTGGTTCACTTGAGCATTTAATGGAGCAGGCCTGGCCCGGCCTGGCGTGTGATGGAAACTGTATACCACAAAGTGAACCCAACAGCAACTTAGAATCATGGAATCACAGAATCATAGAATCACAGAGTTGGAAGAGACCTTGAGGGCCACCTAGTCCAACCTCCTGCCATGCAGGAACCCCCCATCACAGTACTCCTAACATATGCCCATCCAGCCTCTGCATAAAAACCTCCAAAGAAGGAGACTCCACCAAACTCTGTGGCAGCATATTCCACTGCCAGACAGCAGTGGAAGGTGGAAGACCAAATATGAGACAGTTGATCAGGCACTGTCAAGGACAGGACATTTTGGAGATTGCTCAGTGATAGGGCTGCCTATACTTGATGGGCCATAAAAAAAACAACGCACACCCGAGCAATACTCCTCTAGCCCTGCTTGCCTGGAGATTCATTTTCCTCCAGAAATTGATATTCAGAGCTCCAAGTGCTTCAAAACCCATGGGTACCATTCAACCTTCACAGATGATAGAGACCCATAGGTCCTATCCCACATGGTTGTGTCTACTTCCCTTTACAAATAATCCTAATGCCACCTTGATCTCTTTCAATAAAATTGGGGTCTACGTCTAACTAGCCAGCTAACAAATAAAAACAAGTCAGTGCATAAAAAATACAGCCAGTTTATCTTTACCTCATGACATGTTACTATGCCAATACCCATCTACCTGAGTGGGATGTAGCGAACATGAGTGGACATGTTAATCCTGTGTCACCGTTCGGGTTCAGGGAATGCAGGGACCTTCATACCAGAACAGCTCCCAGGTTGTTCAGGAAAAGATAGTGATGCCAGCTAATTACTAAGAAAAAGAGGGGAGGGGAAGAAGGTAGGAAGGCACCCACGTGGCCTGTGAGCCCCTGTACTGCTGTCATTACAGAGTTTGACTGGATGGGCCCTCCTCCCAGACCAGAGGCCAGGCAGGTTAGCTACAGCTGGGCATGTGGGTTCATCTTGGAACTTCTTGAGTTTGAGAAGATGGGTCAGTGGCCTGGACCTTCTCTAGCGACGCCTAGTTCTACTCCGGTACCCGCTCTGGGTTTAGGATTAAGGGTCAGTAAAACTGCCACAAGAGGTTATAAGAGCTACTGAGTTGGATGAGTTTAAAGGGAAATTAAACAAACATCTGGAAATTAGGACTATGAATACCTACCTCTTGAGGATGACATCATACCGTCTCCAGACTCAGAGGAAGAATCCACATCAGTTTCTGGGGAGCACAAGGTGTCTGCACAACCATAGTGGATGTATCCTGCTGGCAGACTTTCTATAGGCTACAGACGGGTCAGTGTGCAAGCAGAATGCTGGAGCTGAGAGGACTTAGATTTCATATGGGCGTGGCACTCTTTAGGTTCTTGTGCTACAGTGGCTGTTCATCTCACTCCCTCTGGTCTCAATCAACCAGCAAAGGGAAGATTCCTCATCAAGAGAGTAGGTGTTTTAATCTTGCCCAGAGCTAAAGCAGGAGCTGGGGAAAGATGGTAGCCGAGTGCAGCAGAATGATGAATTTTGCACATTAAAAAAGATGAGCTCCTGCTTCTTTCCACCTCCCCCACTCCTCACCTGTGGATTGCTCTCCATGGGCCCGTCCAGGATGGTTGGCGAGGGCTTAAGAGGCACTCCAGGGTTGGTTTTTGTTGTTGTTGTTGTTGTTGTTGTTGTTGTTGTTGTTGTTGTTGTTGTATTAGAGGAACCTTTAAGGTGACATGGTTGTTAAAAGCAGCTGGGCAGGCAGAGGGGACAGGGCTAATTACCTTTGTTATCAGTGCCTTTCCCACCACAAGTGAGGGTGAAGCATGTAATGTGTCCTGTCAGAGAGGAGCCTGTGGAGAAGGAAAGCTGCCCTGAAAAATGACACCACTCCCCCTCCCCCTGCCTGTCCTTGCTAAACCCTGCAGGGGGACTGCCCGGCTGGGTGGCAAGAAATGTTTTGCCCTGTGAGGAATGGGGGGGGGGTAAGCTGACTAAAGTGGGGGTGAGTAATGGGATTCACAGGATAAACTTACAGTTTGGAGTGTCTTCCCCCAGCCCTGCCACCTCTGCCATGGCAACAGCCCTGTGAGATAACTTCTTTCAATCAAAGGACCCATTGGAAAAGGTCCATCGGTGATTTTGGAAGAGGGGTCTTTAATGCCTTGGTCAAATGTGTTGATTTAATCACTTGGCACCCAGCCAGAGAGACAAATGGGGATCGGGCGTTATGTTTGGATCTCGGAGAGCCATATTCCGTCTTTACATAAGAAATATTGTATGACTCAAATATCATTTATGTTTATAGTCAGCGTTGAACTGAATCATATGTCCAGCATGTATTTAGAAAAGGTGCTGCTAGAATTTGGAAAAAGATGTCTGCTTGTGACTCTTTTCATATTTGCATCTTACGGTTAATATATTTTATGCTGTAATCTGTCATTCGGAAGCAAACACAGGCTCAGTTTGCAAGAGCCTCTGAGGAAATCCCCTTTCTGGGATGAAAATAAGATAACTGGTATGAATACACCTCCTGCTTCATGTCTAGTTTGACCCTCCTTGTGGGACTGTAGCCTATCCAACATAACATGGTGGCTGTGATGATAAAAGAAAGTGACACCCTGCTCTCACTGAAGAACAGACGAGAAAAAAGACTATTGATTCTACCTGTCATTTCTCTGTAGTTTGTTTTTATCCTGTTGTGAGGACTGCTAAGGATTTCAGGAGACACCGCCCAGCACAATCATTGTATCTGCAGAGCAACTCAGCCATGTATGTTTAGACTACTCGGTCCCCCGTCCCTTTAAAAGCAGTTTAAATTACTAAATAAACCGAGTCCAAAAATGCCATCCCCATGGCCGGCATTCTTTTTTTTTTTTTTTTGAAAAAAAAGAAAAAAGAAAACCGGTAATGATCCCTTAAGCGAGGTTTCTGTGACTCACCTACGAGGTAGAGAATTTTTTGCTTCGCTCTGAAAATCCAGCTTTTAAGGAGGCAGACACCGTGGGACCACGCTGATGATCCGGGTTTCTTTTTCTTTCTTTTTTTGGCTATTCCTGGGGCCGATGGGCTGTGTTTTTTTAAATTTATTTTCACCTTTGGAGAAACAGGAAGCTCTATCTGGTCCTACAAGCATTAATTTCCCCCAGCAAAGTGGTCCGTTTTTTAAAATGCTAGCGCCACCTGCTGGCCAAGGGGGGCTGAACTGCACTTTAAAATAAAAAAAAAGCTTTTGACCTTGTCCCACATTTAAATCATGTGATGGGACGAAGAGGAAAAGCCGGACCTTCAGAAGATTAGGATCGAAACCCAGGTGTGACCACAGCCATGATGAAATAGCTGTTGAACCCAGCTCACTTAATTGCTAAGAAAAATGTGGAGGGCAACATAATCCAATACCCAGCCCCCATTGGCTCTCTGGCTAGGTACAATGCAACGAAACACAGCTGCCAAGGGATTAAAATCCTTCTGCCAGAATCACCGATAGACCCTCCCCGACTGCTCCTTTGATTAAAAGAGGTTACCTTACAGGGCAGAATTTGAGCCCAGCTCCTGAGGTGGAGCACAGCACTTGCGCATAGCTGCCTGGGGGAATTCCAAAACAGTAACATTCCAAAACGGCACTATATCACACTAACCCTTTAACTGGAGATTTTACCCTACTGTAGTACACAAAATTAAATATGCAGAACAAGGTCAACAGAAGCAGCATATGGTGTTGTGTGGCTAATCTTTGATACAACTGGTCTTTGTTAATAACAATTTCAAAAGTAAAGAGCATGCCTATATATTTTCCGGAAAGCCCTGATATACAGGGAAACATTACTTTTCCATTTAATTAATAAGATTTATATGCCGTCAAGTCAATGGTGATGAATATTGACCCTTTTCTAGGGTTTCCTTGGTACAGAGCACTCAAGGGTGGTTTGCCTGTAGGGAGCCATGGCGCTGTGTGTTTTGCCCAGGGCTTCATATAGGTTGCTTTTCTTCTGCAATGCACACAGTGAGTCATACTTCCAGCCTATGTTTCTGCAGCCAGATATGTAATTCATCATTTCATTATCCAATGACATATCCAAACTAAGGTTATGGGATTCAGGCAAATTCTCCTAAATTACTTTAAAAAATGGAGGCAGAAATGGAGCAATTATTTTAAAAACCATGCTGTTATGGACTTTGCTTTATTTAGAATTTTAAAAAATATTTGTATCCTGTTTACTATATATTAAAAATAGGTAACAGTTCACAGAGTTTTACACACACACACACAAAACTTGTTACAGTCATGACAATGTTGTCCTTTAAATCTTTATTGGGAATTAAAAAGAAGAATTAGCAGCATGGTACCCTCCAAAAGTTTTTGAGCTCCCATCTGTCTGGGGATGCTCCGAGCAGGTGGGTCACCCAGCCTCCTCTCCATGGAATTTGCCTATAAAGTTTTCCTCCAGAGCTATCATCTATGTAAAGTCATCAGTGTCCTACCTTTGCAAATCATTGTTGTTTGATCTATCGACATGCCTCACAGAAACAAAGGCTGAAGAGCAAAGCAGGCTTAATAGATTGATTTCGGGATGAGTTTAAATGGGCTTCTCTCCATGAACACCTTTGCTGAAACACACTTGTTGCTTTTACAAGAGTCACCACATTTTGCATTCTCTGTTTTTGCCCATGTTTTTCTTCTACAATGTCAGGCATGGCCAAACTTCGGCCCTCCTGATGTTTTGGACCACAACCCCCAGAATTCTAAGCTTAGATTGCCAAAGACAAAGGACTGTGGGAGCTGTGGTCCAAAAGATCTGGAGGGCCGAAGTTTGGACATGCCTATCTACATGCTCAAACAAGCTAACACAGCTATCTCTTAAGAGCGGGGGAAAGATGGATCAAGGCCCCCAGACTCCCTTTCCCCAGCCAGGACTGCTTCTCTCAGTATTCCAACTCATCTCAGCAACAGTACCAGAATTTGGCAAGAACTGCTATAAGTGAACAGCTCTTCCTCCCTTGTATGTGAGGATGAACAGCGCTGATACCTGCACCAGCCTCTCACTTGATATTGGCTTGCTTTCTTTGGTACACATCACCCACTCAATTTCTTTCCCCACCTCACCCTGGAATCGCTTAGCACTCTGTTTCACAAAAGAAAAAGGTTTCCAAGGACTGGGAGAGATCAAAAGAGTGGCTCAGCTAGTATCCACACAGTTCTCTGCTCTAATTATCCACTTCCAAATTCTTCAGAAGAATTAGAGCTGTCTTTAAGCTAATTTATTAAACAGAGGTTCAGCTACAGAGACACTGTTAGCATTTGCAGGCCAGGTGCCAAGGGAAAGAAGATTTTTCCGGGGAACGGCATCCAAGTGGCTTGAGCCTGCCTGTCTGTTTTATGGGCTGGAAAGAAAAGCACCAGTGCAAGTAGTAAGTAATATGAATTGGGGAAAGGGAGGATAAGCAAGGAGAAGGGAATTCTGTTGGAGTTTATGCAACCTTGCATGCTGCCTTTAATAGGTGAGGTGCTGCTGCTGGGAGCCCTCTGCTGCACCTCTTCCTCCTCCTACTACTACAGTGGCAGTGGCTGGAGCAGCTCTCCTCCCTCCCTTCCTTCATTGCGTTGGGAAGGAGGCGGCAGCCCAGGCAAACTCAGGCCCCTCATCACCTTCTGGGCGGCCACTCGGGATGAGGAGCAGCAGCCACAGCAGGGACGGCAAGGCTGGCGCCACTGCGTGCAGATCCAGCAATGCGCCCTGGCCATCACACCCTCACTGCGCCCTGGAGGGAAAGCTGCCTCCTCTCTTGGCCTGGCCTGGCCTGGCTTGGTGGCTGCAAGGGATGGGAAGGCGGGAAGGGAGGCAGGAAGGCCTGCCCAAAGCCACCCGCAGCCCACTCACTGGCCAAGCCCATCCAGACTGCGGTGCTGTGTTCATTCGCCAGCCTGCCCATCACTAACCGGGGACAAATGCAGCCCTGCCGGTCTCCCAGGAACTAGGCCAAGGTCACTGTTGGCTTTCCCTTCCCTTCTCTTTTTTCTCACTGGTCTCTAACCCAGTGGTGGTGGTAGCGGCTTCAGCTTCCGGCCATGTCTGGGCTCCTTCCTCCCCTCCCTCTTTTCACGGAACAAGGCAGCAGCTCAGAGGGGGGCGGGGGCGGGAAGTAGCTCCGTTTCCCCCTTGGTCACCCGCCGTACATCCCTTTGTTGGTCCACTGCCATGGCTGCTCTGGCTCGGAAAGCAGGCTGGCACGACCTCCGCCTGCCCCCTTCCTTCCACACAACCACAATAACACAGGCAGTGGACACTAGACATGGGCACGGAGCAGCAAAATTTTTGTTTCCATTACCAGTTGTCGTTTCTGTTATGTAACGAAACGACAAACGAAAATTGTGCTGAAAATGCAACGAAACGAGCAGAACCACGGAAACTGTGGTCGTTCCGTTTCGTTTCCGTTAATGGCGACGCACAATGAAATGAGCTGTTTTAAATGTTAAAAAATGCCCTGGACATCCATAAAAATGCAGCAATAATTATTTATATTGTCTGATAATACCTACCGGGGGGGTCCTTAAAATGTTTGTTTTTGTCTTCTCCCATCACAATGTATTTTTCTTTTCCGTTTAAAATGGATGTCGCCACCAGCCACAAAATGGAGGCAAGCCATGCGATGGCATCATGTTCAACCAATAGCATGCCCAGGTTGCAGACTGGGCAGGCAGGTCTGGCAGCCACAGAGGGCATAAAAAGCTCTGGCAGCCCCCATCCTCCCTGCAGTCTCTGGTGGGAGTTAGGGTGGGATTGCTGTCTCTGCTGCGACTCTAGCTTCAGTCCTGCAGCCTCCCTGTGTGCATGCGTGCTGCGTACCTCTCAGTGAGTACCCTCCCTTGCCCCGCAGTACAGTCACTCTGCAGCTGCCTTGCACCCTGGGCAACGCCCGCCACTGCCTTTGCAGCCTCCCTGCATACCTAGTCTATACTATGTCTCTGCCAGCATCCATTTTTTTAGTGTTCTCCCTCTGGTCTGGGGCGTTGGGGGATGCCTGCGCACAGAAATGCTTTAAAAATCGCACAAAGAGCGGGTAGAAACGACAAACAAAAACCGAAAGACGGTAACGAAATTTTTCAAAAAATTCACAACAAAAGGAAACGAACCAAAACAGACCTCTCAACAACAAACGAAAAACCGAAACGACATTTTTCTGTTTTGTGCCCATCTCTAGTGGACACACAAGGAAGGCAGGTGTGCGGGGTGGAGGAGGAGCAGGGGTGTGGCCTTGGGGCCATGGAGGGAGTGGGAGACTTTGCCGCAGCCCTCCCATTTTAAATTGCCCCACTCAGCTGCAGCCAGTGCCTCGACCATCTGGGCGGTGGGTGGGGCGAGTGGGGGAAGTGACATAGCCAACTGCTTTGAACTGCCTCAGCAATAGAAGCAGCTGCGGAGGTTGGCTGGCTTGCGAAGCAGCGGGTAGGTGGGAGGGTCTGCAATTGGTCCCGGTGGCCGGATTCAGGATCCTGTTCAAAACAAACATCTTGATGAGAAAAAGGTGAACTAAATAGGGGAATTTAAAACTACAGTGGACCCTTGTATAACAAACAGCTTGTATAACATAAAATTTGTACAACATAAAAAATTCCGGAGATAGGGGAAATTTGCTTAACATAATTGCCTATGGGGAGAATCTGTACAACATAAAAATGGGATCACTCCGTTTTCAATGCATTCCTATGGGAATTTGTATAAAGGAAAATTTGCTTAACATAATTTCATTTGGAACGAATTAATTCCTTTATACAAGGTACCACTGTATCCTGCTTTGATGATGTCTGCATTTCTGCTATGCAGCTAGAGGAATTTAACCAGAAATTCAAAACTCTGTGACACATTTTCCACTTTTGGCTTTTCTAGATCAGTGCTTAGTTTGCTCCTCTTAGTCTCTTTTTCTTCTCCCCTCTTTCTTTCAAGTTACCTTCTTCTACTTCTTATTCTTCCTTGTTTTTACATGGAGATATAAACTCATGAGCGTAGAGGCAAATGATAGAAGCTTATTTGTCTATATGTTCACTTTTCTTTATATTCTGTGCTATTTAATATGATATTATTCTCTAGCAGTAAAGATAAGGAGTTTGCCTCTTCTGCTCTCTCTGTATCAAATAACCCTAGTGACTAGATTACCTGAAGCTTAGGTGAAAACTGGAAGAGGAGCAGATAGACATGGCTACAGCAACTCCGTTGCCATCAGCTGCTCAGTAAATGTCCATTGGATGACTGTGTTCTTGGTAACTTGAAAGAGGGACAGTCTTAACCAAGGGTCAAAATATATGACACTGTTCAAAGATGAGATAGCACCTTTTCCCTCCCTAGGTGAAACTCCTTCAAAGTTGTATGCCTGACCAATAAACTTGGAACTAATCCACTGGATTCATTACATTTTTATCCTGCTCATCTAGTGGCAAGCCACTACTCTGCTGCTGTGCAAACCTCTTAGTGACTAGTTACAGAATCAAAGCCAAACTAGTCTGCAGCACAGAAAGCTGAGGAAAGCTCATGCAAGGGTAAACAAATCTCTTTAAATACACACTAACAGTAGTATCAAGTTGACCAATAAGAGGGAGCACAGTAGTGACTGCTAAACCCACAGCAAAGTGCTTGAGCTAGGCTCCCATACAGGCTTACATGGAATAGTCCGTGGTGTATCATGCCTGTGATGTTGCTGCAAAACTCATCACCAGCCCTTCTACATCTTCCATGCATGATTCTGCATAGTTTTCCAATCTGGCTTTGTTTTATCCTTTAAGAGGCATTAGAAGAGATGTGTTTAGAAGCAGAGACTAATCTTCTTCTCTTTAATTTTTATGTTATTATTTGTAATCTATATGTATACCTTTTAATTACAATATACATTTTTCTTTCTGTTAGGCTGGGGTGAGGATATTGGTTGATGTGGCTTGATCATACTAGTTAAATGGAAAAGAGGGGGAAGTTGTTGCTGTTCAGTCGTGTCCAACTCTTCGTGACCCCATGGACCAGCTGCTCGCCAGGCCTTCCTATCTTCCACTGCCTCCCGGAGTTTGGTAAAATCCATATTGGTTGCATCGATGACACCGTCCAACCATCTCATTCTCTGCCATCCTCTTTTCCTTTTGCCTTCAATCTTTCCCAACATCAGGGACTTTTCCAAGGACTCCTCTCTCCTCATGAGGTGGCCAAAGTACTGGAGCCTCAGCTTCAAAATCTGTCCTTCCAGTGAACATTCGGGGTTGATTTCTTTCAAGATGAATAGGTTTGATCTCCTTGCAGTCCAGGGGACTCTCAAGACTCCTCCAGCACCACAGCTCAAAAGCATCGATTCTGCGGTGATCAGCCTTCTTTATAGTCCAGCTCTCAGTTTCATACATCACTACTGGAAAAACCATAGCTTTGACTATCCTGACCTTAGTTGGCAAAGTGATGTCTCTGCTCTTTAGGATGCTATCTAGGTTTGCCATTGCTTTCCTCCCAAGAAGCAGGCGTCTTTTAATTTAGTTGCTGCAGTCGCCATCTGCAGTGATCAAGGAGCCTAAGAAAATAAACTCTGTCATTGCCTCCATTTCTCCCCCTTCTATTTGCCAGGAGGTGATGGGACCGGTGGCCATGATCTTAGTTTTTTTGATGTTCAGCTTCAGCCCATTATTTTTCACTCCCCTCTTTCACCCTCATTGCGGTTCTTTAATTCCTTCTCACTTTCTGCTATCAGAGTAGTATCATCTGTGTATCTGAGGTTGTTGATATTTCTTCCGGCAATCTTAATTCCGGCTTGTGATTCATCCAGACCTGCCTTTCGCATGATGTACTCGGCATATAAGTTAAATAGGCAAGGTGACAGTATACAGCTTTGTTGTGCTCCTTTCCCAATTTTAAACCAGTCAGTTGTTCCATATCCAGTTCTGACGGTTGCTGCTTATCCCACATATAGATTTCTTAGGAGACAGATAAGGTGGTCAGGCACTCCCATTTCTTTAAGGACTTGCCATAGTTTGTTGTGGTCCACACAATCAAAGGCTTTGGCATAGTCAATGAAGCAGAAGTACATGTTTTTCTGGAACTCTCTGGCTTTCTCCATAATCCAGCGCATGCTAAATTGCCAGAGAAGGGCACAAAACAGCAAAATACACTCACATGGGGAGTTTGATGAAGCACACATTAAAAGGAGTGCTATTGCAAGTCAAAAAATGTTGGGCATTGGCCAAACTCATTGCTCAATATGAAGCAGCTCTTCTAGTGAAGGTGCCCTGCCTGCATCCAGCATCTTGCAGTGACAGAGATGCTGTGGCCATCACACTGAGGTTGATTATGCCTTCCCCGGTACAGTACTCTAATTATTGTACCATCTCACCTATGAGTTCTAGAGAACTCGGATCCTGTGCCAGCTTTTGTAACATTTTACTGGCGCATGGGCTTCCTTATGGAAGGTTCTTTTGAAGTAAGGGGTAGCGGTGTGGCTCAAAGAAAAATAAAATAGAATGGGGGAAAATAGGTGATATCTTTATAGACCAATAATAAATCACACTGTAAACATGGCTTTCATGGATTAAACACCACCGCATCAGGTTTGTACCAGTGTGAAGAATTTAGAGTACAAAACTTAAAAGCCCAAAAGTTCATGGCAAGATGGATATTGCCAGGCCAGTTGCTCTTAAATGTTAAATCCAGCCATTCTTGGCAGGATGGGTTTTGCCAGGTGCATCTCTTTGATTGAAGTCAGGAGTCTGGTTGGTGTTTTATGGTTACGGCTTAGGCAGCTGTGGAATGAGTGTAAGAACCCAGAACTAGATTGTTACACTCATTCTAACTCATTCTACAGCTGCCTAAACTGTAACCATAAAACACCAACCAGACTCCTGACTTCCATCCAGCAATAAGCCTGGCAAAACCTATCATGCCAAGAACTGCTGGATATAACATCTGAGACAGGGGTGTCCAAACTTCATCCCTTCAGATGTTTTGGACTACAACTCCCAGTATCCCAAGCCTATATTGCCAGTGACAAAGGACTGTGGGAGTTGTGGTCCAAAACAACTTGCCTGGCAATATCCATCTTACCCTGTACGTATGGGCTTTTAAGTTTTGGAGTCTAAATTCTTCACACTGGTACAAACCTGATGAAGTGATGTTTAATCCACGAAAGCTCACTTATTATACAATTTGTTCGTGGTCTATAAAGGTATCACTTATTTTTTTCCTTAGGAAATATGTTCCCAACACTACATTCAGGGCCGGCTGTCCATTAAGGCGAACTAGGCAGTTGCCTAGGGCGCCAAAATGGAGAGAGGGCGCTGGCCAGCCTGCCACCTCCCACCCCCTGCCGCTGGCCACCGCCGTCCATCCCCCCACCGCCCGCCAGCCGCCCGTTGCCCCCCACCCTCCCTGCCACCACCCTGCCACCCTGCCACCACCATGCCACCCTGCCGCCCCACCCCCACCGCCCACCGCCCATCCCACCCCCCACACCTCACCTAGGGCGCCAAAAAAACTAGCACCGGCCCTGGCTACATTTGATTGTTTCTTTGTCTCTTTGCTAATCCATATTCACCAGTCCTGATCACATCAAGATCAACAAGTGTTGAATTAGATCAGTGGTGCTCAACCTGTGGGTCCCCAGATGTTCCTGGATTGCAACTCCCAGAAACCCCTTCCAGCACAGCAAGTGGTGGAGGCTTCTAGGAGTTGCAGTCCAGGAACATCTGGGGACCCACAGGTTGGGAACCATTGGATTAGACTCTGGAGATGGATTAGACTCTGAAGTATTTTTCATCTGACCAATTTGTTGAGATCAATAGCATAAATTTGTGGAGGCAATCCAATCACAGAAATCAAAATGCTTCAGTAGGAAATGTAACTCTAAATTCATCCTAAAATAATGGACCACCAGATGGAGAGAGAGAGAGAGAGGGAGAGAGGGAGAGAGGGAGAGAGAAATTAAAGCCTCTTCCCCGTTCTGACCGATGGCTCAAATGCTGTGAGCTGAATGGCTAAGTAAGAGCCTTGAGATGTGATCTTGCAGATGTCCATTCCAGTCATCATCGGCATTTGTCAAAAGCTTCCATAGGTCAGCAGCATCATGAAAGTCAATGTGTTGTAGAAAAGCTGACAATAGCAAGAATAGCATATGGAGCTTTACCGAACTCTCTTATTGCTGCTTCCAGGTAGCGATGACAGATCTGTAAATGAGCAGCCAAAAGAAAATTGTGCAATGGAGGAATAATCCTCCCCATTTTCAGGGGTGACCTTTCTGGTACCTTATGGCAACACATGTTCCTGGTTTGATCACATGATGATTATTGTAAGCTACCTGTTTGATATGGTGACCCTGTACTACTTAGACAGCAATTGGCAAGTATTATTAACACAACACAAGGCAGTAGCGAGTTTTCATTCAGAATAATGTACATGTGTTGGGGGGGATGTCACCCATTTTGAAAAATGGAGGAAAACTTGAGACAGACAGTACCTTTTAAGAAAAATTTAAGTACAGTAGTTTGAGACAGGCATCGTTTCCCAAACTGTCTGTGTCTATTCATTTCATTCTAGTCACATCAGATGGAACAGTAACGACAGTTTTTTTTAGCTAAGTATGAAAACTTGCATTATATTTTTACCAGAAGAGCATTTTTACCTTTTCCTCTTAACTGCCTCCAACTATCTGACAAATCATTGTCTGTCTCAAGCCAAAGTGGAACAATTTTGAAGGAGGAAAAAAAAAAGACAAGAATGGAGGAAAGAAATGGAGCATCATCTTCAGTCTTTTCTTGTGAGCGGATAAAAGAAAAATGAAGCTGAAAAGGGAAGTGATAGTTTTCTGCAGTGAGGCAGCGTGATAAAGTAGCAAGAGGAAAAGTGTTGGGATGAGAACCCCATCAGCCATGAAACCCATTTGGGCAATCTTGCAGAAGTTATTCTACCCCCTACTGTTCCTAGAAGGAGGAGGAAGAGGAGTTGTAGTAGGAGTTGGTTTGCAAGGCAGAGGAGCAATGTCGTTTAGAAATGGAAAATGTGGACAGGTTGAGGAGAGCAATGACTATAAGATGAAAAACTTGACTTTAAAGGCTTTAAGCTGGAAATCAGAAGACTTCTGCATCTCAGAAATGTTAACCACTGTTTACTCATTGTTTTCAGTGGTGGTTACTTCATGTCCCATTCGTCCCTCCTTGCAGTCCCGCTTGGGACCAGTACAAAAAAACCCTTACTTCACGTCCATAGCGTGACAGCAAAAAGTTGTCTCGACCATGCCCCTGGAACCAGGAACAGAGCATGCCAAGCTGTACCTGCCCCTGGGCTGGGGAATTCTTTTGTCTCTGTTCCTGTTCCGTGACAAGGTCCAGTGAGGTAACAACCGTCACGCAACGAAGGCAATCTTCTGCCCGTGAACTTGCATTCGTCCATTTCTCTTGTACTTTTGAGTGCTGTGGATCGACATTTCGAATAGATGAAGCACAGGGGGTGTGGCGCACCCTTTATTTCTATGGTTTTTTTTCTTCAAAAAAGCAGATCTTGTCACAAAACAAGACCATGAAGTAACACTTGTCATGAGACAAGTTATCATGACTGTGAGTAAATGGAAACAGGGACTAAACAGGGACAAAACCACGTGACCGCGAACAATGCCGTCACGGTACAAACGTACTCATGGAAGACGGTGGGACGTGAAGTAACCGCCAGCTTGTTGTAAGCTGCCTTGAGTCCTTTTCAAAGAGAAAGGTGGGGTAAAAATATTTTAAGTGAATAAATCAAATAATAGTGATAAGTGCTAGCCCCTCCTCAAATAAACCCTGAATAAACTAAATCAAGACAAAAAATGTATTCAGGAACACACAACAAAGTCACAAGTTTTGTCCCTGTTGTTTATATTAAGACAAGACAATGTCTTCTGGATAGCATTAAAATGCTGATGCAATCTACAACTGATCCTTTACATTCCAGAGAACAAATGCGCCATCTGGAAGAGTGCTGAAGGTTGTATTTGTTTATTTATTTATTTATTTATTGGATTTTTATACTGCCCATCTGGTAGCAAGGTCACTCGGGGCAGTTAACAACAATCAATACAATACAATACAATACCCATATAACTCATACAATAAAATAAAATCAACATGAATATACAGTAAATATAATAAAGTACCTTTGCTCGAATGAGTTCAAGGCACATCACTCTCCTCTGCCCTTTTTCACTTTATTCAGAAAATTCTTCTGAGACTCAGAGAGAGACTCAATGGCCAAAGGTTGCCAATGAGTTTCATGGCACAATGGAGACAAGAACATGGATCTCCCAAGCTCCAGTCATGGCCAAATCAAATTGGCTTGCCTCCCTGCCTACTTTTCATACTTGCAGAGCGAATGTGCATGGTTATGGGTAGATGGAAGGTCTTTGTTTTATAGCTGGAGTTTGAAATAGCGAAAATACATATAATACATAGCGAAAAGCGTGAGAAAACTCCTATTTGGACTACAATTACCATACTCCCACAGCTAGCATGTCCACTAAGGGATTGCAGACATTGTAGTCCAAGCATAAAATTAGTTCAGGAATGGCAGCCGGAAGCCCATGTCCTAGTTTTACTCTTGAAACAGATATCACTTGAAAGTAGCAAGGAGATGCAACTAGTCTGTGCATACATTTTATGTACTGGTAGCCATTATCTGGAAAAGCTGTGAGTCACTCCTGAGCCTTCTAGAAGGGAGCTTTCAGGAAGCAGATCAGTTTTTCAGCCTTGGATATAATCCATGCCCTCAATTATAAGGCCAAAGGACAGTGGGGCTGTGTTCCTGCCACTATGGCATTAGTGCTATTCATGAGAGGTGGCCCAAAGGCATTTTCTTGCTTAAGATGAAAGACTGGATGTCACCCTGCCCTACGAAGCAACACAGCTTTCTCCAGCATCACTGTTTGCAGCAAATTAACAGAGAGAATTCAAGGAAGGCTATTGGGAACACCCAGCCTTCTTATCCAGGAGAAGGAGACTGCTATGGGTCACAGCCAGGAGGCTGCCATTCCTTTTTCCCAACACTTGTCACTCTGTCTAGTTGGAAGGTCAACTCCACTACTATGGCCAGAGGCTTCTAGCTGAGGCCAGCTTTGGTGGAGTGGATTGAGGCGCGAACGAGAAACACTAATGGCAACCGCTATTTCTCTGGGATGCTGATTATGCTCTTGCCACCTTCCCCACACGAGGAAAGAAGTCAGGGCAACAGTGAGGAGTAAGTTGCTACCACAATTGACCCTCCCTTGTTGAATTAGAGGATGATTAAGGAAGCAGGAAATCATACTAGTGCTCGTCTGTTTCCTTCCAGTTTTCTTTCTCACACACGGTTCGGTGGCTCAGCCCTCAACAAAAAGGACCAAAGATGAGCTTCAAGCAATTTGCCTGTGGGGAACCACTCCCATTGCTGGCGTCTGTGTGACACTGTAAATGCAAGTGGTTGATGCTCCTGGACACTGTAGAAGTAGTTGAAGAGGCCACAAGATGTATACTAGCAAATGAAGGTCAGTGTTTGTTTGTTTGTTTATATACCACCCATCTTCCCGAAGGAACTCCGGGCGGTGTGCAACAATCACAGGAAACAATTAAAAGATAAAATAAAATAAAATATATGTTTCTATGTCTGGGCCTTGGTCTTTGGGACTCCCCTGAGACTCCAAGGGCAATGTACCATTCCATGCTCATGGTCTTAATGAAGAAGCCTGTTGAAGAACAGCTTTGTTATTGATCTTTAAGAATTTTCTAACAATGTGAAGCCCAGTATTGACAACAATGCTAAATGATAATGGTTCTCTGGGGCTTTGGGCTGAATTCTTTCTTGCCTTAAGATTCTAAGAAATGAACCCACGGCCTTCTGCTCACAAAGTGTAAGGTCTATAACTGGCCTCTGGCTCTCCCTCCAGCCCAAAGAAGGATGAAAGGTGTTTTCATGAAGGGTTTATAGGAGGAAGGATTTATAGACTGAGGTGAGATATATTTGTTGATCACAGTGGAAAGTCGCGCCTCAGTAAATGGATGCTGTGCGGTAAAACACCTTTTTGCCCAATTTATTTTCACAAATAGTTCTAAGCAAAAAAGGAACTCTTCTGAAGGAATGTGTCTGTGGAGATTTCTCAGTCATCCCGGTGAGGTTATCTAAAGTTGAGTCATGGTACCTGGACTTTTCTTGTGGAAACATTTTGGAACTCTTCCAAGTAACTTCTTACATCCTGTTCTGAGCTGTATATACTCGAATATAAGCCGAGTTTTTCAGCCATTATTTTTGCCTGAAAAAACTCCCTCAGCTTATATTCGAGTGAAGGCAGCGGAGGGCAAGTCCTGCCCATTCCGCCGCCTCCCAAGCGCTCAACCGCAAGCTGGAACACATACCATATGCACTTGAATATAAGCCCTTGGCTTATACTCAAGTCAAGACGTTTTACCAGTTTATTGTGGTTATAAAACACCCTCGGCTTATGTACAAGTCAGCTTATATTCAAGTATATATGGTAGTCTAGTTCTGAGGGAAATCAATTATCAAGGGCTGGAAGGGAGAAGGCCACCAATCTTCACATTAGATAGTTCCTCTGTGGATGTCCACGATGCCAACATTGGTCAGTGCTTCTCTGAGGAGAATACTTATGCCAAATATGTATCCTCACCATAGGATTCTGGACTCAGGTTGAAAGTAATGACGTTAAGAAGAGCAGAGGAAACAAAAGATACTCTTGAGCCACACACTTCCAATCTTAGGTCCTTGCATTCTGTGAGGTACCTGCTGCTCTGTGAACATAACAGGAAACCAGAACATACAAGGTGAATTCCTGCAGAGTTCCTTCTGCCTACACCCAGAAAAGGTGACGGGTCCACCCACTTTTCCTTCATTGTATCATAGGCAAAACTGACTATAATTAATCCTGCCTGCTCTCCATCTCTAACCAACAAACAGGGAGGCCTTCTTAGCCCATGACTCAAAACAGCAGCTGTTTCACATTCCAGGAGTCTCCCCCTTTCCCATTCTCTCAGCTATAAAAGTCACCTCCTGACGCAAATCCTCCCACCCCCCCAAAAAAAACTCAGGGACAGATTTAGAATCTTGTTGCTGGCTGTGGTAGGGAGGGATTGGACACCACCAGGTCCTAAAAGTTAGGTGGCTGACTCAGTTCAATCCTCAGCCCTTCCCTTCATCAGCTTTGGTGAAGGAAGGAACACCCTGATAGAAGAACAATGCCTCAGTCCTTTTGAGGATGCCAGGATAACATTGGGAATGGAGAGTACTGGAGATGGATGAGGCTGGTGATGGAGAGGGGGTGGGTCCAAATTCTTGTTGAGTCTCATTTCGATAGGGAAACTACCTGGCTTTATGGAATGCAAAGCATGATGCCTTCTGCTCCTCTGAGAAAGGATGGGGGGAGTGGGTTGTGGGACGAAAGAAGCTAAACAGGAGGCCACATATGGGGCTGATACATTTGTCAGATTTTAACACAGTAAATTCCCAGGAGGTAATTGTATCACTTCAGCTTCACCTGGCGATTATGTTGGCTGGTTGCACTCTCATCTCTTCTTATGTGTCATGCAAACCAATACACACTCGTGTTTAATGCCATCTTCCATTTATTGTCTCTTCAAAACATTTTTATATCCACATTTCTATTAATAATGCACAAAAGGGCTTAAAATTTTAAAAATGTAAAATAACAAGCAACCCATGGAAATGCCACAATCACAAGGAGGGAGCCACAGAACAACAGTAGATGGATAAAAATAAGCAAGGTCAAAAAATACCAAAAGTGTCTTAACTGACACCTATGCAAAAACAGTGCCAACTCAGAAGCAGTTGGGGCCTGCCTAAATGAAAAAGTAGTCTTCCTCAAGTGGGCCACCTTGAGATGGCTGACAATCACATGATCTGACAAGTACGCCAGGCCCACCTGTCTCCCACTGCCTCCTGGAGTTGGGTCAAATCCATATTGGTTGCATCGATGACACCGTTCAATCACCTCATTCTCTGCCATCCCCTTTGCCTTTTGCTGTCAATCTTTCCCAACATCAGGGGCTTTTCCAAGGACTCCTCTCTCCTCATGAGGTGGCCAAAGTACTGGAGCCTCAGCTTCAAAATCTGTCCTTCCAGTGAGCATTTGGGCTTGATATCTTTCAGGATGGATAGGTTTGATCTCCTTGCAGTCCAGGGGACTCTTAAGAGTCTCCTCCAGCACCACAGCTCAAAAGCATTGATTCTGTGGCGATCAGCCTTCTTTACAGCCCAGCTCTCACTTCCATACATTGTTACTGGAAAAACCATAGCTTTGACTATCCAGACCTTTGTTGGTAAAGTGATGTCTCTGCTCTTTAAGATGCTGCTTAAGTTTGTCATCGCTTTCCTTCAAGAAGCAGGCATCTTTTAATTTTGGTGCGGCAGTCGCCATCTGCAGTGATCAAGGAGCCCTGGAAAATAAACTCTGTCATTGCCTCTATTTCTTCCCCTTCTATTTGCCAGGAGGTGATAGGACCGGTGGCCATCATCTTAGTTTTTTTGATGTTCAGCTTCAGCCCATTATTTTTCACTCCCCTCTTTCACCCTCATTGAGGTTCTTTAATTCCTACTCACTTTCTGCTATCAGAGTAGTATCATC
Organism: Phrynocephalus versicolor; assembly: GCA_023846285.1. Taxonomy (NCBI): domain Eukaryota; kingdom Metazoa; phylum Chordata; class Lepidosauria; order Squamata; family Agamidae; genus Phrynocephalus; species Phrynocephalus versicolor. The sequence goes on from JAHTLZ010000016.1 coordinate 78,618,537, forward strand.
TGAGTAGCTGAGGTTGTTGAATGAACAAGAGCAACAACAATGACCCAGTGCTAAGCAGTTTCCCGTGTTCTCGTTCTTCATAAGCTAAGAAACTCCAGATGAAGGAAGTGTGTCCACTCCCCTCCTAATCTCTCTTTGTAGGGGAAGCTTTGTTGGTAATTGGCATGAAAGATATTAAAGTTGGCTTCCTGACAAATATCTATCTATCTATCTATCTATCTATCTATCTATCTATCTATCTAT
>JAHTLZ010000016.1:78618819-78638310 GCA_023846285.1 Phrynocephalus versicolor
TTTTTTGGCGTGTGTAAGTGTGCTCCATGTGGTGACTGGAGTGGGGTCTATATATATATAGACTGGCTGTTTTTTAAAGTATATGAATAGTGAGTGGGTTTCTGTCACTTTGAAGCAACGTGTCCAAGAAGAGAGAGAAAGAGGGAGGAGAGGAGAAAGAGATTACTTTCAAGTTGTGTGGAATTGGATTTTCAGAAGGACCTGTAATAGTCAAAGTAAATATTTGGTTGAGGGCAGATCATGCATCAAGCAGGAGTATGGCAGGATATAGCTTTGGTTATGAGCTGCCTAGACTGTATATTCATTCCACGAGACATTCCTAGTCCTTCCCCATATGTATTATTTTCCTAGCATTTTCCATAGAACTACCAGTTTGCAATCTCCTTATTCATGCCTTGTCTTGATGCATCATGGATTCTGACGGAAGAGATCAATCCTGTCTCGACCAACCAGAGCTTCGCCCTCCCTTTCTCTCAGAGTGCCAACACCGAGAGAGGCCCGTAGGGCTTCAACCCGGAACTGGGCCTTTTCGGTGGTGGGCCCGGCCGATTGGAACAAGCTGCCAGCAGATATTAGGCAGGCGGAGTCGCTACCAGCCTTTAGAAGGGCCTTAAAGACCTGGCTCTTCAGGCAATGCTTCGGGGCCCTCTGAACACACTGTAATAGGTTTTTTTTTTTCACTGCTGGCATCAGTTTTTCTTGCTGGATTTCACCTTGATGTGGACTTTGTCATGGTCAGTGGTGCTATGTTTATTTAACTTGCTATTTTTTTCCCTCATTTTTATATGTATTTGTATATTGATTGCTTCTGCTAGGCCTTCATTGTTTATTATTGTTGGGGGTTTATTTTGTAATTGGGCAGTTGCTGTTTGGGTGACGTGTTGTACACCGCCCAGAGTTCCCTATGGGAAAATTGGGCGGTTAATAAGTACAAGAATAAATAAATAAATAAATAAATAAATAAATAAATAAATAAATAAATAAATGGGATCATGGGGTAGTATAAAATTTTGTTTTCATATTACTTCAAAGTCAACCTATAGCTGAAGAACATACTTTCAACTGATTTGGTTGAAAGACATGTAGAGACCTCCTTTAAATGGCTGCAGAGCCTTTCTCTCCACCATGAAAGTAAAGGTGGCTGTGAGCTCTGTTTATCTTTGCTGGAAGTCTCTCATCTAGACTCCCAACTCATCTTTCCTCAGCAGCTGCCACAAGCTTATCTACCTCATTAATTTTTTACAGGACATGGTCATAACTTGGGGTTGTAGCAAGACCACAGTGTCCAGCTGGGATAGCGAATTGGCAAGAGCATGAAAGAATGAATCTCATGAGTTGGAAGAATCATTGCCTCCGGATATTTTCTTTCCCTCCAGCAGGTTTCATTGGAACCTTTGTACAAGAAGGAAGATGACAGATAACATAAGGAAGGTATGCTTTGCATTCAGCTCATAGGATATCCTTCAGTCATACTTTTAGCTCTTGAAAATGTAGCAACAGGAAGGGTGAAGTGGTTGGGCAAGTGAGGTTAGAAAATAAGAGCTATGAGGCTGGTTGGATGGGCAAACATAATGAGCTCCCCAATGAAATTTGAATGGGTCTGGATGCAAATTTTAAAAAAGTGGATGTCATGTAGATGGGGTGGCAGCAGTCATTATCCAGCAGGTGTTCCTTGGATAATATTGGCCTTGTCCATCTTCATATGGTCTTCAGGTAAACAAGCTGTGCAAGTTTTTGAAACAATGGAGGACTCTGTAAAATGTGTTTAGTGGAGTTGGCAGTTCAGTGAACAATGCCCCTTTCATTTTACCTTCACATCATGGGGATGTGAGGACTTTGGTCTGTTTTCAACCTAAGGACATATGGGTCACGCAATTTAATGGATGTTCAGATGTTTTCTAGCTGCTTGCATACTGACTGTTTAATAATCTGTTACAGGATTTTTCCTACGATTGATGTCAGGCTGACTGGCCTATACTTTCCAGGTTCCTCTTTTTGCCCTCCTCCAATCATTTAACACCTCTCCAGTTTCCCACGGTTTCAAGAAAATAATGGATAGTGGTTCTAAGTAGAGATGGGCACGACTAGGGAAAATGACGTTTTCGAGTTGTCGTGTGTCGGAGGCAGCCTGTTTCGGCTCGTTTCCGTTTTTTGCGAAAATTCGCAAAAATTAGTCGGTTCGTTTTTTCGTTTTTCGTTGTCGTTAGTACTGGTTTGGGGAGGGTAGCGGGCTCCTGGAGGCAGCTGCAGGAGTCAGCCAGAGCCACAAGTGACGGACTGGCAGACTCTTTGCACGTGCTGCGTTTCATGTACTTGCATGTAGTGCAATGCAAGTAGATCTGGCTTAGGGTTAAGATGGGTTAGCGCAAGGGCTAGGTAGGGTTAGGCTAGTGACAGGTGAGGTTAGGGTGAGTATTGGGGTGCACCTTTGGGTGCCTCTCTGACCCACTTAGAAGGACAGTGTACTGGCGTATGGGTTAGGCTTAGGCTTAGGGTTCAGGTTCGGGCTACGATTAGTGGGCTGTTTATGCCCGATTGGCACATCCAGAGTTTCCTTCAGTACATATATATGTAAGCTTCATAAATGCTGAATGGAACACAAAATGTGTGTGTGTGCATGCACGCACATGCATGTTTGGGTATGTGTGCATGCATGCACATATTGCTCCATTCTATAATTTACTAGCATCTCTGGGCTCACCCCCCTATTCACCCTGGAATCATGGACATACCTCAGATTCAGTCTGGTTTTGCACATTGGTTTATGCACCCACCTAGCATAAACTGCAGGGAAAGGTATACAACAGCCTCTAAAGCTTGGAAAAACTTTTGAGGAAGGGTGGTGAGTATGACTTCCAATTCCAAAATTTCCCATGCTGTGTCATTTCATGGCGACTGGGGGATTTTGGGAAACTGGAGTTCAAAAAAAATGTAATATTTGCAAGCCCTGCTGGTTTCAGGTTAAATCCTAGGGGAGCAAAGGAAAATAACAATATAGTGGTTGTTCAACAGGTCCTGGTGTATGGCAAAGAGTCAAATGCAGATACAGAAAGAGGAAGTCACAATAGAATTAAAGAAAGGAGTGTCCAGAGCTACACCCAGGGAAGGTTCCTGCCAGAGTTTGAAAGAGCTGCTTTCTTTTCTTATCTTTTTGGATGACAACTCCTAAAGTCCCCTCACAAGCAGCGGTTTTAGCCAGGATGATTCTGGTAGCTGTGGTCTTCCCCCAAGCTCTGGTAACCCCCTAATATGGAATCTGGACTAGCCTGTTTCTCTCTTCTCTGGTTTTAGCCTTCTTAAGCTCAGCAGAACAACATTTTTAGATGGAGTCATGGTCACACATTTCATGAACAGCCTGCCTCCATCTGGATCTTCTGTGTGGAGCAGACATTGTGTGTAGGAACAAAAACAGAAGCTGGAAAGGGGTGCCAGAAGTTGTTTAAAAGGGCAACCAGCTCAAAACGAGTATAATTGTTCTACAAGAAAGAAAAGCTCTATAAATAGGCTTTTGGGTTATTCTATGGTTTTGTTCAGCTAAAATGATTCAATAGTTTAGCAACAGTAGCAGTAACTGGAAGAGATGCATTAAAAACCAAACATAACGTCAGTCCTTTTATCAGTAGCCTGAAGAAGATTTTATACTCATAGATAACATTGGGTAGCTGCTTAAAAACACTAATATAAGGAATACTGAAGAAAACACATGGAACTTAAGTACACCGGCCTACAGATAGCAACTAGCGATGGGCAGGAAATGAAAAATGAAATGCTGTTTCATCGTTTCGTTACATAACGAAATAGTAGGGCACGTTTCATTACAAAATGAAACAAAACAGCATTTTTTCCTCTAGGAATGAAACAATTCATCGTAGAGGCACCAACATTGCGGGGGAACTTCCTCAAGCTCTTCCTTGTAAGCTCCCCAAATTTGGAGAGGTTTGGAGTTCAGGGGGCTGAGTTATTAAACTCCAAAGGGGGGGGGGTCTCTAGGAGAAGATCATTCTAATAGAGTCGGGAATTTGGAACTAAGCCAATAATATTCCCTCCCCATGGGCGAGCGATTTGCAGCTTACTGACTCAATTAGAATCAGCCCCCTGAACCATGAACCTCTCCAAATTTGGGGCGACTTACAGAGAAGAGCTTAAGACAGCTCCCCTGCAATTTTGATGCCTCTAGGGGAGCCATTATATGCTGTTTTGTTTTGTTTTGTTCCAAAACTCTTTTAAAATTTCATTAGTAATGAAATGGAATGAAACTACTAAATAAATGAAATGAAAGGAAACACTATATTTTCATTTTGTGCCTGTCTCTAATAGCAACATAAATCATTCAGTTTTGGGCACTCGATCCTCCTTGATGGCCTTGAGGGCTTAGCAATAAGTTTCATTCACATTTTGGATGTTTAATTGGGTAGTAAGAAAGCTTTCTTCCATTTTCCATTGGTGAGGAGAGCACTGCCAGGCTAAGGAACAGGTGGCTCTCTGGAGCTACAGAGTCTTAAAAAGCCACCTATGGCCTGCAAGGCTGCCCTTGAAGTTCCGTGATACAAGAGTGTTCTGGAGTAAAGTTTAGGTGCTCTTCAAAGGAAAGCTCACATTGACATATCTTGAACTATATCATCAGTCCGAGATGTGCAGATGACTTATCTGACATGTTGATTTTCACTGGAATTGTGGAGCAATGGGTGTATGTCTAAAGGTACATCTACCCTTTTAAAGGGACTAGATTCCTTCAAAGCAAAGCATGCTGCTCATATACTGCCCTGTAGTGCTTAAAAAAGCATTATCTGGGCAGTTTATAATTTAATTATGCAGGCTACACATTCCCCCCTCCTTCAAATTACTGACCCCAGAAGGGCAGAAGACTGGGTCAATCCTGAGCAGAGGATCGAACTTGAGTCGTGAGCAGTCTTTGACTGGGGGACTGCAGTTTATCCCCAGCTCCACAAGGTTCACAATATCTACCAGGTGGCTGGGAAGAACATCTCACAGACAGCAATGGTTGGAAAAGTTATCTCTTCGCAACAATTCCCAGTACCAAGCTAGTGGAGGGATTCTGGGAAATGTCATCAAAAATAAGTTTTTCATGCTCGATACGAAAGGTCAAATAAAAATATCTGTTTTTGTTAGACCAAACCTTGTGAGTTTCTCAGATACACCTTCCCACCAGTTGGCAAGGAAATATAGTTTATTTTTCTGTTTGGGTTACAACAGAGCTTTGCACAGTGCCTGCCTGTCTAGCCTAAGGATGGGTAATTTGTGACCTGTGGGTCTCATGTGGACCCGAAGCCCAATTTTGTGCATCCTCTGCCCCTGGGACCAGTCCCCAACACCTCAAATTTTCAAAATGTTTTGGAGTTTGTTTATTTATGTATTTGTTTATTGATTTCTTTCGAAGAGAACACCCCCTTGTACTTTCTATAGGATGTTCTCTTCCTCTGTTTTGGGAAGTCCCAGCATCCTCATATACCAAGCCAATTTCAACCCATAATTTTTGTTTTAAAAGAAAAACGCATATCAGATTCAGTCTCTGGTCATTTCTTCTTCTTCGTCCCCAAGCCCATGGGAAGGCAAATCTGCTGGAAGATCTGGGGGTGGGGTGTGGTGGGGAACTGGCCCTCAACTCGGTTGAGAACAAACAGCTCTGCTTAATTGGCCCCATACATACAGAGACACTGAGAACTGACATCTAGGAGAAGGGTTTCTTATTTATTTTATTTTATTTATCTACCACCCGTTAGTAATGAAGCACTATTCCAGATGGTTTACAAACAGTTATCAACCTTATAAAACAAAGCACTAAGTAACAAACCGCAGTAAAACATCTCTCAAAGGTAAACGCCCCCACAAACAATATGGGGAAAGTCTGGAGAAATCCTTCTCCTTCCTTTCCCCCTATGTGTAGCCTGCATTACTGTAATTAAAACTGTAAACCGCCCAGAGACCACTTGAAGTGGTATGGGGCGGTATATAAGCAGTACACTTTTGCTTTGCTAACTGATTCCAGTGTCCAAGTCATGGATGGCTGTATGTGCGAGTCTTTAGGAGTCTAATAAGCTCCACAGAAGCCATCAAACTTGTAGGAGGAGGAGTTGTCCCCCTGGCACCCATATTCTATCCTGTGGTTTTGGGTTGGGGAACTTGTTTATATGGCCTTAGTGGGTGGGTGATGTGTTTTAATTAGATTATGATCATAATGACAATCCCTTTCTCCTCTGTACTGCTTTCTGCTATGAGGATGGTGAGGACTGTCATGTGATGGTAAATGTGAACTTTAAAATTAGTGTTTATGTACTGTATATCCATGAATGATTGAGTCTTCTTACTCATGGGCTTTTGATTTTCCCCATATGTGTCTGCTGCCTTATTCCTGCATTTTCTGGAACTGTTTTGAGGGGTTCTGTAGGGGCCAATTTAATCTAATGCCAGAAACCCGAATGGGAAAATTGAAACTAAAGAATCTGAAACATTCTGGCCTCTTTGGGTCTACTGAGAGCACTGGCAGTTGAAAAAACAAACAAACTATAAATGGAAGAAGAGACCCTTGGAAGAACCCAAGATGAAAACAATATTGAAGTTTTCCCCATTAACATCCCTGTTTATCACCCAAAATCCTATTACAAAAAGAAAAGAAAAGGAAGCTAATTTACAGTATGAGGTGTAAAAATCCCCTCCCTCCACTTAAGGGAAATACATTTTTAATGACGTGCTAGCATTATTGTTTATTTTGAGCCTAAAATTGTGAGGATAAATTTGGTGAAATGTTCCCTTTCTTACAAGGGCATCTTTTTCAAACTTCGCTGCATGTTTGGTATGAAAGGCAGATGTCAATGTTGCGTTTATGTGAATCTGTGCCTTTGATACCATCAACCATGGTATCCTCCTGGGGAGGCTCTCTGAGTTGGGGATTGGAGGCACTGTTTTGCAGTGCTTCTGCTCCTTCCTGGAGGACTGGTCTCAGAGAGTGCAGCTGGAGGAGATGACCTCTACCCCTCGGTCCCTCAATTGTGGTGGGGGGGCAGGGGTTGGTGACCTCCCCCATGCTTTTTAACATCTATATGAGGCCGCTGGGGGAGGTCGTCAGGCAGTATGGGGTTTCATGTCATCAATATGTTGATGACACCCAACTCTATATCTCCTTTTTTTCCCCATCTGCAGTGGATGCCACTTTGTCCCTTGACGCTTGCTTGACGCTGTACTGGAATGGATGAGTGCGAATAGACTGAGGTTGCACCCGGGCAGAAGTCCTCTGGGTGTGGGTGCCAGTGGTTGGCGGTTTGGAAAGCTCTCTCAGTTTCGGGAGGTGACTCCGCACAGGATGAGGTGTGGAGTTTGGTTGGAATATTGCACCCTACACTTTGCATGGTAGCCCAGGTGGTGTCAGTGGTTCATGATGCCCACTTTCACCTTAGGAGGTGTGCTCAGCTATGCACCTTCCTGGACCCTGGTGCCCTCACTCTGTTGGTCCATGCACTCATAGTCTCAAGATTAGACTACTTCAGTGCTCTCGATGTGGGGCTGCCTTGTAAGTTAATGCGGAGGCTTCAGCTGGTGCAGAATTCAGTGACCAGACTAAGGAAACATCAACATATCAGCCCTATGCTGGCTGGATTGCACTGGCTGCTGATCTGTTACCACACTGATTTCAAGGTTTTAATGATGACATACAAAGCCTAAACGGTTTAGGACCTTGTTATCTGGCTTAATGGCTCCTACCACAGATTTCTGCCCATAACACCCGATCCTCTCAGGCAGGGCATCTGAGGGTGCCATCACTTAAGGAGGCCTATAAATCCTTGATGAGGAATCGGGCCTCCTCACTGGTGGTTCCTCATCTTTGGAACCAGCTTCGCCCTGAGATTCATCTGGCTCCTTTGCTCCCAATTTTTAAGAAAATTCTTAAAATGTGGCTCTTTAGAAAAGCTTTCCCTGGGTATTAATTTATTTTGCTATTGATCTGCTGTCTTCTCCTTTTTATTTTTGTTCCGTCTTCAGCCTATCTTGTTCTTTGATAGTTGCAAGTTTACTGATGTGTTAATTGATATCACGTGTTTACATTGGACTGTTTATTTACTGTGTTGTTGGTTGGCTTGGTTTTGTATTTTGACAATTGTTTAACTTTTGTAAACTGTCCAGAGTAGCCTTGTAACTAGATAGAGCAGTATATTAATTAATTAATTAATTAATTAATTAATTAATTGACAAATCTGGCATCTGCGTTACAGAGGCCATAAGGAAGATTTTTGTTCAAAGACAACAACCTGCTCATAGCAAGTACTGGTGTAGGTCTGAAGGAGTACTTTTCCCCCTTTTGGTCTACCTATAGCAATAGCTGCAAAACAAAACAAATAGAATCTGCAGGGAAAACAAAGTGAAAGGAAGGGCTGATCCCATGTATTTGCTCTGCTTGCTAGAGGCTAGAATGGAACTATAATGAAAACACTGGAAAACAATCAAGCACTTGTAACTGCACAGCATGCGGTACTCACCGTACATTTTAATAAGGTGGACATCTGTTGAGTAACATGTCCAGCCAATCCTGTTTCACAACGAACCTTCGTCTTACAAAGGAAAAGGCTTAGTGAGTTGGAAAGAGATCCCAAGACTAAAATCCCTTCAATTTAAAATAAGATTAGTGTGTTTTCTATCGACTTAAATTTGGGCGTTGACGCGAGGTACTGTATGTGCATGCCACAGAGTAATGTGACAGGGGAGTGAGTTTTTCTGCTCCTTCATCAGACGTCTGTTTGTTCTGAGGCAGATGTTCTTGCCCAATGTGCACTCCCCCAGTTGGGGAAAATTGCTCCCCATTTCTATATCGCTGTGGTAGTTATCCACGTATGTGTGTGTGCTGGGTCTCTCTTCCACTGAGGAGGGAGGAGAGGTGGGCAGGATGAAGGCCTTTTGTCTGCCTCTTCCAACCTCACCATTCTATGATTTTATGATGAAGGAAGAGGTGATTTCATGATTTTGTATTATTTTTATATGGGATCTTCAACAAACCACCATCCAATCATAGATCCCATTTGTGCCCACAGGCTCCCCATCCAAGGCATGCCAGGGACCCATGTTTCTCTGGCTGGGGATGATCCTACATATAAAAAATCATAGGGATTCATGAAAATCCATGCCCGGGACCCCTGCTTCTCTGGTTTTGGGTGATGTGACATATAAACATCATGGGGATCCATGGGGAGAGTTTCTCCAGGAACTGGAGCCCCAATGCAAGGGTGGCTTCCCCTCCCCCTTCCTTCTCCACTGGCTTGTTCTCTAGGTGGAATGTTTGAGTTTTCTGTGCCTAGGGGGAGAAACCACCCTTGCGCCTCCCTCGCCATAACTCTAACCTCTTTCCTCCTCCTCTCTGTGTGTGCATGTGTGTACGTGTATGTGTGCATAAGTACCGTACCAGGTTTGGCAGGAAAGAAACTTGCCATTGCCCCCTCCCCTCCCCCTTGCCCCCTTTCCATTCTCCCCCTTGCACCCCCACCCCCACCTTGTTGGACCCACCTGGCAGGAGATAGAAGTGGGGACAGCGGTATCATTGGTGGGATCACACACCATCACAAAAGTTTTGGATTCAGGCTCAAATCCACATGAATATTAATAATAAAAATACAATACCTCTGCTGGATTATTCTGGCCGTGGGAATAAACCAGGAGAGGTTTATCTCCTCTTTGAAGAGGCTCAGCTCAAATGATAGAACGTGAGCATAGCATGAAAATTCTGGACTGAAATAATAATCCAATCTTAAGAGAATCAGGGTGGGAGGTAGAAACACAATGAAAACAGCAGATGCATTCTTCCCTTGAACACTGTCTGCAGATTCACACCAGATCCCTCATTTCTTACTTTTTCTTGCCTGATAAGCCCCAATATTTTGTCAGTCCCATAGATGCAGCCCCGAATATAGAGCTCAGCTATGGTGACCACCAACTGCAACGTCCCAGGGCATCAGAAGAGGTGCCACTCCTTAAGCAGCAGCATCCTTCACGCCTAAGTTTGGTGAATGGAATGATGCCCCATTTGTATTATTCTCCTCTCTGTGTCTCTAGGGAAAGCAGAAGAAGAAAGATGAAAGAAATAGCATGATGAAAGAGCAGCAGTAAGATACTGCCTCCCTCCCTCCCTCTATCTCCCTCCCTCCCTCTCTCTAACGGTGTCCCCCTCCCACTGTGATCTGAAGGACTGTAGCATTAATACAACAACATGCAATTGGTTGTTTCAGTAGAGAACTAGAATAGCTGGCCGGCTTCTCAAAATACCCCACAGTTTGACAAGCTTCCTTTGTTGTAACAGGTAGACAGAAAACCTATTATATGGGACTGTATTATATGCCTCCTTTCCAGAAAGACCTTGTGAGACATGACCTCAAGAGAACAGTCAGAGACCACCATGTAGCAAAATCTCCTCTCCATATTCCCTTATTCATTAAGCTTCTATCACAATGTTTTCCTTGTTCTTCTTTCTTCCTACATCTTATTTTTCTCAACGGCCCCTGCAGTAATTTAGGCCAAGAGAGAATGAATGGGTTAGGGTCACTCAGTGAGGGTGCTGCAGTCAGATAAAGATGTAGCTCATGTGTTGGACTGCTTATGGCAAGGTCTGGTGACTTGAGACCTATTTTCCACTGATCAGATGATGTACAGGAGGTCCCAAACCAGCCCAACCTTACTTCATGCTCAATATACATTTTTTATGTAAAGTGGGAGGGCTATTCTTTTCTGGAGCTGCACTGGAGTGGGTCCATTATGCATAAAATGGTCATTTTCCAGAGCAATCAGAAGCAATCCTGTGTCACCATCTGGTCACACCCTGTGTTCCATAGCTGACTGTCCATTTGAACCTGGGACTCACCAGTTCTAGTCCAACAATGTAATGGCAACAACCCATTGGCTCTCCTTCCTGTTCCATCTCTTTTCTTTTGCAATACAGCTGGGACATTCTATTGGTAGCATGGCAGCAGCTCACCCCAATATCTCTTGCAGATTTTAGGGAACCCCAAACAAGTCAAGGAAGCTTTGTAGCAGGGAATCCTGAAATGGGCCAGCAAGGTTGAAGTAGATACTCCTTATTTTCAGCCCATCCTCCCCAACACACACACACACACACACACACACACACACACAGAGAGAGAGAGAGAGAGAGAGAGAGAGAGAGAGAGAGAGATTCATGTTATGGATGTGGCAAGGCGTGTGCCATAACAGCTGTCTTTTACCATTTGAGAGAGCACTTCTTCAAAATGCACTTGAAATGTATGATCTGATCTTGTCCCATAGTTGGGGTGAGTGAGGTGGGAAGGACCTGAAAAGACTTGATGGGAACATAACAGTGCTCCAGTTCTATTGCAATCTGACTAAAATGCCAAGAGCTCGACAGGCCCTCAAAACAACAATATAAGGCAGCAATAATAAAAGCAGGCTAGAAAGCATTATGCATCAACAGCAAAACATGTATTGATATAATGAAGAATGATATGATATACAAGCAGAGCATCTGAGGCAGCCTACTTCTCCTGGTCTGCATACAGCTGGCAGGATTTTAAAAAAATGCTGTTCAGGCGGGCATTTTGTCATTGCATGAAACAGTATGAAGTGCTTCTAATTTTTATTTTCATTTTGCTCATACCTTGCTGCCGATTTAGGATGTCTGGATTTAATGTTTTATAATAGGGCAGAGTGTGATGTTTTATTTGGTGGTTACACTTCACATATTGGTTGTTAACCGTTTTAAAGGTCTCATTTTTATAGACATATTGAGGGGATATAAATAATTTTAAGAAATGACCTTAAAAAAATAATTTTGAATGAAAGCAGTAACAGGGGTTCCGTGGAGATAGTGCGAGCCGTGTGATATGATGGCATATCTCCATTTAGAATTAGGTCATATAAAATCCTTTTCTGTTAAAAATACATAAAAAGCTGGGGAAGTGTGTCAGCAACTTCCTTTCAAATGCTGAAGAGAAATACTGTTTCTTCATAACAACTTCACTGCATATATTATGCACACAAGCAGCATACCCAGTTTTTTTATTATTAAAAAGTAGAGTGAAAGTAACTGGGAGGGGGGGACAGTTGATAAGAAAAGAAGTTTATTCTGAAGAGTTAAATTACAGGAATAAGGAAAGTTATTGAGATTCATGCCTAAAAACAGCTACAGATGGCAAGAGGTTGTAAAGTTATGTCAATAAAAAAGCAAAACATTAAACAGAAGGGTAGAGCTACATAAGGCAGAATCCCATTTCCTTATGCGATCATGTATGGGCAATGATGCAAGCAATTTTAACAGTTTTGCAGGCTATCGATCATGTGCATGAACAAACAATCACACCGCTTCATGATGGACAATGAGCAAAAGGAGCTCATGCATGCAAGATTGCCCTTACGAGCTCACTTTTTTGCCTCAGATGGCCAGCACATAAATGGCACAAATATGTAATGCATACAGTGGACCCTCATATAACAAGGTTTGTATAACATAAAATCTGTACAACATAAAAAATTCTGGAGATAGGGGAAATTTGCTAAACAGAATTGTCTATGGGTGAATCCGTACAACATAATTAGGGATTACTCCGTTTTCAATGCATTCCTATGGGAAATTTGTATAAAGGAAAATTTGCTTAACATAATTTCATTTGGAATGAATTAATTCCTTTATACAAGGTACCACTGTATTTTGGTCTCAGTTTAGCTGACAATGGTCATAATGAAAGGGTAAAACTAATCAGTAATAAATAGGGGGCAAAGGGGGAAACGCTAATCTAATGTAAAAGCAAACCTAATAAGAACATAAGAAGACCAAAGATGGAACAAACCAGTGTTGTATGTTGACTATTGAAGAACCTGCCAGAAGGGTGACATGAGCCCCCTGTATGACCCGTTATGTGTCGCGATCTGTATGTTGTCTTAGAAGTCCAGATGGATTCAATTGGTCTTGCAGACAAGTAACAGTGCCAAGATTTGTTAAAGTATATAACCTTATTATGACAGATAGGGATTAGCTATGTTCAAGGAAATATAAACTACTAGTAGAGATGAGCAGTGTTGTGGAAGAATAAATGCACTTAGTGATTATGGAGCTAGGAGACAAATGAATAGGGCAATAGAGCTTAGTACAAAACAAAGAGTAATATACAATAACAATATACAAAGCACAGCATATAAAGAAAGTACAACAGAACATGGGGAAAGGTGCCTCTCACCTTAGGCAGTCCCAATTTATTTATTTATTTAATTACAAGGTTTTTTTTTTAGCCACCCCACTACCAAGAGGTCTCTGGGTGGCATACAACAAGTATTAAAAACTCTAAAACAATAAAATTAGTAAAACTATAAAATACGATACAGTTAAAAACCAGATACAGTACAAATTATAAATTATAAAACCCTGCTGCTCATGCGTCCAATCAAATAATCTAATTAAAATGCTGGCAAAACAGGAAGGTCTGTGCCTGGTGCCGAAAAGCCAAGCAGATCTCCGTAGGGAGGGCATTCCAGCAATATGGTGTAAGCCAATCACACACTGCCTGAGATGAGGTGATAAACTATACCACCTGTGCCTAATCATCCTGTCCTTCCAGTGCCGATTATTCTTTACACCTGTGTCCTAGACCTAATACACATTCTTGTCTCGCTCATAACATGATATAATTTACAGAATCCATTTTGTAATCTGTTAAATACATATTACAGACATTCTGTCAAAACTACAATCCTTGACAAGATTATCATTATCATTAGCATCCTTCAGTCTCCAAAGACTATGGTATCATGCCTGGAGTAGAGATCCTAAGAACAACACCTAGTGTGACCTAGTTATCATCCTTAATGACTTTATTATATCTAGAAGGTAAAATGTTGTCTTTATGTAAACATTCATATTTGATGGATCAGGTCCATTTGTGTCACATCAGGTGGAATCTATTGGGTCAGGAATGGTACCAGCCATTAGGAAAATAATTACGGTTGTCTAAGTGACTTCAGAGCTGTCTGTTCAGTTTCAGACTATGATACGTCAAGGCTAGAATAATAATAAAGGAAATAATAATTAAACCTATTACAGAAAATAGCAAATTGGATATAATGTCACACATGATGACCAAAGGCAGAAGAAGCGAGATTAATCTATTACCCTTTCCAGAGACTGAGGACAGTCCAAGAGAAATGCAGTTGATCTAATCAATTAGGATTTTAGTGAAGCATTTGATGCAGGGCCATGTGGGAAATTATTATTTAAATGGGAAATAAATGCTGGACTTTATACATGTCATGGAAAAAGCTGGGGGAGAAAACAGTTTAACTGTGATATGGAGGAAGCAGACTCTGATTGTGAAAAGGAAATTCAAAGGTACTGAGAGACTGAGGGGGGAGGAAGCAGAACTTCGTACAAAAGCTCGTATTATTGAATATTTGATGGCCCAGGGAATGAAACTGCATTCATAATACCTGCCAGTATCTCTAATTTAGGGAGTGTTATTTGTCAATATAGATAACTATTCTGTCATTCAGGAAGCCTTGCAGAATTATTATTCTCGTCCAGAGAAGAACAATTCCCAAAGCTTGGTCTTGTTTCTTGTGAGCTTGTCCGGCTTAGCGTAACACAGCCTGAGGACGAATATGGCTATCATCTCCCACATACACAAGGGGGTGGAGGTCTATAGACACAGAAAAATAATTCCAGTTAATAGACTGTGAGGTGAATAATTATCGTAGGCTTATTCTTGGGGAGATCCTGCAGGCAGGAGCAATGTGGATGACTCAGCAACTATGAACCAAACACAGTTTCCGTCCGGGTTAACTGGTTGAAAGTGACATCCCACAGAAAGTGCTCGTGATGAACTTGGTGATCAGACCACTACTCGTAGCTCCCACTGTCCCATATCTCCTGCAACAGGTCCATGCACACCTATCAGATTTGCTGTTGTTTTTAAAAGAGGAGAAAGGACAATACAGAAGTCTGCTTCTAGGCGTAGTTTGGGATTACAGTACTAATGGTGAGGGCCTCTGAGAGCACATCACCTTTAAAGGCCTATGGGAGAATCTCAGTGCTGATTCCAGGTTTTGTGATGCCTCTGGCAAAATCTCTTCTCAGCATCTCGCATTGCCCATTGCTTGCCTTCTTCCTCAGGGTATAATCCTGAGAGGGAAAGAGCAAGAAAGTGGAAGTTGTTCCTCATTTTCCCTGTTCCTGTCCGTGCAAAGGGTGGAAGCAAAAGAGCCAGAGGACCACTGGAGGACCACAGAGAGCCCTCTGCTCCGAACTTAGCAGGCGTCCTGTGATAGTAAACCTCTATATGAGCCTTGGAGAGGCTAGCAGGAACTAATTACTACCCTCAACTCCTAGAGAAATATTGCCATTGATGGATTTCTGCAGTGAAGATTGATTTTCATTGAAGAATAAAGATGTATCACTCTAGTTTGGTGCTTCAGAACCAGAGTGTGGAGGGATTCAGGAAGGTTCAGCCAGCACAGGGGAAACTGCCTCACCATTTTGTTCCCACTTCTAATGCCAGCCAGGCTTAGTGAAAACCAGGGCAGTGGCGTAGCTATGGAGGGGCAAGGGGGGCATCTGTCCCCAGGCGCAGCATCTGGGGGTGCCAAATTTGGTGTCAAACAGCTGCCTGTCCAGGAGCTGTGGAACGGTGTGTTATGGGGGACCTGCCAGGGCCGGCATCAAGAGATCCCTGGCCACCGCCGCCACCTTCTACATGGCATCTCAACCTCTCCCTGTCCCTCGGGGGGGGGGGGGGCGCAAAAACTGACTGTGTCCCCAGGTGCTGTAAACCCTTGCTATGCCTCTGAACCGGAGGTACACTGACGGGGCCTTTCCAAGGATAATGAGGACAGCAGAAGGCAGCACATTCCTCATCTGTTGAGCCACCAGTGAAAGAAACCCCCAGTCTCGCTTTTCTTCCAGTCATATCTCCCCGTCACCCTCTTTCGCTGTTGCTCGTCCCTCTAGCATGTTCTGAAAGCACTCATATTTATTCGATACCTGTATTTTCCCAGCATGAAAGCAGTGACTGGCACACAGGGACTTTTGTACCAAGTAAGGTGGGACCATGATGTCTGTCCTCTTCTTATACTTTACCATCCTGCAAAATGTTACTGTTAGGGGAGTGAGTTGCCGTGTGACAGTTTAGAAGAGAAAGTACTGGCAACAAATGAAATCGGATGGGGAAATAAATATTGAAAATAATATTGCAGTGCTTCTGGAGCAGCTTCTCTTGCAAAGACTCCACATCGGTGGCTAATTGCTCATTTGACTTGTTCTCTTATCCTACCCTCAGCCCTTTGTTCTCTTAATGTAAAATAAGTGAACCTATTTTTAACATTGGCACCTACAGTTGGAGGGCATGTTCTCACCTTTCCGTGGAGAGAATAGAAACTGCCATGTTTTTTGGGGATGTGTTAATTCATTTAACTTGGCAAATGTACAATGTACTCATTCCTTGGCAGCAAGAAGCTGACCTAGAAAGTTAATCCAGAGGAAGGGGGGAAATTTAAATGCCGGCAAAGTGGCTGTTGCTCTCCTGCTCCAGCAGCTCTTAATCCTTTTCCCCCAACGTTACCACATCACTTCCTCAACCTTTAGCGTTTCTTCTGTTTCATTCTGCTCTCTCACTTCTTTCTCCCTCCTCCTCCTAACCGTGGCCATTAACTATACCTTTAGAAACTACAGCTACCTTGTTGTTTCTCCTGAACCCTGTGTTAGTAGATGATTTTCCCATCTGTCTCACACACACTGCTGCATCCCACAATCCCATCATTCACAGGATATATCTTCCTCATTTCTTGTCTCACTCTACTGTAATTATGTAGTCGCTTAGCTGATGTTACAAGGACCAATTACTTCTGTGGAGGGTCATTTTGTATGTATTCATTGCAGTAATTTAATTGACATAGATGGTTGTTATTGGCCTTCCATGCTATTTAACTCCAGGCTTTATTGTTTTGCCACTCTATACGCAACTGTGGGCCCCAATTCCTGCATCTGAGGAAATGGGCTTTAGTTTTTGTCTCAGAGGGTTGTTGTGAGGAGGGGGAAGGGGGTGGAGTGGGAAGGAGGACTGGATATGGGGCCTTAAGCTCCTCAGGTCAAAGAAGTGATGCAAGCAACACATACACAAGACAAAGATACTATTAATAGCTATGTTTGTCCCAGGCTCAGAACTGGGGAGTCAAGTCTGCGATAATTCTGGTTTTCTCCTATTATTGCTACAGCCATTTTCTTTTCATCCCCATTATTGTTGTAACCTATGTGGAAATTAAAAGGATTGCATTCCAATTAAGCAATAACTGCACACGAGATGGAAGGATATCTTTAAAACCTTTTTTTAAAAAAATGGAGGATTAAATGTGAAGACAATATTTAAGATCAGCCACATTCCAGTTCCATGAAAGTCTCCGTTCTCTTTGTCCACGAGCACGCCAGTGACGGAATCTGATTCAGACAGCTGGGATGGGGCCTAGCCAGAGTCTTCACCTGGGTCCAGAGTCCGCATTCCAAGAGAGTGAAAGCACTCCTGATGGGGCACTCTGTGGAATTCACATGTTTGCAGACCTCGCTATTCCCCCAAACCAGCTTGGATAAATTGGAAAGATTTAGTTCACCTATTTAGCTAAAGCATTAGTTACTTTTCATTATCCTGGTTGTGTATGTACCCTGCCCTGCTCATCTCTCATTTATTTGCTGTTGGTTACTGGGATAATTCCTGTTTCCTTTCCATTTCCCTTTACCTATTCTTATCTTCCCTCCAACAATTCCTGTCTCCTTGTCTCCTTCTCATTAACTCACCCTCCTCATCAACTCACCTTTCTCATTAAGTCGCCTCCCATCTGCAAACAGCAAGGACATGGGTTAAGGTAATCAATTACATTTCTAATCATAGGGCAGCTAGTCAAATGTGTATATGGCTACAAATTGCCCTTTATTATTGTCACATTAAAAACAGAGAGTAAAATCTAGTTGTTAGTCCCAAGCACAGCAAGATTCCGCAGTCAGGTACCTAATCCATGGTGTGGATGTGGACTTCTAGGCAACCTCTTTTGTGAGTTTTGGGATTTTGTGTGGTTCGCACAAAATGTGGATGATATGTGGTCTATGGGACCCCAGAACTAATCATCCAAGTTTCCATTATTTCTTATGGGGGAATCTGCTTTGATATGAGAGTGTTTTGGTTTACAAGCACAGTTCCGGAACGAATTGCACTCATAAACCAAGGGATTGCTGTAACAGAATCAGCTCTTCCTGACAGTGAAGCCATCTTAGAATAGCTGGATAGCTCAGTGGCTTAAGGTCTCTGGAGTCAGAGGTTGGGAGGCCAGCCCCCCCTCCCACTGTTCCTCCTTAAGAGCTGCTGGACCTGATCATGCACAGGATCCCCTTCAGCTCTACGTTCAAAACAATATATCAAGGGTTTGTGAAGAAAGAAGAAAAGAAATGGGTGAGAGAATGACTTTAAGATCAATTTTGCTTGTTTCTGATCAATGTTGAAATAAGTCTCAGTATCTGTTCAGGAACATCACTGCGGCTTCCTCTTAATGAACACACAGCATGAGAAACTTGTGGAGACATGGACATGTTAGGCATTAAAATGCACGCTTCAAGGGAAATCTTAGGTAGGTACGGCTATAATAAGACATGCAAATAATAGTAACCCTCCTTGTGAAGACTTCCTTTGGAAATGGGCACAATAGACAGAGAGGGAAACTAATATGCACTCAGCCTTTCTAAAGCCATGTCCCCCAGTCAAGTTCCTTAGCAGGGAGATATCTCAGAGCATCCCACCAAACACATGTTGTAGATCCTCTTAGATTCCTGGTCTAATTAAGGAATTTTGCCAAAGCTGAAATCAAACAAGACGTGCAGGAAATATAGGTCTTGATTCTCTACACCAGGGAAGACATAACCGGAGAGAGGGGGTTCTAACAAGCTTGAGATATTCTGATGTTAGCATGTTTTGCGCCAACATGTCCCATCATTGTCCTGTTCCCTCTAAGCCAGGCATGTTCAAATTTCGGCCTTCCAGATGTTTTGGACTACAACTCCCACAGTCCTTTGTCATTGGCAATCTAAGCTTAGAATTCTGGGAATTGTGGTCCAAAACATCAGGAGGGCCAAAGTTTGGACATGCCTGCTCTAAGCCCTTTGGCATGCAAGATGAGCTGTGCTCCATTTCTGTGTAAGCCAATGCTTGGGTTGGAGCAGGGAAGCTGCAAAAGTTATAGTCTTCCTCATCTTTGGCCCTAATGTCCTGCCACTAAGGAGGTGCGGTTTCTTTCTCACATGCTCACTCTTCCTCTGTGGATTTACCAGAGATAATCTGATAGGCTGTGTAATAATCCAAATATGAAGAAAGCAAGGAGTGAACGGAAAGGCAAGAGCATGGAAGGAAGGAACCGAAAGAGAACAAAACAGGAGGCACCACTCAGAAAAATAGAGTCTTTCTTTCTTTCTTTCTTTCTTTCTTTCTTTCTTTCTTTCTTTCT
>JAHTLZ010000016.1:78638320-78655172 GCA_023846285.1 Phrynocephalus versicolor
CTTTCTTTCTTTCTTTCTTTCTTTCTTTCTTTCTTTCTTTCTTTCTTCCACCAAGGGCGTTTATACATGACCCCTAAGCTCCGCTGCAAATGGCTCCCAGCTCCGGAGCTAACAGAAAATTAAGTGCGACCCCGCCCACCTAAGCGCGACCCAGCGCACCTTTCAAGTACCTGCTCTGGGAGAGTGAAAAATTTTGATGCGGACAGTGCCGGGCTCTCCTCGCTTCTTCTTCTTCTTCTTCTTCTTCTTTTTGCCTCCCACCCCTTTAAGAGGAGCCAGGAAGTGATGGGGGGGTCGGAGCAACTTCCACCCACTCCGGAGGTAAGAGTGCATTCTTTTCTCCCTTTTTTTCTTCCTCCCCTCACGCAGACAGAACAAGGAAGTGCGGAGGGGGTGGGAACGCAGGGAGAGCGACAAACCCTCAAGATCTCTGGTCCAAATTTAAGGGACCAGTGGATCTTAGGGGTCGTGTAAAAAGGCCCTTGGAGGCTGGCAAAGACTGCCTCAGTCTCACAGATAACTCATGGGAATGTACTCAGGCAAGTAGAGTACCTGGATGGAGTTATTCCCCACCCCCTCCCCCAGTTCTCTCCCCTGCCCAACTGGTGCTCTCAGGAACACTGACTGGAAAACCCCCTGGCCTGTCAAGAAGGAAACCATCCCTTTCTGTGACTCAAATAGCAGCTGTTTCACATTCCAGGAGTCTTCCTCCTTCTCCCCAATACATTCAACTATAAAAGTCACCCACTGACGCATATCCTCCCACCCACCCCTAAATCAGAGAGAGAGAGAGAGATTTAGGTTCCTGTTGTTGACAGTGCTGGAGATGGGCTCCTGTCTTGCTCCACTGATCCCATCCCTGCTCCATCAGCAGAGAGAGGACAATTCCTCATTCCCATCCTGCGAGATGAGCAGATGAGAGTTACCCAGGGAGAGGAGATGGTCATCAGAGCAGAGCAACATGCATGATCGATCTGGAAGTTGAGTCATGGCAACTGGACTTCTTCTCTTGAGAGACTGAAGCATTTCACTGCTCATCCACACAGCTTTATCAGTCTGAGGAAAGCTAGTTGCGACTCCTCCATCTTATAGTAAAAAGAGGTTTGATTTTTATAGTTCACCTTGACCACATGTCACCCTGGTCTGAAATAAGCTCTTAAGATAAGCAATGGCCTGAATAGGCTCATTACGGTACGTGGACAATAGCCTCAATGGCCTAAGGTGCTGAAACCCATAAAGTATGGGTCATTAGCTATGGCCTTGGTGGTGGTGGTGTGAAGTATCTTTGATTTCTCTGGGGATTGTTGAAATCACTGCCCAATAAGTAGCAGATAGACTGTTCCTGAGCCCCCCCACCTCTGTTTTAGACCAGGGTGACATGAGGTCAAAGTGAACTATAAAATGGAGGATTCACTGACCAGGGTGACATGAGGTCAAAGTGAACTATAAAATTGAGGATTCACAAATAGCTTTCCTTAGATTGACTAAGTTTCTGTGGACCTCTGGATCACCTTGCAAGTAGGTTGTTCCCATAGAAAAGCAAGGAAGCAGGTGTTCACTTCGACAACCCAGCCATATGGGCAAACAGGGTGGGAAAGAAATGGTTGATGCAGCCCAAATGGAATTGAAAATTCATGTTTTGTATCTCTTTTACTTTTGAACAGCAATACTGCATCTCTGTTCATTCCTGCTCATTGACTATCAATGGAGTAAAATCTTTTTTTGTATTTCTTTTAATTTTGAACAGCAATACTGCATCTCTGTTGATTCCTGCTCGTTGACTATCAATGGATTAAGGCAATTATTGAGGCAGCAATAATTGGCTCCCGTCCCTTTTGATACAAGCTTTCTGTCTAATTGCTGCAGCTCTGAGGAAGAAGGCTCCAGTAATCAGAGAAGATGTTTCCCCTGCAATTTACAGGGCCTGGTTTAGACAGGCTGCATCTGTCAGGAATGTGCCTAACACTGGACCGCATTGTAGTACAGGTTAACTTGTCACCTTTGTATTTCCCTCAGGCAAGCGGCACTGCTTCTGCTCACCTACTGCCATACAAGGGTTTGAAAGGAGATGATGCAGTGGACGAGCCAATGCCGAACAGGTGGAGGGCTGCTGGCCAGTACCAGTGTGGGAGATTATCTTAGGAACACATCTGGAAGTTGAGTCATGGCAACTGGACTTCTTTTCTTGACATCTTAGGAATACTGTAGTACTTTGAGTTCCCCAAGAAAATGGCACTTGATGAACACTCTTCACTTCAAGTGACCTCAGCAGATACATTTTCCTTTATACTGAGACTTCTAGCCACAGCACTCTGGAAATCTTAAGGCACCTTTATATGGAGGGTTATGGTAAGGGCATCTGTTCACTGCCAACCCACCCATTCACTCCTTTAATTCACGGTGGCCTATAGAGCCCGAATGACTGATTTTATAGCGGTGTCCCATAGATTTCATAAGAGAAGGGCCTTTTTCAGAGGAGCATGTCCCGTAGCATTTTTCATGGAGATGGTTCTTTCCCTTAATATTTGACCTAAAGAGATCTAACGCAGCAAGGGAATGCATCAAGGAAATGGATTGGGGAAAAGACAACAAATCCCCAATGGGAATAGCATAGAAAGGTGAGGCAAAAAAAAAATAAGCAATTCAATACATGGGCGAGATAAAAAGAGTAACATGAGCAGGGCAGGAGCAAGGAGTAAAAGGGAGCAAGTGATATTTTCACTCACTTCCATGCTGTGTTTTTGTTTGGAATGACTCCTGGTGTGCTGGACCTGATGCTTTCATTGATTGCTCACAACCTTTATGATGGCCTCCTGCTGGCTGAGTTGCCCTACAAAGGTGCATCAAAGCTCAATGAAGTCCATAGGAGGCTTTCCATTCACTTCAGCGGAGTTTTGCTCAAGTTCTAGTCAATGCAGTTTCATTGTTTCCTCTTAGGTTTTCTTCTCTTCTTCGGCAAATCCTGTATCAAAAAAAGTATTTTCTGGGAAGATTAAACCAGTATTAGGGAGGTGGAGGGAGGCTTCATTATTGTCTAGTTTAAGGCATTGTCAACAGGGGTCATATGGACCCCTGGTGGGCCCTGGCACATCTGAAAAGGGCCATAGACTGGAAACAATTCTTCACACACTACCTTATGAGGTATGTTATGTGATGTATAAGATCCTGTTTTGGCCTATATTTATTTGATGTTGTGCTTTTGGCTGCAGTCTGAAAAAGGTTGATAATGGCTGTTGGCTTCAACAGAGGCAGAGGATCTCTTTGGATGGGTTGATCAAACTGAAAGTTTGGTTGCTGAGAACACTGAATTCACCATGCAGGGACATCACAGACTAGGCAATGCCAAAGTGGTCTAATGGTACATTTAAATTAAAACTACGAAAATAATTTCTGTGTGTATTGAAAAGATTCAATTCAGAAACACAGCAGAACCATGCAATGAACTGATCAGTCAAGGCCTGGCCACCCTTAACCTCCTGCTTGGTCCCTCCAATCCTTAGATGTCATTTCACTCAGTTCTTCCTTCCTTCACAATGCATCCCCCCAGCCAAAGCTTGGCTAACAAGGCAATGCTATTCTCTCAGGTATCAAGATATGCTGGCCTGGAAAAAAGGCTAAATCCTGCTCCTCTTCTTTAACAGCCTTGGCTGCAAGGGCCACCAATTTTTCCCCTGTGGGTTTCTACATGATTCCTTCCTAAGGGTGCATATCACCATTAATGTTTTTAATTCATTATATAGTATTTATATCTGTGCATTCTGCAGGTGAACTCAAGGTGATGTATGTGGCTCTCCCTCTCCCCACATTATTCCTGAAAATAACTCTGCAAGACAGTTCAGACAGAGAGTGTGTGGTGACCCTTAATCAAATCAGCCCATAAGTCAGAATTTGAACCCAGATCTCTCATATCTCAGTCTAACCCTCTAATCATTACTACGTGCTGATACTCGTTTGATGTGCTACGTGGAAAGGCACACTGCTGTCTCCCGTGTGTTTGCTCGTTTTGCTCTCTACCCTCGTGATGTGAGACAGCTAGAAATGTGTGCTACTCATCCTCTGAGCCTCTGTAACCACTGGGTACCCAGCTGTGGGGGCAGAAGAGACTGTGAGATGGATCTCCCTATTCAAGATGTATATGGTTCCCTACTACAGGGCATGCCCAGCCATGCTGCGTTGTGCAAAGATCAAGGTACACCTTATTCTGGAACGTGCCTTGTGTATTTATTTCTTGGAACACAATTGTATATATCACTTCAGGATTTAATTTAGGAACTCCTGGAAAGCACACCTGCAGAAAATGTGATTAAGGGAAACCTGAGCAAAACCTGATTAAAAAGGTTCTTGTTGTATGAAGTAGTGCCTGAAGGTAAATGAGATACTGACCTGTTTTTCCTAGGGACAATTTCTTTCAAGAGTCTCTACCACAAAATATTCAGATCCATACAGCCAAGGCCCCAAATTAATCTGTTTCAGGCAACCTATAAGGCAGGCAGACACCATGTCACAGAGAACCATAACAAACTGTGCTGGTCTAAAATTTAGTGGCCCTCTGTACTCTGCAAAAAAGACCATTGAAATGTTCTCATTTGTAAAGCAGTCATTTCCTGTTTGGTCCCTGTTAATCACAGAACATCATGAGGCTTATCAGGTTTTGTGTCCAAACTTTCAATTAACCAGCAGCCCCTGATTCACTGGGAGGCTGGGTTTGTTATCCAGCCGGCAATAATGGTGGTGGAAGGAGCTACGTGGTGGCCACCAGTTGGAAGCCCCCAGGTGTCTCCTTTCTAGCATGTGGCATGGCAACATGTGGTATCATGGGAGATCATCCCCCGGCTAATCTGGAGGTGATCTGGCTTGGTGGATTCACATCTGGACTGCCTCTGGAGAAGATATCAGACCTTGCTGCATCTTTTTTCTGCTTTGGGCCTTCTCCCGCTCTTGGTGCATGCGGTGTTTTCAGGAAGATAATAAAGGGGCTGTTTTATTCTGTCACCTTTTTTTTTTTTGAGGGGGGAGTGGTTGGAAGCATGAGAATGTATCAGATCAGATGGAGGTAGACCCTCCCTAGTGGATTCCCTTTAAGAGGGTGAAGAGACATTGCAGGGCTCGGCTTGGAAGATCATGAACTCTCTGGTCTAGGATTGCTGGAAGGGGCCACACAGTGGCTGACACCCTATTTTCCGGTTTCCTTGGTTTCACATCTATCGGTAGGTGGGTTGACTGATATTGATCTACCCTGCACGGTAGTGCCAGTACTATGGGCATCTGTTACCGGTAAAGTTGTGGGCTGTTTTTACTCCAACATTTCTATGTTTATGTGATTATTTCATAAACATCCCAGCTGTTAGTTTGGATGACAAACAACCATTTCTTCCCATTCTGCTTCTGCTTAAAACACATCTTTGAAATGCTTTTAAAAGTATAAATGAAATTGCGTTCCCTGCTCCATCTTTGCTTCTGAAGTTCTTTTGGGGGTGATCAGAAGGTTTAACTGAAACCTTCTGTTGGGGCAATGCAACTAGGAAATGAACTTCCTCTGGGAAGCAGCATGACTCCATTCTCAGAATCAAGATTTTAAAAATGTTTTAAAAATGGAGCGTGACTGAAGAGGGTCAAAAACCAAAGAAAATCACAGATTTTGTCACTGTAGGAACTGAGACACCTCTTGCCTCTTCTGGTCAGGAGGAAAAGCTCCAACAAGACCAGCAGTGAATCATGTAAAATATACAGAATAAATGCTCTGTCCAGAAGAGTCCTGGGATAACCAATCAGTTTTCAATTATAAATTTCTAAAGTATTTTACCATACTCTGTCTTTTTGCCAACAGATTAATAAGGTTATTTTTGTATTTATGATTAAATTTTATGCCACCCCAGATTATTTTGATTGAGTAAGAGATTTAGGTTATCACAACTAATGGGGGAAAGGGTGTAAAAATTTTGCTCTATCGATTCCTTGGCTTTGCTCCAAGCCATGTTGACTTTTTTTCCACAGCTCTGATCAACAGCTGTTCATTCCCACATTTTCCACACTTTCCTCCCGAGACCACCACATCTCAAGAACCTTGGATTCAGGGCCCTTCAAAAATAGCAGTTTTCAACTGTACTTTAAGATCTCTACCTACCGCATGCCATGTATGAAAGGTGTTCAGGGGATGTGTAATTTAGAACTGCAGTGCTTGTGCTTGACCAATTGTGCCACCTGGTGAAGTATGTCAGTCATTTTAGCAGCTTTCAAATCTACCCCTCCTAATGGGTCAAATGCTTATTCAAGAACATACCACACCAAAATATGCATTGCCATTGAAATAGTAGGCAACAATCAATCATTTCAAATCCAACCCCTCTCAAATTAATGTAAAGACTGAGGAAGATCTCAGAGGGAATAGAAATGCAGAAAACTCTTTTTTACATTTAATCAGCCCCAACTTTGTCAACTTTGTCCAACAGTGGCTCGCTGAGATGTCATCAAGACTCCTTTATAGGCTGCTTGGAGATCCTTGATCTTTGCTGGTGGTCTCCCATCTGGATACTAACTTGACCCTGCATAGTTTCCAAAATCATATCAGGTACATTCAGCAGATACCTTTAAGGTAGAATACTACAGGGCCTTGGATAGGTTCAAGTAGGTCCTGTTGACCTGAACTCATTACTACTAGAACAATGGTTCCCAATTTTAGGTAACTTAGATTTTATTGGACAGCAACTCCCAGAAATCCCAGGCAACCCAACTGGTAGTGAAGGCTTCTGGGAATTGCAGTCCGAGAACATCGGAGTTATTCAATGTTGGTAACTATATACTGTACCATTAGGAATATGCTGCCTTTGGAGGAAGCTGAAACTAACTGAAGACAATGTAGACTGAAAAAAGTTTACCTCTCCAAGAGGACCAGAACTAGGGGACATCCACTCAAACTGAGGGTTGGGAGAATGAAAACAGACAAAAGAATTTTTTTGTTTTACACAGTGTGTTGTTAGTCTGTGAAACTCCCTGCCACAAGATGTGGTGATGGCATCTAGCCTGGATGCCTTCAAAAGGGGATTGGACAGATTCCTGGAGGAAAAGTCCCTCACAGGTTACAAACCATGATGGAGATGTGTAATCTCCATGCTTAAAACTGGGGTGCTTCAAGGACCAGATGCAGGGGAGTGGTATCAAGAGACAGATATCTAGTCTTGTGCGTTCCCGGACACATTTGGTGGGGGCACTGTAAGATACAGAAAGCTGGACTAGATGGGCCTTTGGCCTGATCCAGCATGGCTCTTCTTATGTTCTTGTGAGCCGACTGGACTGTTAAAGAATTCTTCCATTATTTTGCAGCCTGGGCCTCCTGAAAGGCTGGGGGCAGGGAGGTTCTGACTTAAACGTCTTCTGAGTCAGAGAATGGTGGCCAGGCTATCTCCTGTAGGTAAGAGGGCCTGGGATAAAGCACTGACTCTCCTTTCCCGTGAGGAAACAGCCTGTCCGTCATGCTCTTCTGAATTGGAGGTATGACACCTGGGAATCACAAAAGAGTGTGAATCAGAAACAAATTATTCATCCGAATGTCAAAACACAGAGACCTTGCACACTCTGGCTTTGTTATAATACTGGCAATCATTGCATGAAAGGGCTTTTGCCTGAATATATTCCCTCCTCCATAACTACCATAATGTGCAGGTGCACACTGTGTAGTGATTTATTGCCAAGGTGGGAAGCCTCCAGGGATATGGGAGCCCCCTTCCTCTGACTGCAGGTTACGCCTTACCTAAAAATGTGGTTTAGAATGCTTTTTTTCACAAAATAGAAATGACCAGATGTTTAGTTTTAAGACAAAACAACAGAATTCACCCTTACTCCATACATATTACACAAGGTCCCTTGTCTTTATAGGAAAATCATTATTCCTTCTAGTAGTAGTGATTCTTGACTAAATTAAAGTGAAGAATCCTTTGCTCATCGGTGGTGTCTCTACTCTCTCTCAAATTTACATTTTCAGATTTTTCCCTCAAAGGGAAAACTAGATGGGAATAAAGGAGCGCTGGAGGCTGCACGTGGTCCACAATCTGTGTGATTCCCACCCTTAATTTAGAGGGATCTACATAGAAATACTTGTAACTTTTTCCAAAAAAAAGTCATTTGGTTAGTTTTCAAAGAGGTCTCCCATATGCAGACCCTGCATAAACTAATAAAAATTGGAGTACTACATGCCTATCTAAGACTATGTGTTCAAGGGATAAATGCATGGATCCAGTGATTTATACAGTATATGAAACCAATAATTAGGATTGGCTATATCTGACTCTCTTTGGAAAAGAAAGGGTTGGTGATCTCAGATGATTAACATAGATCAGAAGGTCTGTGTATTGGAATGTTAACCGCATACTGTATTCCTAATGGGATGATATCCTTTGTTGCCAGGCTTTGAATAAACAGCCACATCTGCTGGATTGCAATTGCATTTCCTCCCCCCTGGTGTTAAGTGAAATCAAACATTTATTAGGATCTATGAGAGGTCTTCAGATGGGAACAATTGGAAGGACAGTGCCAGCAATGATGTTAAAAGAAAGCTCTTCACTTACAAGACTGATGTTCTTAGGCTTTCCTCCAGAGATAGAGGTGCTTCTCCAAGAAAAGCTTGGCTTTATTACTCTTCCATAATTTACTTGACTCAGTCTTCCATGCTTCCAAGGTGGGTAAAATGGGTACCCAGCTTGATGGGGTGGGGGCGGAGCAATGTGTAGCCTGCATACTGTAATTAAACTGTAAACCGTCCAGAGAATACTTGAAATGGTATGGGGAGGTATATAAGCAGAAAACTTTGATTTGCTTGAATTAACCTTTATTCAGAGGAATATGACTAGAAGCCTGGGTGTTTAATGTTGGGGAATGAAATTCAGGCATGGTGTTAAAATGTTTTCTTTTGAGGGGCCTCCCAACTGATGTTTCACACATAGCTTGCCTTGGAGAGAGAGATTGCTGGTCAGTTCAGATCAGTGATTATTGCAATCTTCAAGTGGTAATGGGTAATTAAAGATTTTGGAGTGTCTGATGTGCTTGTACAATGCCTTCTTTTAAAATGGCATTGGCTTCATTTGCAGAATCCTTACCAATAGTCACTAATCCTTTTATTACTGGCTATCTCTGATCTTTTGTTATGTGCCCTCAAATTGGATCCCAATTATAGCACCCTTGTAGGGCTTACAAATAAGTGAGATATTTAAGGAGTGGGTTCACCACTCCTACACCAGTGATTTCCATGGCCGAGTGGGGATTTTCACCCAGGCCTCGTCTCCTGGTGCCCTTTTATCGATCCCCAGACAAATAAGAAGCACTTCACACATCCACCCGGAAGGCCACAGCTAATAACCCATTGGGTGTTGGGAAGGCTTGCATAGGTGGGACTTTCACGCACACGCACACACCAGCCATTGTCCATGTAACAAGCCTCCTCAGGCCACTGTCCACTTAACGAGCCTATTCAGGCCACCACCCACCTTACAAGCCTATTCAGACCAGGGTGATTTGAAATCAAGGTAAACTATAAATTGGAGGCCTCCCCACCAACTTTCCTCAGACTGACAAAGCTGCTTGGATGAGTAGCGAAGTGTTTCAATCTCACAAGAAAGAAGCCCAGTTGCCATGATTTAACTTCCAGATATCTGCTTGGTAGTGCATAAGGAGGCTGGAGGCTGGCTTAGCACCTAGACCAGGCGATAGCTTCAAATCAGCACAGGTTCCTTTTGCCTGTTTTAATACCTCACTAAGAACCCCCGAAACAGCTATGAGCTCAATGTGGACTGCTCCATTGCTATTATGTTATTTTGCTGCCTCTTGAGTCTCTCGATAAGGGTTCGTCAAACCAGCCCACAAGCCACTTATTATAGATAACATTGCCTCCCCCCCCCCCCAATTTACAGGAGAGGAGTTTTATTGGCCCAGTTACAAACAATGCTGTTGGCTTCCAATGTAGCAAATAGTTCAGGAGCACACTGGAAAACTTCACTTTCCTCTGGTCTCCAGTGATGAGAAAGGTATTTAGAACAGAGTCCGGAAACATTTTTTTTTTACTACATCTCCCAGAGCTTCCAGCACAGTGGCCAAGCTGGGCCTGGCTAAGGAAGTGTGAGTGTTATAAAAAGTGTAATTCTTCCAGGGTTTGATGATGATTTCTCACAGTCTTTCTCTCTTACACAGCAAATGCCCAGAGGACAAAGTCTGTCCATTAGCTCCACACCCCTAGGGCTAAATTGCCCACTCTGCTGATATTAGCATAAAAGGAGCCCATCTGTGACTACAGCATATACCTATATGCTTGCAGCCATTTGGCTCCTTCTCCCAAGTAGGAGTCCTATCTCGCCCAGGGCATGTAAGAGTTCTATGCACAGGCTTCTATTTGTACATCAGTCAAACATCTAGTCACATGGGTGTGCGGCCAATAAGTGTTGTGGGGCATGATAATGACTGTGCTGAATCCTTCACACATTTTGCTATATATGTTGGAAAGGTCTACTCAGAGGTTGAAGTTGCACAGATGTCCCATTAAGCCCAGCAGACTCTACTAGTCATGTTTGGGAAC
This sequence comes from Phrynocephalus versicolor, assembly GCA_023846285.1. Lineage (NCBI taxonomy): Eukaryota > Metazoa > Chordata > Lepidosauria > Squamata > Agamidae > Phrynocephalus > Phrynocephalus versicolor. Next base: position 78,648,879 of record JAHTLZ010000016.1, read on the forward strand.
CCCCAGGGGTCTTGGTTTTGATTCTTGCCTTAAACAGTCTTGTGTTTGTGGATAACAAGTTCTGGGCCATGTCCTCAAGGTCGATTCAGTTCCAAAGAGAGCAATCATCAGAATTTGTGACGCAAGTAATTAGTAACTTTAAATCAAGCAGAAGTAGGTCATCAGACAGTTGGGTAACCAGTAGTTCTGAGGAATATTGAAAAGCAAAAGACAGGCATGTTAATGAGCTCTCTCCCACAAGTTAATCGTATGAGCTAACAGAATTTACAGAAATTGTTTCCAGCTTTGGGTTCCCAGATGTTCTTGGACTACAACTCCCAGAAATGCTGGCTAGCACAGCTAATGGTAAAGGCTTCTGGGAGATGTAGTCCTAGAATATCTGGAGTTTAAAGATTCTGATTCACAGTTTGCAGGGCAGGTCTTCCAGCCATCCAGTTGCTTACAATCAGTTCTCATGGAACCTTGAGACACTGCTTTGCTTTTGCTCAAATTGTGTTTGGCACATCACTGCTGGAAGGGGCCTAACCCTTTTTCTCCAGGGCCTCCCTGAAGGTGCTGTCACTTGGACCACCAAACCCCTCTGGCGCACTTCTTTCTCCAGATGCATTACATTACCTTTCCCTTCTGAAGATGACTCAGAAAGGTAAGGCGTGACAAACAGTAGGAGGGTGTTGACTGTTACTTGGTATTTAAATTGGCAGAGTGTGGCAGTCTAATGCTATGCTTGTGACTCCTGAAAGGTGTACAGTATACTCTTTGGGGACTAGCATAAAGTTAAAAAGTACTTTTTTGTTGTCAAAGGAAATCCAAATGGGGGAAAAAATCCTAAACCTATTCACATGTACCACTATAGCTGGTTTCCATATGTGCACATCTTATGGCAGTTATTATGGAGAAGCTATGTGGTGCCTCTCTCTACCAAGCGGAAAAAGAGAAAGTGACTTCACAGGGAGAAAGAGGAAGGAACCCCAAGAATATACAGTAAATATACATGTAAAATAAGGTGGTTACTTCACGTCCTTCTTTGTTCCATGACTAGTTTTGTACCGTGACAGCATTGGTCACGATCACGTGGTTTTGTCCCTGTTTCAGTGTTCCCATGGTTGTGATCACTTGTCTCGTGACAAGTGTTACCTCACGGTCTTGTACTGTGACAAACACTGAATTTGTTTCGCTTCCTTTGTCCTTTTTGGGGGGCTTAAAATTCTTTTTTGATATTTCGCTTCTGAAAAGTAAAAAAAAACAGACAGTTGTATGAGAGAAACGAATGTTTTGTTGTGTGACAGTCGTTACTACACGGTGTCTTGTCTTGGAACAGAAAGCGGGAACAAAGAGTGACAAGGGAAAACCCTACCCCAGCACCAGGAACAGTATTGTCGCGCTTAGCACCCGTTTCGGGGGCGTGGTCGAGACAAATTTCAGTAGTTGCGCGATGGACATGAAGTAACTTTTTTGTACTGCTTCTAAGAGCAACACTAACAGAGACAAAACAGACGTGAAGTAACCGCCTAAGAAAGATGAGAGAGAAAAATCTGGGAAATCTTTATTGTCTATTGCCTCCTTTCTCCTTCGACACTGGTGAAGATCACTTGCTGCATGCTGTGGGCCAAATGGAGGGAAAAATCCAACGCCTGTTGGCTCACTTATGTGTGACCCGAAAGTCCCCTTTCCATTGACGGGTGACAAATTATGCAGGGTTAACCACAGTGACAGGACCGTGCCCTCCTTGCCACAAGGCCACCCTGCTATGAGCGATTGCCTCTTTGCTTGCCATCTGCTAGGAAAGCATGTGACAGCCTTGCTTATTCCCCTCAGTATTCATTCAGCTCTTTAATGTCTCAAATGTAGCACTAGAGCTACTGACTGAGTGAAATCCACACTGGCTCTCAGTGCTGTATTCCTTTTATCAGCTAGATCAGTGATTACTTTAAGAAGGCTATTAGCAAGCGTTGGCACAGCTTTTTAATGTTTTTTTTTAAAATAATAAAGTGCACATTGTTCACTGGCTATCAGGAAAGCTTTTCTCCTGCACATTTACATTATTGACTCTGCTTTTTCTGTGGATGGCTATTTTCCCCCTAAGTTAATTGGTTCGACTAATTTCTTATTTAGTTCTTCATGCAAGGAGATTACATTTAGTCTTGTCTCCCTCCCCTTTTCTTCCATACCTTTCTCCACAGTCCCATGACTTACTAAAGATAGATTATTTTTATTCAAAAAGCACTCTGCTAAAAAGAAAAAAAATCTCTTGGGTACATTCCAGACAGGCCTTCAGATTTACGTCAAGCTCAATGTTTCCATTATTCCATCTCGGTGCCTGCCTTCTTTTAAAACGCCATTGGCTTCATGAGCTCAGACGTTGGAAGAAAAATTGCAGGCAGGTTCCTGGATTTGCTACATGAGGTTAGTTGCTCAACCCAAGTATGCTTGATTCGTTGGTGCAGAGCTGTGTTATCTAGCATAAAGGGGAGCCATTTGTTTCGATCGCTGGGCCCGATTTCTTGCCAGTCGCATCCCAGACTGAGGGTTAATTTTTTAGCATTCACTTTAAAATATGCCTCTTAATATTTTGCCCCCCCTCATACACTGGAATGATAACGCGAGACACTAGAATGGGGTATAAATGCGCCACACTTTATTAACCACTTAATGAATGAGGGGGCTACAGTAGTGCAGAGAATTGGTTGGCCCCTGAGGTCACCTTTGACCTCCCCAACCACCATGGCAGCTGACCTGGGCAAGTCCCAGCCCCACATTTGTGCTATTCGCCGGACAGCACCCAGAGGCCAGTAAGATGTGCCAACCCCCCCTCCCCCGGGTGCCTTGGCTCCACACCCAAGGAGCGCCTGGCCCCAGGGGTATCCCAGCTGATCATACCCCATGAAACTGTAACCTCAGGATCCGCAGCATCATGGAGGCTGATGGGCTAAGATGACATTTAATATGGACTCACACCAACATTATTCCTCTCTACTACCAGCCACAGCAGGGCCACTAGCCTAGCAATGTGCCCTGTTCCCCCACCCCAGCCAGTACCTTCAGCCTGCAGCCCCCTATGAATATCATATCTCCACACCCAAACCAGAGAGGTGCACCCCATCACTCCTAAATAGCTCTAGGCATCCCGGTGTGATCTCAGGGTGGCCAATGGACACCCCCCTCCAGCATTGGCACAGACATCCCTACAAACATCCTTGTTAATTTTTCTCCTTGCTCTATACAGGCGAGATGGATCACAATTGGCTCCATCTCAATTTTGTGCTTGCAAACTGCTTCCGAAATACCTTGAAATCTTTCAAGATGCAGAGACAGCTTTGCCACTCATCCTGATGATGTCATTTCCGCCCAAATGAACCAACACCACATCTGGTGACACCTGACCCATTGCCCTCAACATCGCTGCCCAGAATTCACCCAACACCATCCCTCTCTGCTGCACCACCCAGCCCCAAATTTGGGGCCCAAGATGAACTGGCCAGATGCTGCTCTGCCCAGTAGATGAAACTGTGGTCAAACAGTAGAATCTTCATCCTGACTGGAAGCATCCTGAGACCTGCAACGGGAAAGAAAGAAGGGGCCAGGCTGGGTTCTATGCCACCATGTTGCATACATAAACCTTGTACCATTGTAATGTCCGCCTGCCTATCCTCTTGATAGCTTCCGGTCCGTAATCCAGCCTGGCAGCAGTCAACGCCGCCCCTATGCAGAATAAGTGAGTCCCAAAACACCAACCCAGAAGTAAACCAACTTGCTGCATGGCACTGTCTGTCAACCACCAAAATGGATACTTAGTAAGAGGTGTGCCATCCTGAGGGCAAAACAAATAACCATCCCTACTACCCCTTGCCACCATATAGGCCGATAATGCCCTCACTAGGTACAGTTCCGCCACCAAACATTCCCCCAAGACTGAGCTAGCACCCTTGCCTGCTTGGTCTATCTTTGACCCAGTATGGTTGGCCACCCATACCTCTCCAGGAAGGCCCCCTGGATGGACCCATGGGGAAAGCGGGGAGGTGGCTTTGGCACCTATGGAGAGTGTTGAGTGCCTCTGCCAGCCCCCATTTCTGGGCCTTCCAAGAGACAAAAGGGGTGGGCACGTGGGTGTCACCCCATGTCCTGAGCCTCCTGCTGCCTCTGCCACTGGTCAGGGGGTGACCACCCAGCATGGTCCCAAAGAGGGAGCGCCACTGCATCTCGGTGTGGCCACCCATTCCAATGCCCCTCCATCCTCACCTGGGTTTCTTCCCAGCAGGCCCAGAGGTGCTATGTGGGCCACCCTGGGAGAACTTTCCCCAGCTTGGCAAAGCCCGATGCCCTGCCCCAAGGCCCAAAGAGGCCAGAGCCCAGCACCCTGGGCCTAAAAACAAATTGAGGCTGGGGCAAGTAAACTTGCAAAAAAGCAAACAAAGTGTGCTGCTTAAATGCTGCCCTGTAGAACTTAAAGAACTCTCTGGGTGGTTTACAAGTAATTATGCGAGCTATAAATTACCGCTGCCACCCAGCAAACTGGGATTTTTATTGACTACAAAAGGATGGAAGGCTGAGTCAACCTTGAACCAGCTACCAGGGATTGGACCCTGGGTCATGAGCACAGTTTTGGCAGCAGGACAGCAGTTTAACCACTGTGCCACAAGTTCCCTTTGTAATGTGCTGTTACTTTGTGAGTCAATAATGGTAAAGATCCTACTGTATATACTCTTTGCCACATTGTTATGGCAGCTGGCCTTCAGTCCTCTGAATGTATTTTCCATCAGTGTGCCACTTGTGTCAGGTTCCTCATTTGTGAACATGGAAACTGAAACAGAGGTAAACAATGAGATGCAACAGCAAACGTGCTAATGCAATTCTAGTCTGCATCAAGAGAAGCACAATGTTCAGATCCAGGTAAGTAATAGCAGGATTCTCTTCTTCTTAAATAAATTAGAACATGCTTCAATAAGAGTTTCCAAGATGGTAAAGCCTTTGGGAATCAAGCTCTGAGAGAAATGGTTGAGAGAACTGGTATGTGTTTAGCCTGGGTAAGACTGAGATGCAATATGATGGCTCTCATCAGATACTTGAAGGGGTCTCACCTGGTACAGCTGTTTTCTGCCGTTTCAATGGGGTTGATTTAAAAGGCAAGAGATCCTGACAAAACATGAGGGATAATGTCTTGGTAATAAGAGATGTGTGATGATGGAAGAAATCACCTTGAAAAGTGGTGGGCTCTTCTTGGTTGGAATTTTCACACCAATGTTTGGCTGGCATTTGGGCCAGGATGCTTTCATTATGGATGCCCGGCTAGGGACTTTCCACCTCTATATCTTTATACCTCTGAGATGCTCTCCAACACAACAACAAGGGAAGTGGAACTGATGAGTAAAAATCAAAGGACTATTCTTTCAGGTTTGTTTAATTTTGCTTTGGGCACTGGCCAGATCTTTTCTATTTCTACAGTTTATCATTTCTCTGTGGCAGTTTTAGAATGCTGTTTAAAAATAATGTTAGAAACCAGAACAAAAGAGGAAAACACAATTGACAAGGAAAACAAGAACAAAGGCTCAGTGTGAATGGATTCTAAAGGGATTGTTGTTTAAACATTCAGTCTTATAGGGGATGCTTTCAACATTCATGTTAAAATTTTAATGAATGAATGATATGCTGTCAAGTCAATTTTCACTTGTGTTAACTAGAGAGGGGGACGAATTGAAAAATGAATCACATTTTTTATGAGTTTGGCTGATTTGTCAAAATTAATCAATTCATGTTAATCATAAATGAAGTCCCCTGATGAATACAAATTGATGGATTTTTAGCAATTTTTAGCAATATTTGTTAATTTGTCACACAATAAAAGAGCCCACAAGGTAATTTGAGACACCAAATTTGGAGAAATGCTTCATCTGATCCTCCGCTACACTCCCTCCAAGATTGGTGGAGATTAAAGATTTGATGTCTGAGTTATGTACCCCTGAATATGGCCCCCATACAAAAGTACTCCCCAGATACCTAGAGACTCAAAACCTGTGGAAAAGCTTTCTGTAACTCTCCTCTACAATCCCACCAAGTTTGGTGAAGATCGGGTTTCTCCAACCCAGTTGCTATAGGGCACATATTTGGGGGTGGGGGTACTTTGTGGGTGTGTAACTCAGATGTCTGAAACCTAATCTTCCCCCAAACTTGGGGAGATTGTGTAGATGGGTTTGGAGTAACTTCTCTGCAATGACACAACAACAACAACAACAACAACAACAACAACAACAACAACAACAACGATATGCTAGTCCTAACAGCCATCAATCTCCACAAGCC
>JAHTLZ010000016.1:78665396-78680785 GCA_023846285.1 Phrynocephalus versicolor
AGAAGAAGAAGAAGAAGAAGAAGAAGAAGAAGAAGAAGAAGAAGATCCCTTTTCCAGTGCTGGGCAATCTCTAACATAGTTTCGCCCTGACTGTGAGAGGTGTTTGTCCACGTGTTCCAGTGACCCCCCCCCCTTCAAAAATGCATAGGTTATTGAGGAAACAGGAGGGCTGGGACTACAAAGAGGCAGGAGTTGCAGTTGTGAGAAGGCCACAGTCAGAAATTCAATCCAAGTGGATGAGTGGCGAATTTTGTCAGACCTGCTTTGGCTGCAGACTAAGTATTCAAAATTACACTTTCCTTGTTCCTGATCGGCAATGCACTTTACAGCTCTGTTATTTTTGCTAAGGCCTAGCCTTACCTCCATGTTTGCTTGCCGTTCCATCATTACTCTTCACTCATCTGCACAAGCCGCTTCTTCTAATTTGCCAACACTGGAACTAATTGTACATTTGTTCTGCCAAAACTGTCCATCTTTTTCTCCACAGGGGGGGAAACAGCAAAACACATGCAATCTGCAAATGTCTGGTGAGACCAGCAGCATACTGTAATCTTTTCTCTCCCACACACCACAATAATCAAGTGCAATTCAATAAACCTTTCTGGAATTAAAAAATGAGGACCTAGTGTCTCTAAACAAGAAAATCACTTAAGGCCAAGAACATGACATTGACTTTTGAGAAGGAAAAAGCCAAAATGATAGTAACAAAGCATTGTCTAGACAAGTGGTTCCAAACCTTAGGTCCCCAGAGGCTCTTGGGCTATAACCTCCAGAAATCCTGGCCACCACAGCTAGTGGTGAAGTCTTCTGGGTATTTTGGTCCAGGCACATCTGGGGACACATGGTTGGAATACCACTGATCTAAACATTCCCAATTCAGATGGGGGTTAAGATGTTGGGTTGATGGGTTATTACTACTATCACACCAGCTAGCATGGTTGGTGCTATCAGGGGATGATGGAGATTGTAGTTGGAGAAAACTGATTATCATTAAATCTGTCACAGTATGGTAGTGGTAAATTAAAATTAAAGGTGCTGATCATAACCATTCCCATACCTGTTCTACCCAAGTAAAAACTAAAAATATAGTCACTGGATTGATCCATTAAAAGGAAATGAGTTTTAGCAGTTCTTATTTCTACTAGGAACAAGTCTTTTGTAATGCTGATGACTCCTAATTGTCCACTCAGAGTCAACACACCCTCAAATACTTTGCATTATGACTGGATAAATCCAGTTTTCCTGCAGCTATTATGAGTATTGAAGCTAAGCTCAGAGTGGATGTCATGGGACGAGGCTGACTGGTGGTGACAGATGATTCCATAATCCTTGCTAACCAGAAACACTGGAAGCCCTGGGCTCCATTAGACAGCTGATCTGGATTTTGGCTTTCTTATTTTGACAGTGAGAAATGTGTACCTTCTCCTGTTATGGTTACAGTCCAACTCTATCAGCAGCTATTATTACCTTGGCCACAGTCAATGACAGCTACCGTTCTCCAACAGCTAGAATGCCAAAGGTTGTCCATCCCTGAGAGGAATATATGCTCACACAGGTCCAATATTTTTATAAGGGATGTGGCGACAAGCCCCTTCCCTACAAAAGCACTAATGCTCTCTTACTGAAGGTTGAAATTGTTTTAGGATTAGGTCCAAATCTATTTGCAATCAATGGAAAATCTCCCATTGACTTTAATGACCTTTGGAGGAGGCATAAACAGATAAGTAAGACTCAGGGGTATAAAGAGAGTAAGCCTATACCGTGACTCTTCCAAACTTTTAATGCCCACAGCTGCAGAGTCTGCAAACTTAAATCTCCCAAGGCAAACACTTGATCCAAAAATAAAACACCTTGCAATGCAAAGGTTTGGTCCTGTAAGCCACCCCGCTCCTGCTTTTGACATGAATAATAGTTTGTGGAATCTGACTGTAGACCAAGGAAACCTGAAATAGAAAATAATTGTGTCTCTCTTGTGCATGAAGCTTCAGCTATGTATATCCACATACAGGTACTTCCTATAACCTGTGTATCTTTTATATTTACTACTCCGTTCAAATCACAAAGAAGCCGCCATGTGAACATAACCAAGTACAGATAGCTGCAGGTAATTTTTGATCGGCAGAAGCAAAAAGGGGGTGGAGTGTGGTGGTGGTGGGAGTGATGTATAAGGATGTAGAATTTGTTCAGCAAAACAATGTAGGTCCCAACACATTTGGAGTGCAGTAGTCCATCCGGAGACTATTCATTCAAATACTGTAATCTGTATCCTTTTTCTTGCCCAATAAAGAGTTCCTCACTATACTGTATGTCTTCTACCTGAGGTCCAGCCAGTAAGGTTGATATACTGTATTACACACTGTCTGTGTCTTTTTTGGGGAGGGTGGGGGTTCAGTGGGTAAACCATAAGTTCAGTGGCAATTACATCTCATTTAATTCGTAAAAGAGGAGGAGGATTCCAAATCGTGCTGCTAGTCTCAGGCCCGTTAAATCAATTGCTGAATGGTAAGTCTATACTGTACAGTACTTATGTAAATCCCTATGTGTCTATGCTACTGGCCTTTCAGTTTGATTTAGGCCCTAAGACTTGAGCAATCATCAATTCATTCTTAACCTATGTGATGCTGAAGCTTGGATGGCAGAGACTGTGAAGATGCCTGGCATGGGATCTTACATGGATACTGCTGGGATGATCTGATTGATTCTGACCCTCAACCAGACCCCCACCCATGACCCCAGAACTATTTTGCCGTTCACCTACAGAATGACCACCCTCTATTAGAACATAAGAACATAAGAAGAGCCATGCTGGATCATGCCAAAGGCCCATCTAGTCCAGCTTCCTGTATCTCACAGCGGCCCTGCCAAATGTGTCTGGGAGCACAAAAGACTAGATATCTGTCTGCTGATACCACTCCCTTGCATCTGGCCCTTGAAGTGCCCTGGTTTTAAGCCTGGAGATTACACATCTCCATCATCGCTTGTGACCTGTGATGGACTTTTCCTTCAAATCTGTTCAATCTCCTTTTGAAGGCATCCAGGCCAGATGCCATCACCACAACCTGTGGCAGGGAGTTCCACAGACTAACAACACACTGGGTTAAAAAATATTTTCTTTTGTCTGTTCTCACTCTCCCAACCCTCAATTTGAGTGGATGTCCCCTGGTTCTGGTATCTTGTGAGAGGGAGAAGAGCGTCCCTCTATGCACTTGACTCATGCCCTGCATTATTTTGTACATCTCAGTCATATTCCCCCCTCAGGCACCTTTTTTCCAGACTAAAGAGCCCCAAATGTTTTAGCCAAAGGTGTCAGTGAACCCATTTGGAAATAACAGGTATCTCTTTTGTGGTGAGGATGAAAGTGGGAAGAACTTGGGACAAACAGTAGTATCTCTATAAACCTGCATCAGCTTTTGGAACAGTAGGGAATAAATTGTCAGTCACTGAACAGCCTGGATGGGTCGCATTTCTGACCTAGTAGGGTTTTTAAGGTATCTGTGAGGTTCAAGGGACAGGTTCACCATTTCGAGCCACCGTCATTCTACCTGAGTGTCCATGGCTGAGCAAGGATTTGGACCCAGACCTCACAAGTCCTAGTCTTTTTTTATTTTTTTTCTTTTTACTGTAGATACTGATGCACGTGTTTCTTTTAAGGGGCAATCTAGTACCATGGAGAAAGTTGTCTTTGTGTGAGAACCATTATTCAGCTCTGAGAGTTGTGCAGGAGCAGGGGGGGGCGCAGGTTATGCAGATTATATAACATACAAATGGTAAAGCACTTCAGGACAATAAAAAGGGGGCTATAGGAAGGAGAAATGAGAAGAGGTGGCTCCGGCAAACCATCCTTCTTTTACTCTGTGACAGCTATGAAGAACTGAAAACTGCTCTGGTGCCCTCCCCTTAATTCGCTGTTCTTTATTCTGAACAGGCCCTGTAGTTTCTCAGCCAGCACATCATAAAGCACATGTTGCAAGTAGCAAAACAGATGCCAAGACACCAAAGCACCTTAGAACAGGTCCCTGCCAACTGGCCTCCTCAATAAATCACTTTGCTTTTCACAACTCAACAAGTTATTGTCCAGCTGCCAAACCCAGTGTGAGTAAGACATTCTAATCCTATGGACAACCATGTGCACCCTGCATCTTGCAATTGACACCATACTCAATAACACTACTTGGGCTCAGGGCAATAAGTACCTACTCAGTCTACTGATGGGCTGTGCCCACAGCGGAGCTTGGAAAAGATTTACAGTTCTGTTGACTTGTGATTTAGATACTTTAAAAAACGTAACTTTTCCCACAAGCTCTGCACCTAGGTTTGGTGAAGAAGCACCTGTTATCTTTGCAAGCTTAGTGGCCTGCCTGAATTGTGTTGGTATTCTAGCCATGTGTCAGACTCCAGCAGGATCTCTGCAGTATCAGGTATGTGTTAATTGCTTTCATGCACAAGGAATGTTGGTCCTTCCATTTTATTTCCCTGGATTCCTGGCATCAGGTATATGCCAACATGCATAAGATCACCCTCTTCGCATTTTTAATCCGTGATCTTCTAAGCAGCAGAGGCACCTGCCCTAAAGATGTAGCCAGTTGCTGCTGCTTGGCTTGAAACCAAAAGCTACATAAGCTTCTCTCTGATACCTCTCCATGTAGGGTACTGAGGAGAACAGGTTCGGCATCAATGCATTTTGACCCCACCATACTGTTTTACACAGGATTATGCAGAGTAAGATTAAAGAACATGAGGGTGAGGATTTCGTTCTGAACCACAGTCTGGCAGTTTTTTTTCCTCCTTCTTCTTCCTTCTAATACATATTAACTGTTTTACCTGCTTTCTTTGGGATCAGGGGACTTAGACAAGGCACAGTACATATGTTGTTTTATTCTACCAGCAAGTCTATTGTAAAGTGGATTAAGCTGAAAGTTATTTGAGCCATGCTACTCACACCTCAGCGCCCTCTCCCCATAGGTTGAGCCCAGACGGCTCCTTGGTATACATCTGAGTTGCGCGCAATGAAGCAGGAAGGGAGACGGCTGGAGCCCAAGTGGAAAAAATATCGCTGTGAGTCTGATCGAACATGGCTTAGAGCCCACTATCGGGCCTATTCCGTGGCAATACGGTTGGCGAAAAGGCAACATTTCGCCAACCACATTGCTTCCTCAGAGTGCTGTCCACCGGAGCTGTTTTGGGTGGTCCGGGAACTTCTTCAGCCAGGAGATAAGGTGGAGGCCCTGGACCATTCGGTGGCACGCTGTGATGAGTTTGCTGTCCACTTTGAGGGGAAAATTGCTCAGGTTCGCAGTGAATTGGACTCCACCATTGGTGCAGAATCAAAGGATGTGTCCAGTGCGCCATGCTTAGGTCCAGAGTTACTGGATGAGTTTCAATTGTTGAGACCTGAGGATGTGGACAGGGTGCTTGGCTCTGTTCTACCACCACACTTTTCGACCCTTGCCCTTCTTGGGTAATTGAAACATCAGCCAGGGGGGTTCGCACATGGGTCCAGGAAGCTGTAAAAGCCTCTTTAAGAGAGGGAGTGGTCCCTGCTGCCTTGAAAGCGGCGGTAGTTAGACCACTCCTTAAAAAACCTAACCTGGACTACCGACCAGTAGCAAACCTTCCTTATTTGGGCAAGGTGTTGGAGCGGGTGGTGGCTGGACAGCTCCAGGCGCTGCTGGATGAAATGGATTTTCTGGATCCATTTCAATCTGGTTTCAGGCCAGGTTTTGGAACAGAGACTGCCTTGGGCACACCTGTACAATGACCTTTGCTGGGAGAGAGATGGGGAGTGCGACCCTGTCAATACTCCTGGACCTCTCGGCGGCTTTCGACACCATCGACCATGGTGTCCTTCTGGATAGGCTTGCCAGATTGGGAGTTGGAGGCAGTGTCTTGCAGTGGTTCCACTCCTTCCTGGTTGACCGTGTCCAGAAGGTGGTGCTGGGGGATAGTAGCTCTGCCCCATGGTGTTTGTGTCATGGGGTTCCACAGGGCTCAATACTATCTCCCATGTTGTTTAACATTTACATGAAACCTCTGGGAGAGGTCATCAGGAGGTTTGGGCTGAGGAGTCAGCAATATGCTGACGATACTCAGCTCTATCTCTCATTTTCCACCAATCCAGGTGAGGCAGTTTCTGTTCTGAACTCGTGTCTGGACCAGATAATGGACTGGATGAGGGTTAATAAATTGAAACTCAATCCAAATGTTAGTGGGTGCTTCACTGGACAGGTTAGAGGGCCACTTCCCTGTCCTGGATGGAGTTGCACTCCCCCCAAGGGACAGGGTCCGCAGCTTGGGGGTGCTCCTGGACCCCAGTCTAACTCTGGAAGCCCAGGTGGCCTCGGTGGCCAGGGGTGCCTTTCTCCAGCTGTGGAAAATATATCAGCTGCGCCCCTACCTGGACAAACGGAGCCTCATGACACTGGCAACATCCCGTATTGATTACTGCAATGTGATTTACATGGGGAGGCCTTTGAAGACGGTCCGGCGATTGCAACTGGTTCAAAATCATGCTGCGCGGCTGGTGAGTGGCAGGGCCGCCAAGGAACACATCACACCAATTCTGTATAACCTTCATTGGTTAACAGTTGCTGTCCGAGTCCAATTCAAAGTGCTTGCTTTGACATATGAAGCCCTAAACGGCTTAGGACCTAGATACCTGAAGGACCGCCTCCTTCCATATGAACCTACCCAGCAATTAAGATCTAGTCAGGGAGCCCTCCTGAAAGAGCCATCCCTTAAGGAGGTGAAAGGGATGGCTTGCAGGTATAGCGCCTTTTTGGCAGCTGCCCCCAGGCTATGGAACGCCCTCCCAAGTGAGACCCACCTGGCGCCGACGTTGATAACATTTTGGCACCAGATAAAATCCTTCCTGTTCCAGAAGTCTTTTAACTGATGATTGCGGGTCCTGATGGCAATTTTAGTGTTGTGTTTTAATGTATTGTATTTATTGTGTTTATATGTTTTTATTGTTCAAATTTTATTGTAATTTTGATGTTTTAATTTTTTCTTTTGATTGTGAGCCGCCCAGAGGCTTTTGGGCAGTGGGCGGCATACAATCTAAATAAATAAATAAATAAATAAATAAATAAATAAATAAATAAATAAACAAACAAACAAACAAACAAACAAACAAATAAACAAACACACCAGACACACCACTCTGTCACACTGCCAGATCACACTCGCCCGTCTCTCCTTGCTACCCTTCAAATGTTCCACAGAGCAGACAGCATAAGCATTCTGCTCTGTATGTTCGTCTGATTCTCAGTATATTAAATGCACCCACTTCTAGGCAACACAGCCACTTCTAGGCAACACAGCCAATGTCCCTCTGCCTCTATAATCAGATACAGTATGTAGAATTTTATGGGGAAAACCAGTGTGTAAACACCAACTCCTCTCCTTTATACACTCATGATATTCTGCTGCTGTTGTGTTTTGTTGTGTTGTTTAACTACATGATCAAAGTACGTGGTCAAAGCACTTCTTTTAAAACGACCTTCAAATGTTACTACTGTACATAGCATTATACAGTTATCCCCTGCCCTTTCGCGGTTCATATACTGTGGTCCCGGTATATCACGGGTCCACAGTATATGAAAAAAGGCCCCCTCGGGTAAGGAGGAAAGGCTTCCCCAGGCCCATCGGAGGACCCAAAAGTGCTTCCCCGCAAACCGGAAGTGACTTCCGGTAAATCAGAAGTGACCTCCAGATCACTAGAAAGCACTTTTGGGGCCTCTGGGGGACTGGAAAGCCGCTTGCAGGCCTGTTTGGGGCAGTGCCAGGCCTGGGGTAAGTACAAGAGCCACCAGAGAGTCCGCCCAGTCCCAACCTGACCCAGCAACCGCATATTGCAGATTTTCAATTATTGCGGGTTGGGTTGGGTCCCTAACCCCTGCAATAGGTGGGGGTTTACTGTATAGGACAATGCCCTTTTCATTGCCACCATGTTCTCCCCTTCCCCTTCCTGCAAGAGAGAAACAAAGAGAAATAGCCTATTTATTGAATAGTTACTAAATGCTCAGTAATGCTAGCCTTTGCATCCCTTTCAGACAAAACCTAAGTGACGAAGAAAGGAAATGAAGCATGTATTCAACCCAGTACAGTTCTTGTAGCTGGGACTAAAGAAATCATTTACAGCTGCAGGTAAAAAAAAAGGAAAAGAGGGCTAGCTGCTCAAGTAGCATAAAATTATAGCTGCATGCTCTACATATTTACTCAGGCCGGCTGAAAGGAAGGGTCTTTCAAGTGAAGCCATACTCATTATGACATATGTTTCACTGAGCTCCAGACAATACAAAATATATAGACTTACAAATGGGATAGGAACGAGTGAGGTTACTGTGTCGAACAGGTGAAACCAAATGAACTACTGAATAGCACCTGAACATCTGATCTGTGCAGGTGGCAGGAGAGAAGGAATCATAGTGTGCAGCCACACTCAGAGTGCAATGAAACAAGTGTAATTGTGTTCTATGGATAAAAGGGCAGGGATCTGGCAACCCATGTACCACCTATTGTAAGTGCACATGTGCATGCACACGCACATGCACACACACACACACACACAGGATTCCCTTGGAGCCTTCCCTGCCAACAGGTTCTACAAGAGGATGGTGGTGTCATTAGTTCATTTGGCTAGGGCCATTTCAGACACGGGCCTTGCCTTGCCCAAGGGTAGACAACTGCCATGCCTTTTAGGAATAGAAACTACCGTGGTACCTTGTATAAAGGAATTCGTTCCAAATGATATTCTGTTAAGCG
The DNA here is from genome assembly GCA_023846285.1 of Phrynocephalus versicolor. Taxonomy (NCBI): domain Eukaryota; kingdom Metazoa; phylum Chordata; class Lepidosauria; order Squamata; family Agamidae; genus Phrynocephalus; species Phrynocephalus versicolor. The sequence goes on from JAHTLZ010000016.1 coordinate 78,674,160, forward strand.
GATTTTCCTTTGTACAAATTTCCAATAGGAATGCATTGAAAACGGATTAATCCCTAATTGTGACTGTTTTTCTGTTGTATGGATTCACCCCATAGGCGATTCTGTTAAGCGATTTCCTTCTATCTCTGGAAATTTTTTCCCTTTAAGCGGAATTTCTGTTAAACAAACCACTTGTTATATGAGGGTCCACTGCAGTTTTCTAACATGCCAGCACCATTCTTCACTTTGAAATATAGTTACCACTCTTCCCAAACAATAAGGCTCATCACATTATGAAATGGTCTACCCTGATCGAATACCCGTGTCCAGCCCACCAATTCTTGAGAGAGACAAACTGAGAGACAGGGATACTGCTTTTGGAAGGCGCCAGAAGTTATGAATCTAAAGGAAAAAGTAAAAATGTTTAGCACCAAAAGAGTTTGATAAAAATAGTACTAGACCTCTAGCCATTTCTGGGTAGTGTGGCCTGTAATATTGTGCTAAGACCAAAAATTGTTGCTCAGGTCTTAACAACTCTTGGTGTATAAAATTGTAGCCATTGTGTTGTAAATAAGCAGAAGACGGTCAAGGGTTCTAAAAGGAGAGAAAGGGACAGCTGACCACTAGTTACACTGTTACAGGGATCACATAACCCTCTTGGCACAGTAGCTACACTTACCTGCTGACCCGTTTCCCAACACAATTCAAAGTGCTAGTTTTCACCTATAAAACCCTAAATGACTTGGGTGGGTCCACAGTACTGTATCTCAAAGACAGTATCTCCCATTCTCTTAAAGCAAGCTTTTCCTCGGTAACTAGCATTCCTCTGTGTGATTTTTAGATGGGTTGTTATGCATTTCTTTGACTGATTTTTGCTTACCTATGGTTCGGCGCTTTAATATTGTCTTTTAATAATGTAGGGTGCCTCTTTTTGCTCATTGTTCTTATTGACTTTCATTGCTGTAAGCTGCCTTGGGTTCTTTTCAAGGAGAACTGCATGCTATAAATAAATAAATAAATAAATAAATAAATAAATAAATAAATAAATAAATAAAGGATCTATCACGGCAAGAGGTCAAAGTGCAAGTGGTGTTCCTCCTACTTCCACCAAATTATTCTGCATTTCCCCCCTTCAAATTTTCTCTCCCACTGAAATCTATATGACGAAAACGCTAAAAAAAAAGCTAGAATGTTTTGGTCATGTAATGAAAACAATTAAGTACACAGCATTTCAGTTGGTCATCCATGGTAAAATAAGTGGCACATGAAGTATAGGAGAGAGAGGAATTCACTGGAGAACGATTTTGATTCCGCATAAAGTTTGTGTAGAGGTATTGCATCCATAGGCACAAAGCAATAACAAGAACGCCAAGCAGGTGTTGTGTACTGCTGAGAAAATGGGGGAGGATGATGGATTCAGCTGTTCAAAGGCTGCAAGAGCTCCATGTACTTAGCTAACAACTGCATTGGGGCTTATGGGCAGGAGTTGCAGAAGGAGCATTTCTCATCCTTTTTCGTCACGTACAGTTTGCTATGTGGGCCCCTTATGGCAAAAATTACCACCACGTTTAATTAAAGGCAATGGAGCATGGGGAGAGACACCATATATTGCATTCTCTAGTACTCCATGATAGCTCCGATGCTTTAATTGCAGGCTCAACAAGTAGAAAGTGTCTCTGTTATGGGGGTGGAATTGTTCTGGTCATTAGTCCCAGTCTTTCCTTTAAGATATAGCCAGAAACCTATTAACTACCGGTGTGCAGATATTTATTATTATTAAATTATTGCACAGCAGACTACGCTGGATTTTGTATTACCAATCACTAGTCGAACGCTTCCCAAGCCTTTAGGACTATGTGATGTATTGGCAAATTATGCAAGCAGATCCTAGTAAGGCGGCTTTCTGCAGCTGACAGATGGTGACTTTGTCAACTCCAATTTCTTCTAAATACTTGTTTAGCTCTTTACGCACCGCACCCAGCGTGCTGATTACCACTGGAACCACCTGTACCGGTTTATGCCAGGGTCTCTGAAGTTCAATTTTCAGATCATATTATTATTATTATTATTATTATTATTATTATTATTATTATTTATTTTTTTTTTTATTTTTTTTTTTATTATTATTATTATTAATTAATTAATTAATTAATTAATTAATTAATTAATTATTAAAGATTATAGTTACCAGAGTTATCTGGGCAGCTGTCCAAAGAATCCTGGGAGTTGAAGTCTAATACTCTGCAAACCTTAGTATTAACTATCGTTTGGATTTTTCTTCTTAGGAAAGAGATCAGGAATCTTTTATCACAGAAGAGAGTGTTTCCTAAAATAGAACTGCATCTATTTATATTCCTACTACCACCATCAAAGCTGCATTAAAATTATAAAAAGGCAGGCTATCCACCAACTTCAGATCTTGGGTCCCCCTCCCTTGCAGTGAAGGCACCCTGGTGAGGCCTGTTGCTTTCCTTTGCAAAGGCCTTTGTTAATCTGCCAGGTGCGCAAATTCGCCGTCATTCCCTCTGCCTTAAAATTCTAATATGATGCTGAGGAAGTGAGAACTTTCTTCTGCTTAGGTCAAAATTATTCAGATAGAAAACTGTTTCTTGAAAATGAGAACAATCACAGCAGAGGAAAATACTGTCTATAAGTTTTCTGCGCACAGACATTAGTCCACAGTTCCCGGTTATTATTCAGTTCTTTTTTAAAAAAAAAAAAAAAACCACCCCGTCTACGAATGTGGGATATTGTGCTTCTGTGCCTGTAATTCACAAAGCCATGAAATGCCCCAATATGGCCACACAATATTGTTGCATGAGGGGTAATACAGTGTTGCTTTTTAAAAATTCATAACCCAAAAACCATTTACCCAAATGTCTTCAATCGTGGCCCAGAACAAGAACCTCCTGTCTGCTACAACTGTCCCAAATATGGGGCTACTTCAAGGTCTTATTTCAACATTATACATTTTTGTTTGGGTTCCTTCCATTTTTACAGTTGCCTTATGGAATGCTGAAGAATAGCTCTGTTATACCATATATACTACTGCACATTTGTGCAGCAATAATCAAAATGCCCTCACTCCAGAAAAAAAACTTCTTTTAAATGTATGTATCTTGATTCAACATGAGATTTTAAAAAAGCATGTTTCAGTTCTTTCAGAGTCCTACATCATGTTTACAAATATATTGCTGGTCTGTCACCATCACCATTCACTTGCTAATCTGTCACCATCGCCTTCCAAAAACAATAGCTAATAAAACTCTGAAATCTATCCTCAAAGACTCCCATGTAAAGGGAGTACACAGGGGTACTCTGTACATACCAAAACATGCATACTTTACTAAAAACTGCTGATCTGTATTTTTAACGTGGCAGTTGTTTTATCATAGATGTTTTTTGCTGCCCTAATCTCCTGATGCATCTTGAGGCTCTATCCCACGTTCTTTAAAATCTGGATCTAATTTACCAATAAACCGCCTCCAAAAATCATGCCTTTATGGTTTGCGGGCTTAAAAAAAACTGGTAATGCCCACTTAACCAGGTTCTAATGAGTTTTCCAGGACCCAAGGTGGAGGGTGGGTATTTTTTGCTCCGGTTTGCATTTTTACAAGAGTCAAACATTAGTGGGGGTGCAAAAGTTTCCCCCCTTTGGCTCCTGTGCTACACTAATTTCTTGGTTTTTTTCTTTTGCTAACTCTTTCATGTTGATTTACCGGTTATGTGGGCCGGCAACATTTTATCTTGCTTCCCCCTCCCCCTGACTGCTGTCTCTCCGATATTTTCTTATTGGTGCTCAGAAGACAGACAGCCAAATTGGGGCGGCTTGCTGCTCTGCCCCCCCCCCCGGGAGCTCCCTGTCTGAGTTGCTGCTTGCTGTGGAGCTTCTAAGCTCCACGCCGCCGGAGCTCCCCCTCGGAGCTTCTTGTTGCCGCCCATGGAAAATGTCCCAGAGCTTGGTCAGCCAAGCAGACTGGGAATGGGGAAGGAAAAGAAACTTCCCCACCTCCCCTCTCTTGAGTTTCCTGGCTCATTGGCGCTGGCGGCATTGTGGGACAGGATGTCCCTGCAAAGTCCTCCCAGAGGTGTCTCTCGCCCACCTGCCCTTCCCAGTGGCAGCAGCTGCAGCTGGCTGTTGGAAAACTCACTCGCTCGCTCTTCCTCCCCCCCCTCCCTCCCCCACCTCCTGTTGACATATTTGCAGGGCATTGCGGCCCCAATCTTTATTTCGTTGCCACCCTGCTGGGGCTTGAGCTCCCGTACCACCGGAGCCTCTAAGTTCCACGCCGCCGGAGCTCCCCCTTGGAGCTTCTAGATGTGGTTTAAGGACGTGGGGACATATAAAATGAGGTTACTTATACCACATCCGTAGGAACCGCATTTTCCGTCATGTGACAACTTCAGAAAGAAAAACAGCTTTTGTTATTAACCACCTCTTTCGCCCATTGATAGGGCCCTTGGTTCATACCTCAGTATATAGAATCATAGAATCATAGAGTTGGAAGAGACCTCAAGGGCCATCTAGTCCAACCCCCTGCCATGCAGGAACCCCATCACAAGCAACCCCATCATAAGTAAGACCATTTTACTGTCAGGTTTCTTCGTGTTTACAGGAGGCATGTACCTTGCTGTTGCTATAGTCTATTCAATATTTTTAATGTGTTTACAATTTCTTTGCTTTTCTTGTGCAACTCTGTTAACTCTCTAATTTTTTATCATTTTGTGCTCCAGGTTCCCGGGGCATTCAGGCATTTTCCTGTCAATTGACAGTATTTTTCTGTCACTTGCCCCTTCCAAGTTTTGGAGAAGCATTAATAATTAAAATTATTAAATCTAAAGAACGTTTATTGAGTACTGCATACCATCTGCTCATAAATTCCTCCTTGGTCCTAAGCCCCACAAGCTCCTTATTAATCTGTATTCCTCTTGGGATATGTTTGGATCTACTATACTCTAGTAGAGTGGAAATACACAAGTCTAATTTGATTCTTGTTTTATGCAATCTTTCAGACTCATTTTAGTCTTCTGTTTCCTCTCTTGGGCTGGAGGGAAAAATTGGATATCTTTCCAATAATTTGTCAGATGCATCTTACAAAAACTGAAAACATTTCCCCAGACTACTTCCTTAGCTGTGCAATGACAAATCAAAGTAAAGGGATGCTTCAAGAAGAGAGGAAAAGTGACTTTTGAGTTATCTTTCAGAATAACCTATTTGTGCTGACTTAACACATCTAGTTCAAGATGGCCAGTTACAAGCCCTTTGTTGAGGTCATTAATCCATAGGGTCCCTATCAGTTTTGCTGCTGACATATAACAACAAGCCATTCTCCCCTATCTATGTTCCTTTTTCCGTTGTCCCTTCATATATTCACCCTGCCTGTGTCGCTTAGATCTCACCTTCTAGGTAATAAATAATACCTCACCTAGTGGCATGCTGTAATGAAGAAACCCAATGCCATACTGCCACTGTGGTGGAACATTTTTTCCCTTGTTTTCCTTGTTGTAGCCATCAGCATTACTTGGAAACCAGATCTGAAGATGTCCCCCAGAACATTAGAAGTAGTTTTTTGGGGGCAGACTAGGAACTGAAGTGGGAAGAGAAGACAGCCTACCACCGAATCCGTTTATGTCAGCTGTTCTGGTTTACCTCAGCACAGCCTGGATACTTATCCTACCCATCTTGTTACTATACAATTGTTTGGTAATTAAGAAAAAAAAACCTCCAAAGATGCCTAAGAGGTGACCTGATTGAAGTTTATAAATTCATACACGGTGTGGACAAAGTAAGACAATTAGATCCAAAGTCTAAAATTATCTAACTGCTGTATAATTTGATTGATTCACCCAAACAACTTTTGGCAGAGGCTCTTATTATAATCAGTCCGGATGGAATGTTGGCACAATTAAGCACCACATCTCAAGCACAGTCCATTAATGGCTGGCTCACACATGCATATTCTTCATCAGATGGCTGCAACATTCATTGGGGACTTCCTTCCTTTCAGGATATCTCAAAGATGAAACATCCTAAAGAGAACACACACACACACACACACACACACACACACACTTTTTGTCCTGGGCTTTAAGTGAAAGCGAGGGAAGGTGGGAAGAACTACATACTGTCACAGAGTTGAATGTACAGTGAAAGACAAGATTGTCCACATTCTCCTCAGCAACCTCATAAGTAAGGTAAATACACAAGAATCTTGAATCTCCCTTATAAAAAATATTTTAGTATTTTTTAATGGTTAAAATGGTTTCCAGAGAGACCGTGGTGAATTTTGCTCTGAGAGCAAAGGTATGGAATGAAGGCTTTCCATGAAACAAAAACAAACTAAGGACAACAAGAAGAAAACAGTTATAAAATGGGAAAGGAACTCAGAGAATAGAAGTATATAATATAGCGGTAGAAACATCTAAGAAATAATGGGCCATTTTTATTGAGATTGGGATAACATTGAATGCTTTGCAGTGTTTTCAGAGGGAGTCAACAGGTTTTAGCATGTTTATGTTTATATACGGATTTCTGTAACTTGTTGCAGAATTTGATGTTGTCTATTTTTCTTTAACTTTCTTTCTTTCTTTCTTTCTTTCTTTCTTTCTTTCTTTCTTTCTTTCTTTCTTTCTTTCTTTCTTTCTTT
>JAHTLZ010000016.1:78683700-78698412 GCA_023846285.1 Phrynocephalus versicolor
AGAATCAATTCATCATATCATAGCTAAAAGCCCTAAACTAATATCAACATAACCAAGCTGCAAGTAGCTTTGTGCAGTGGAATATTGTAGCCAATGAAGTTAATCTGAGGCATAATTGTTGCTAATTGAAACCAACTTGCAAAGATAATTTTTCAGAAGCTGGATCACTCACATCTCCCCCCCCCCATTATAAGTTCCAGATAGCTCCAGTTTTACAAAATGGCTGTGCAGTATTCTACTGGGACAAGCAAATTATCACAGATAAAACTGTTGGTTTTAATGAACTGGATATTATACTCCTAGATAAACAATGTCCCTTATAGAAGGAAGTAAAACAATTGCAAAGTACCAAACACTAAGAATATGGACTCAAGAGAAGGTCACCTTCATACCCATATTGAATTCAGCAACTAGAGTCATTACAAAATCTTTGGCTACCAATTTAAAACAATTACCAAGAGCTGACAAATTGTTCCTGATGTAAACAAAAATGATGATTTTGCAAACGTCATTTACCTACAGTTTTAGGATTTAATTCCTAAAGTTCAGGTTTGACAATTTAGTCAATTCCCCAAGCAATAGGAATCATCCTAATTTCAATTCCTACAATGAGTAGGGGATTGTACATGATTTATTTGTAGGTCACATCCAACTTCACGATTCCATGATTGTTATAATAAGAGCCAAGCCATCATCACAAACAAATAAAAAAAACCCAAGAGAATGTGACAATTTAGTCAATTCCCCAAGTAATAGGAATCATCCTAATCAATAACAATGCATAAACTGAAACCATAAATTAGATATCCTAATAGAAATGTGTTCACCACAGAAATCCAGAAAGAAAGATGGCTGCACTTGATGGGACAATGCATTCTAAAATTTTTGTCCACTGAAAACATCCTATTTCTCATCACTTATGTCTCTAACATAGGGGGGATGCAGAGAGCTTCTCCTTCAAATCTTAAGTAGTGGGGCTATTTTTATGGGAATATATATGTCCTTAGATATTCTGGATCCAAGGAATTTAAGACGTTAAATGTGGTCATGTTTAGCCTTTTATAAAAGAAGACTGAGGGGAGATAGATAACATGTTTTTTTTCAAATACTGTACAGTGGACCCTTGTATAACAAATGGATTGTATAACATAAAATCTGTACAACATAAAAAATTGCAGAGATAGAGGAAATGTGCTTAAAATTGCCTATGGGGTGAATCCATACAACATAAAAATGGTCGCAATTAGGGACTACTCTGTTTTCAATGCATTCCTATGGGAAATTTCATTAAGGGAAATTTGCTGAACAGAATTTCATTTGGAACAAATTAATTCCTTTATACAAGGTACCACTGTACTTGAAAAACTGATGAACAGAGTAGGGATAGTATCTGTTCTCAGTTATCCCAGAGCGCAGAACACATAATATTAGGTCCAAGTTACAGGAAGCCAGATTTTGGTTGACTATCAGGAAAAAGCATACTAACTATTAGAGCTGCATGACAATTGAACCAGTTATCTTGGGACATGGTAAGTGTTCTGATGCTGGAGATGTTCAAGAGAAAATAAAACAACCGTCTGTCATATCTACTTTGATTTCAATTCCTACAATGAGTAGGGGATTGTACATGATTTATTTGTAGGTCACATCCAACTTCACGATTCCATGATTGTTATAATAAGAGCCAAGCCATCATCACAAACAGATAAAAAACCCAAGAGAATGTGAGCACAACACAAGTAAAACAGGATTCAAATAGTGACAGTTTTGATTAATTAAACGTAAGGACTGAGATCAGTTAGCTAAGATTCAGCGAGAACATACACCACATGATTTATGTGGAAAGAAATAACCATAAGCAGCAGTATAAAGATGGTTGAACCAGTAAGGAGCCAGCCTGCAGAGAAGGGCCTAGATGACAAATGAAAGAGTCAGCATTATGAGGCAAAAATGGCTGGTGCCCCATTGGGTTGCATTCACAGGAAAATCACACATGCAACAAGAGTATTTCACTCTGAAGAAGGCCACAGCTGGAGGTCTCTATCTTTTCAGCTTTAGAGTTCATAACTGAGAAGAGCTGGAGAATGATCAAAGGGCAACATGAGAAGTAATAAAAGAGTGTTTAGAGAATAAGTTCCCTGAGGCGAAATTAGTATATTGGACCTTCAGGAAAAGACTGCTGAGGTGACTTTCAGCAGCCAGCTCAAACAGAGACAAATTCTTCTAAGTTGAAGAAAGAATGGTGGGGGGTTGGGATTATAGTAGCTGCAACACAAAGGTTAAATAACCAAAATATCCAAGTTCTGGAAAATAGCCTAGTTCTGGGTTTGAGTGGACATTGATAACATTTTAACCTTGGGTCCCTTCAAGGAGAAAGGTGGGACAATCCATCACAGAATTGTAGAATAACTGAGTTGGAAGGGGGCTACAATGCCATCTAATCCAGCCCTCTGCTCAATGCAGGAATAAAAATCATAGGATAGTGGTGGCAATTCTTTGGCACTCCAGATGTTTTGGAACCACAACTCCCACAGTCCTTTGTCATCTAGGCTTGGAATTCTGGGAGTTGTGGTCCAAAACATCTGGAGTGTCAATGGTTTGCCACCACTGCCATAGGATGTCTGCCAGGTGGTTGTCTAAATTTCTCTTGAATGCCTCCAGTGTTGGAGCACTTACCACCTCTCGAAGCAATTGGTTGAATTATCAAGCAAGCAAGCAGGGATTAGCATTGTGGATCTGACAAGGTCTTCTTGGACACCATGCCTGAGGCATACAGAGGTAACATCCTTCTCAGCGACAGGACAAAGAGGAAAAAGGTTAACTTGCTTGGAAATGGACAAAAACAGAAAATGTCTTTGAAAACTAGCATGGAAGGTTTTGGTAGACCTTGGATATTATATCACCTTGTTTTAGTAAAATCCATGGTAAGGACATCTATTTTGCTTTGACATCTATTTATTCCAAGGACAACTGGAAGGAGAGAGAAAAAAATATCATGGTAGATCCGAAGTTAAGAATTTAATAGCCACTGTTTCAACAGAGAAGAGTTAAGAAGGGGATAAGCCTATGGATGTCTACTCAAAAGGAAATCCCACTGAATGCAATGAAATTCCTAAGGAATTATAGAAAAGATTATAACCTAATGCTGTAACACAAAGTATATTTATTTGAGATCAACTCCAACCAAATTCAGTGGATCAGTTCCAGACATAGTAAAGTTTAGAAACTGATACAGTACACTGAAATCAGTAAGTGCTAAATTAATAATGACTGACTTGCCCCCACTCATCTCATTTGGTTTACTCAACCTGTTTGGGATTCAAGCGAGCTTGAATTTCTAGGAGGATAACTTAAGGCCAGTTTCTTGCAGAGGGAATGATTGTGGGACTTCTTTTTCAATTGGCATGACTAGAATCTGGAATTTCAATTTGTGAAAGCGAATGTCTTGGGATTACAGATGATATTTATGTTATTTTAAATGAGATCTAGATGACAAGATTGTTCATCCAGACATTCCCAAAATGGCCCCCAACAGTTACATTTCTACAGAAGGACACCTGTTGGTCATATGTGGCTTTAAGATGGTGAATATAGCTGACCATAATAGAGGTTACATGACTTAATGTGACCATCTCTTCTCTCAGTCCAGCAGCTATTATGCTCTATAGAGGGCATGTCCCATAGAACTGCGCTTCCCATGAAGTCCTGCAACTCTCAGAGAGACTTGGAACTCCTAGGTAAGAAAATCTCCTCTGTCACCTTTGATTTTTATTTTTTTTTTGCTTCATCTTCCTGAATCTGCTTGAGGGGTTCTGGATGAATTCATGTAGTCCAAAAAAACCCAAACACATAACAAAAACCGGAATTCCCAATCCTATGAACAACCTGATGGTTCCTCTTTGCACAATGCTAGGAATCTAGTAATCACTGCAGGATAACAGTCTTGCTTAACAAGCCCACCAGTCAAACACACTGGAGGGTGCTGTGTACACACACGTAATGTGGTGGTCTTTATTAGGTAGTTTGCCTTACCATCCTCTGAAGAATGGTCCACAGCAGCTGTAAAGTTAGACTTTGTGGTGAATTTGCCATGACAAACCATGCAGCAACACTTCTAAGTATGATCAAGACAAGGCCCTGTCATGGGACACAAAGTATAGTTACCTCAGGAAGGGGATTAAGAGAGGCGACAAAGCACAAACTCCTCCTGCTGTAATAGAAGTGGCCCACTGCTTCCCCTGTACCCATGATCCCATACTCACTGGAGAATAATGCTTCATTTTGAGAGCCCCTCAGAATGATGTCTTTGTTGGAGATATTTAATTTCTCCTTTACATCTGTAATGTACATTTGTAATGTACAGTACTTGTATACTTGAAATACTCCACTCTGGTGAGGGATAAAGTGTGTGCTTCCCTGTAAAAAAAACACTGGATAAGGAACTCTCCCTTCTGTCGAAGTAATATTATGACACAGGAGTACAACAGAGGCGGTCACAAATCTGAAAACGAAAGTTCCTTTGCTAGATGTGACCTGATGTGTATATGCAGCTATTTGGCTCCTCTTTTTTCTCATTCCAAAGGAAGATTGGTGTCTCCGCATGTTTCCTCCTATCCTGAAACTAACATTTCAGTGTATACCACCACCTGAGAGCCATTGCAAACAATCAGAGTTGGAAAGGATAAACAATGTAAAGGAAAACCCAGTTAATACCTCAGTTGCTGTATCATGGGAAGAATATCTCTTGTCAGCAGATATCAACATGGCAATGCGCCCTAATTGTACAGTCAAGTAATTCTCATAGGGCCCCCTTTGTGACAAACAAGTCAATATCATTTAGTTTTACTTTCCCTTCAGCTCGTTAGGGGTTGTTGTAGTTTTGCCAAGCAGGAATAAGAAGAAATTTCACCTTGACTCTAATACAGCTCTGTGTCCCTGTTCTATATTTATAAATATGTGTGAACATGTTCAGGCAGGCACAGTGACAAACTGACTGAGCCACAGAAACAAAGCACACTTGCAAGAGTGATTGATGTTCCTCCTGTAATTAAAATACATGCTGAGCATTCAGTCATCTCCAACATAGTTTCTCAAATGCTGAATAATATAACAGAGGCAGGCTTTTTTTAGAAATGGTTGATGGAAACAGATGATCATTGCTCCTGCAAATGCTTAGGAATCCGAGGATGTGGGGGCCAAGGTGCCTGTCCACCCACTCCATTGGAGTGCTCAGCTTTCTGTGTCCCCCTAAAGAGTGAAAATTCACAGTAAAATCCGTACCATAAGTAGTTGTCGATGACTGTCAGCTGGAGTGCAGCTGGTAACACATATATGCTGCTCGGTGACCAGGAGGGTAAAGAGGGGTTGTTTTCCTCGCAGCCTCCTTCTTAACTCCTCTGGTACAGCCCCTTGGAACGCGCTGTGCACCAATGGGGCTGCCCCTTCCTGGTGCTCATTTCCATGTCCGGGTACTCCCCCTTCCACCCCCACATTTCCCTCGCAGACCCTTGGACCCCTTGCTTCCCATGTGGAGGTCACAATCATTCCTTTGTTCAGGGATCCGCTCCGGCAACAATCATCGGGCCGATGAATCAAGCCCTCTCCCTTTCCATGCAATTCAGGAGACATCTTATCAGAAAAATCAAGGGTCGGTGTAAACTTGATGTAAAGCTTCCGGAAAACTTGGGGGGAAATGGACGAAAACTCTGGTCCCCTACCTATCCAGTCAAATCCTGCAAATGACAGTCAGTCATCCATTCCAATCTCATGCACTTACACTCAATTCTAAATGTAATAAAGATTCCATGTAGCCATCTAAAAGGAAGAACATTCCAGATAATTGCCAGTCTAGTAAATGCTGACACACACACACACACACACACACACACACACACACAAAGCACACACACACACAACCATGCTTAGATGCAAGATGGTGGCTGCATTTGTTGGATGGATTGGAAATATATACAGTATGCCAATCTGAGTCCTCCTCAAGTGATACAACTTCCATTGCTACAACTTTCCAGATTTTGATTTTCAGCCGTGAATCTTCTTTTACTTGACACTGTGGATTGATTTCATTCATATAAATATTCATTTCTTCCAGTGAGCTACCTACTCTTTCTGCCGTTTTCATGTTGCTACAACTGTGATTTCAGTTAGGCTGAGAGAGAGAGAGAGAGAGAGAGAGAGAGTAGCTGGCCAAAGGTCACCCAATGGGTTTCTGGGTGAGAGTTTTCAATCTGGATTATCCTAACCCTGGTTCAGTAATCTAACCATTATACCATGCGGGCTCTCCGTTAGGGAACAAACTTTTTTTTTAATATTTATTTCACAAGACAAGTTAAGACAACAGTACAATAGCGTCTCATTATTTATACATTCTATAGGACCAATATCCTTTTCAAAATCCACCCACTAATTCATCTTCCAACACAGTTAATTGTGACACACACACAAGTAAATTAATTCTTTTAAAATTTTACATTCCAGCAGTCAAAATTATTCCCCATAACAGATTCCTCATTTTTTGTGTTAATTCCATACGTTAATAAGGGCTTCCAGGTTTTCATAAATGTATCATGTTTTATTTCCCCTCTATATATTTTAATTTGATAGGTCAACTTTTCCATAAGAGCCATTTGCCAGATTCTGTTCAGAAATTTTTGTAGTGAAAGATCTTGAGCATTTCTCCAATTTTTTGCAATTTCAGCTCTTGCTACACCGATCAGATTTGCTATTAAATCTTTATATGATAATTTTTCATTTCCATCCTTAAATATTGAAAATAATAGTAAAGCTTCATTTATAATTATTCTTTGTTTTAACAGGGTTTCTATCCATTTAATTATTTCCTGCCAATATGCTCCTACTTTGGGGCAAGAGATCCACATATGTTCTAGGGTGCCTTTACTTCCACAATTCCTCTGGAATTTCTTGATTAATTTTATGTAATTTTGTGGGATACCAATACCATCTGTGAGCTACTTTTAACACCAGTTCTTTCGCTTTAGTTGATACTGATTTATAAGGATATGTGTTCCATATTCCCATCCATTCTTTCTCAGATATACTAATATTTAAATTTGTTTCCCAGGCTACTTTGGATCCCATGGCCCTAACAAATGCTTTTTCAATCAAATGTTTATATATGATTGAAGTTATACCCTTTCTTTTATTTCGATCCTTTTCTATACAGTATTGTTCGAGTACTGTAAGTGTTCTCATGGGTCCGTGTCTTTGATATAATTGGTTTGACAAATTTCTTACTTGTATCAATTGTAGCCAATTAGCTTTTATTTCCTTTGTTTTATCTTCCAACTGTCTAATTGTTATTGGTTTCCCAGCCTCAAATAAGTCTCTTATTCTATAAATTCCAATTTGTTTCCAATTTTTAAATTGTGCATATTTCTCTCTTGATTTAAATTTAGGATAATCCAGCATAGGGCACAAAGGAGATATAGGTGGAGCAAAAATGTTCATATACTTGCGCCAAATTTTCAATGTCTCACAAGTATAAGGATTTTGTACTTGCTCCTTTTTTCTAATTAGTTCCCTTGTAAAAATATAGGTATTAACTAATCCAGTTTCCTCGCCTTTTTCCATTTCGACCCAATCTGGGGTTTCTTCTATCTGAATAAACTTTATAGCTTGAGTGATTTGAAAAGCTTCATAGTATTTTATTAATTGTGGTATTCCTAGCCCCCCTTTTTTGCTTTGACCATATTTAACACTGCTTATGAACCTTATTTTCTTCCCCTTTCCTCCAATAAACTTCTCCATATTTTTTTGCCATAGTTTAATTTTTCTAATTTCAGGTTGTAATGGTATATTTTGAAATAAAAATAAAAATTTTGGTAATATATATGCTTTAACTAATGCTATTCTTCCCAGCATTGACATATTCAGTTTTGTCCATTTTCTAATTTTTTCTTTAACTGAATTAAATACTATTTTATAATTTCTATATATTAATTGGTTTTTACTTTTTGTTATCCATATTCCCAAATATTTGAAAGTTGAGTAGCATAAGTCCAGATTTGACTTTTTTTTAATTTCCTTTTGCTCTGCTGTAGAAATATTTATACATAACAATTTAGATTTTTGATAGTTAATTTTTAGGCCCGTATAATAACAATGTTCTTGTAGTATATGTTTTAATGATTCTATGCTTTTTAATGGATCCTCCAAAAACAGGAGCATGTCATCTGCGTAAAGGTTTATACCAGAATTTTATAAAATTTGGGAAGAGGATATTATAGGGCATCTGTTAAAATTGTTTAATTCAATAATGGAAGGTGAAGAAATTCCAAAATCATGGAGAACAGCTAGAATAATAACTATATTAAAACCAGATAAGGACCCAACCCTCCCCTCATCATATAGACCAATAACATTACAAAATCAAGACCAAAAGATTTTTTCTTCAATATTGGCACAGAGAATAAATAGTTTTATTACTGAGTACATTCACACAGATCAATATGGATTTATGCCAGGAAGGCAGATGCAGGATGCTATTCGCAGAGTTCTGAATGTCATAAATATAGCAAATAAAGAAAAATGGAAATTAGCAATCCTCTCGTTAGATGCCCTCAAGGCTTTTGATAGTGTAGAATGGCGGTATATGTTTGGTCTATTAGAAAAAATGAATATGGGTGGAAAATTCATTAATCTTTTGAAAAATTTATATATAGGAGCGGAGGCTAAGGTCCTTATCAATGGATTAGAATCTGATAAATTCACTCTTTCTAGGGGAACGAGACAAGGGGACCCTTTATCCCCAATTATATTTGCAATAGCAATTGAGCCACTTGCTTCACAAATAAGAGAAAATGGAAATATTAAAGGATTGGTGATTAAAAATGGAACAAACTGGATATAATATAAAGATAAAGGCCGTTACTTCACGAAGTGCATGGCTTCGAACCGACATTGCCTTCGGTTTGAATTCGGCGGCGGTCACGTGACTTCCATTCGTTCCCACCCCTCTATCGCTGTACTCACGTGCAGCCTTTTTTGGACCGAATCGATTGCAACCTCACGTCCTCCCTTCACATTTGCATGCCACTTTTCAACGTCCCATTGCCTCCAAAATCGCCAACGAACTGAAGCTTTAACAGGGCCCCCTTCCCCCGGGGCGGGGGGGGCGGGCAGCCTGCACGCACATGGAGGAGGAGGAGGGGAGGAGGCGGCGGTGGGGTTTTTTTTTGGGGGGGGGTGAAGAGAGAGTTAGGAGTAAAGCTGCAGTTTTAACTCTGGAAGGGTTTTTGTTTTGAGACCCTGGTGCAGGAAAAAAATGGGAAAAGTCGCGAATACGTGTCAAATGATGAGGCCGGAAGTAGCAACGCACTGCGATGTACCGAAATATCGATGCATCGATGTGTCTGCTTGAAGAATTTTTTTAAAAAAATTAGGAAAACGCCACATTACGGGGCCACACGTCCCTTTGGGAGCGAATCGAGATGCGGATCAAAAAGATTCCCGGCCAAAGGCACGGGCACCACTCGCCCCGATTGGAGCACGGTTAAGGGGGAGTGGTCGGGGTGGCATCGCAGAAAAACAGGAGGGACGTGCGGACAGAGTCGATTGGTTTGCACCGAAAGGTGGGGTAGCCGCGAAGCGAGAAGTTCGTGAAGTAACAGCCAAAGCCTTCAGGTCTTCCAGAACCACTGGAAAAAGCAGTATTGTACACTTTTTTCCATTGGTCTCTCACACTATGTTATCAACCGCTCAGAGTTACTTTCTGTCAGATGGGCAGTATATACATTGAATAAATAATACTAACAACAACAGCAACAACATGTTATTAGCAACATTTCTTTACACAATTTTGCAATAAAATAAAACTTGTTAAAACCTTGAGTCTCTTTCAAAACGTGTTTGGTACTGTACTTGATTCCACATGCTAGGATGCTAAAATGGCCTCATCTCAACCCAACTCCAAAATAGATTATTGATATATATTTTAGCCCATTCCATCCCATTAGCCCAGAGAGGGTAAAAATCGGTAAAAATGCTGTTCTATAGAGCGTATTGACATGAATGGGAATAAAAGCCTAGAACTACGAAGTGTCACATACCACTTGTCTTCTGGCTAACATGTGCTATTGGCATTGCTCTGACATGAAAAGTTTTGGATTGAAAAGCCTGCTGTACAGGAAAACATGCCCCCTAATTCTGTGTTAGCCACCTTCCTGTCCACTTTCTGAATTGGGTCCTAAGATATCCAGTATCTTCCAAAGGATATATTCAGTGGTTAAAAGCTTTAGAGATCTAAACCACCTTGATCAGCAAAAATCAGGATGATCCCTAAAGCCTTTAACCTCCAAGCATCTTCTCTCAAGGGTACTATATGCCTCTCAGCTTGGACATACGAAACAATATGACTGCCGTGTTGCTGTGGAAGCAATGGTGTGAGATGCATGCAAAACACAAGCCATGATGTTTCACACAACGTGGGCAGAAGGCAATGGCATTCCACCAGTGGGCTGATGCCTCTGCTTCCAACAGGGTTCTCTTCCTTTAGCTTCTTTTGAGCTGAGCTTGACATAACACAGGGTCAACATTGTGCCTATATCTAAAACAGCTCAACAGCCTATTTAAACCAAAAAGAATGCAGTGTTGAAAAGCAATATCTTGGTAGAACATGCCAGTGGCATCTCCGCAAGGTCAGTATGCCACACCACATGCCACAGGGAGTGCAACGGAGGAGAAGGACGAACAGCCAAGCCTCCAAAGAAATATATTTGGGGAGGGAATCACAAGGTGATGATTTTCAGAACTGAAAAGGCTGAGGGCCACTGAACCATAGCCATCTGCTGCACATCGATCAATCAAAGATGTCTCCTGAAGTTATGGATATCAAAAGCTCAATTACACTTCTTTCCTCCTGCATTTCATTATCAATTGGCTCACTGTCGCTACCAGTCACTGCCCTTTTGATCTGTAGTCTGGTGATCTATACACAAAGCGGGGCAATGCTAATTAGCTGGGGGGGTTATGAAGAGCGCTGACATCAAAGAAAACTAAGATTAGAAGATTTCCTTACTCAAAACTAACATTACATTAGTTGGTTCTAATGACGAATGGACTATTACTTTAGAGGAACCTTTATGCATGTATTTTTCCCTGGTGTGCCTCTACCTCCTCTGGAACAGCATGTAGATGGAGAGGAAGCGGTGCCCACTTCCAGCTACAATATTTTACTCTTGCTTGATGTGAGGGTTCACTCTTTGCCCAGGCGTCCTGCCCTTCCAACTTCAAAGAAGGCATATCTTGAAACGAATAAACTGAACTTTTATTGGGTTCTTCTAGTACAACAGAGGTTCTTTTGCGTACAACAGTTTCAACGTCCTTAAACTCTGTAACAAATGGGTTATTTTTGTAGTCATAACTGGGAGTCCTTAGAGAAAAATCAAGTCCTCCACCTCCACCTGGGGAGAGTTGGTTCCACCACTGGTCTCCCCCTCCCTCTCTGAGAGGCGCGGTTCCCCCACCTGTACCCCAACCTCTGAGGTGAGCTTGGGTCCAGGACGTCTCTGGCGGTTGGAGCGTAAGGGATAGTCTTCTCTCTGGGTCAAGTCCATCGAGGTGTTCAGTGTCCCAGCCTTGGCTTCCTCCTGTACCTTGGCCAGCCATTGCTCCAGCTCCAGTTGTTTTCTTATCTCCTTCCTCTTGCAGTTATATTCGCGAGCCTCTCTCTCACCCCAGTAAGAACAGCCCTGCTTGTGCACCCGTCATTTGTAACTCTCAGCCTCTTTGGGGGGCATCATCATTCTTTCCTAGTTTCCCGTCCATGGATCCTCCATCCATACCCACTCCCAATCTGGGAGGAGTACACGTGGCTTCTCCCTTTTACAATCTCCGAACCCCACCTCCACCACCTCTGATTGGTGGGACTTTCCCGCCGTTTCCTCAACCCCCTTTCCTGCCACAGCAGAGTTTTCTTCCTTCTCCCTCCTTTTTTCCTCTTCCAGAATCTTTAAAGAGTCTTTAAACCCCTTCCATAACATTCCTCTATCCCCAGCCTTCATGGTAGGTGCAGCTCTGGGTTCCTCCCTTCTGTTCTGCTTCTCCAGCTATTCATCCCTCTCCGCTTCATGCTGTGCAGGGGTCACTCTCACTCCTTCGGAGAAATTCCCCTCACACTTGAATGTGAAGTTATGCATAGTTTATACAGCAGTAATACTTCACAAGAGCTAATCATTGATAGGCAAACAGAGACATTTTCAGGAAACAGAATGGCTGCACTTTCACCAGCTGCTGTGTGACCAACAGAAATGGCCTCAGTTCTCACTGTAGAGAAACCATCACACTTCAGTTCACTTCGATATTTCTCCACACAACTGTGCATCATTCGCTTCCTTGAGGACATGCAAGCTGCTAAAAGCCGCATTCCTCTGCAGAGCTTGGAAGGTTGACCTTGAAGAAGCAAACCATTGCTGTTATGATTCTAAATCCCCAGGAAGGCGATTGTTACCACCCTAGTTCCAAATTTAAAACTAATTATTTACTTTGCCATTTCCCAAAAATAATTGAAATACTTTATTGGACCTCCTTTTAGAAAAATCTGAATGCTGAAAGAACCAGGCCTAAGGTACACACTCCTCCAGTCCTCCTTGTCATCAACAGAACACAAATCCCTAGGGAACCCGTGAACTGTGTGTCCTCCTGTACCCATTTAGTGAATCCATTGAGTAAGACCCTTCTGTATAATTTTGTAATTTCTGTAGCTGTAAAAGGGACTCAAATGTTATAATTACACTGCAAAAAGATATATTATTCCTTATGAAGTTATGGTTGTAATGCAGATATTTCTTTATCAACAGAAAGAATTATTTAAAAGATACTAGTTATTTATTACTAGTCACCTCCCAGCTTTGTGCCTCTGTTGATGACTTGTAGGCCAGAGTTCTGGGGTAATTTCCACACTGAGGAGAAGGCTGGAGTATTTTAAATTTTATTTATAATTTAACTGTTACGCATGGTCAAAGGAAAAGGCTTTTTAAAAATCTTTCTCATGAACTTGAGTCAGCCTTGGGTCACAATCACATTTCATATAGGAGGGCTCTCTGACCATATGCATGGATAGGCAATTTGGAATGCTTTTTGAGTGTGTAGATAGGGAACATGTCTGTTTCTGTACAGTTAATGTGTGTTATGCAAGGAAAGCTCGCGGCTTCACTTTGCAGGCCTCCCCTGCTTACATGACATAGCATCCTGCCTAGCATTAAGTTATTCGTCCAGCAGTGCTCCTAAATTGCTGTTATGAACAGAAGAGCCATGCTAGGAAGAGAGGAAGACAAAATATGAGATTTTTGTCTCATATTCCTCCATGAATGTTCTGAAGGAACTGAGCAAGGCTGTTAATGATAGGACATTTTGCAGGTTGCTCATTCATGTGATCACCATGAATCGGTGGGACTTTATAGCAGATGGCAAGAAAGGGATAATGCTGTAAGCTAAAATGTCTCCCATTCCACCTTTGCTCAATGGAACAAGGATCCAGTGATGCTCAGGGATCACCTAGCTAGCATTTACCGCTTATGAGTGAGTTTCCAGGTTGCTTGCTTCCTTTTATGGAAAAAGGTCTTGGTTGTTAATTGCACTTGGTGTAGAACATGCACGTTATTGAAGTGCTATCTTTTTGTTGGGCCATAAGCAGCAGAGGACTTGGTGGTGAGAGGATTCTGCAGACTGAAATAACCAGCTGGACAGACAAGGGTGTCCCCAGGGCCAGTATTGTACAAGGCTTGCTTTTCACTTCTCAGTATAAAGAAATCTGTATAACTGAATCTTGTGGCAGGGTGATCAAGTTCAGGTGTGTTGGATGGAAGTTGTCCTTGTTGCTCCTGCTGGTTTCCTACAACCCCATGATGCTCTAGTTAATGCCAGGTGCATAAAACCATCAGTTTAGAATTCAAGATCACCGTGCCTGTGACAGGGCTATCCCAAGAAATTTTGTCCCCCAAGATAGTGGAGCAAACAGCACCAGTTTTCACAAAGTAATGTCCAGCATACCGATGCCAGCCCAGCAAATAAGGCACCTGCGGTAGGAAATCCTCACCCACTCTGACAGTTTAAATGACATGGTAATAAACAGGTGACTGTTTGCTGCCTTTTTGTAATGCCAAAAATCTGAAGCAGCCACCTAACATCTCTAATGATAGGGCCAATGGCATCTGAAAAAAAAAAAAACAAATCTAGGAATTTGGTTTTAGAATCAGTACTCAATTTGGCTCACAGACATTGCACATGAAAGTCCAGTTTTGGTTATCATGATTCCAGAGGCCTCTTCTACGTCGAAAATGTAATCTTTTTGTTGATATTAGACTGAGAACCAGGCATGTAGACAATTTACTGCAGATCACCCAGAAATACTTTTCTATGCATAAGACAAACGCCCCCCCATATAAGATGACTTTTTCCAGAGACAAGATATGGGCAGTTTTACAATTATGTGGTTCTTTCCTCAGCTTACTCCCATGTATAAGATGACCCTCAAATTTTAATCTAACAATTAAAAAATATAGTCTTATACATGGGAAATACAGTACTAGTGGATATCATCCCAGATTCTGCCCACCCTGTGATAGGGTGCTGTAATCACACACACATGCAAACACAAACATACACACACATTGAGGGGGGGGGAATCATACAAGCTAGATAGCCCTGCATTGGTTCTGCCTTGAGCATAGTGTTTAA